>JAJEJO010053824.1:0-64637 GCA_020662805.1 Glaucomys volans
ATCCTGAGGCTGTGCAGGAGCCCCCAGCCACCACTCAGCTCATTCATATTCAAAGAAACATGATGCCAGGAAAGGGGCGGAGACCAAATACACGTCATCGTCTGTCACAGCCCCTTACTGTGTATGTGATCTTACTCTTGAAATTTCTCCTTAAACTGAAAGAACCAGTAAGGCCTTTGAGCAGGTGGAGGGGAATCTCTTTCCAGAATACCAGAAAGCTCTAGACAAAGATGTCTCTAAGGGATGTAAAGGTGTAGGTAATGCTGCTTCACCCACCTCCCCCAACCCCATGAAGCTGAAGTTATGGACAGCAGTGTGACAGCTCCTGTAACCAAGGAACCGTGAGGGAAGGAAATGGCCATTAGTGCCAATTTGCAAACTATTTCAGGAGGATAAATTGAGTGAGAGAGAGAACAAGAGAGCCTATCCTGTGCAGTGCTCCAAGGTTCACCACAGCATCCCACCATTCCTCAGCCCCTGACACTAATCCATCAAAGTCCCACGTGAGGGGATTCATATACCAACATGGAAAGGCTCTCGGAAACTCTGCATGAGTGCAGCACCTCTCCACGCAGAGTGAGGTTCTCTTCTCTAGAGTCTTGGGTGTTTTGTAGGAGATCATGCCTCCACTTCTCTGGAACTTCTGGACCTACACTGTCCCACACAATAGCCACTAGCCACATGTGGCTATGAATTTTTAGTTTTAATGCATTAGAGACCCAGCTCCCCAATCATACTTCAAGTGATCATCAGCTCACTTGATGACATGTGAGCAGTGGCTCCCATGTTGGACAGTGCAGGTACAGAATGTTTTTATTATTGCAGAAAATTCTTGCGGATGCCACTGTTCTTGTACCAGAGGTCGGCAAAATGGAGGTCACAGGCCAAATCCAGCCTACCGTCTTTTTTCTTTTCTTTTTTTTGGCAGGGCTGGGGATTGAACATAGGGACTTGTGATTGTGAGGCAGGCACTCTACCAACTACATCCCCAGCATTCCAGCCTACCTTCTGTTGCTGCAGAAAAAAGGTTTCCTGAAAGACATCCCCACCCACTCTCTTCTGCATTACCTATGGCTGCCATCTTGCTCTGTCCGTGGGTCTAAATGGAGCAACAGAGACCGTCTGGCCCACAACATCCAAAATATTTACTATCTGGACCTTTATATAACATTTTCCAACTCTGCCATGTAGCCTTTTCCAAGAAAACCTACATGGCTACCCACCTACAACATTTTGCCAACTGTTTTAGGAGAGAGGTGAACCTCCTCACTTCCACCCATATATTCCATACTCCACTGACAAACGTCTTTGCTAGTTCTGTTTCTCTAGACTCTTCAGACCACTGGACTCACTACCAACATCTAATAAGGCCTCATTTATACTATCTCAACAATAAAATTCATCTTGAGAAACTAACAGCACTGTAGAGCTTTGGGTTATATTGTGTGCACGCTTTCTCGCAGCACCATGGGTAGTGAGTTTCACTGACACTCCTGTCCTCATTTAACCATCGGCCATTTCCTCTACTTCATAGTTGAGGATTCTGTCTAACCAAAGTGATAAAATTTTCCTAAAGTTTTAAAAAAAAATAGTTGAGGAATTGACTTTCATGGGTTTGGCCTACTTTTAGCTCTTCCTCTAAGAGTCTGGCTTTGATGGCTCTTTTGAGGGGTTCACTACCCAAACTATGGGTAAACTAATATTTACTGAAAAAAATGACTAATCAATTAAGGAAATATGTCACAATGCTAAGGGCTTCCCTTCTCTTCCTAGTTTTTATTGCTCTTTTGCTTTGTCCTTACCACCCACCCACCTCTCATTGGCCTCCCTCTTCCAGCTGGTCTCTTGGAGCTCAGGTGCGTACCTGTCCTGCTGGCCCAGGCACACTTTAAGGCCCCACCTTCAGGTTTCCCAGCACAGCCTGGCATTTTCTGTCGGGTTACAAATTGGCCAGAAGAGAACTTGTCCACACACGGGTGCCACTTTCCTGATGGTTCCTTACAGAGCGAGCAGTGAATAATCAGCTTAAAGGACAGGATGATGCTGAATGGAGGTGAGGGATGGTGACTCAGACAGAATGGCGTTAAAGTACACTGTTATTTCCATCTTCAGAAAGGTCTTGAAAGACACCTGCACACACACACACACACACACACACACACACACAGATTAAGTGCCTGATTTAATTCACCAAGAGGACATGGGGTGGTGGTAGGGGTTGCACCAGGGACCAAAGTTAAGAGATGCTGCTGTGCTCTCCTGAGTCCCTGGAGTCCCTAACAGGAACACACAGCTACAGGTGATGCCATCTACACAGTGGCCTTCCAGGTCCAAAAGGCTCAGCTCTTGCTACATCACACTTTACAGTTACAACTTCTCTCCAGGAAGAACATGATCTAGCAGGTTTTGTGCTTTCTATTCAAAGGACTTTTGACTAATATGAGACTTTCCTTTTTTTTTCAATGAAAATTCAACACCAGCAAAACAGGAATGTCTTCATCCACTCAATTGATCAATTTGTGTGTGTGTGTGTGTGTGTGTGTGTGTGTATGCACGTGCATGCATGTTGGGACTTGAACCGAGGGGCTCTCACATGCTAGTCAAGTGCTCTACCACTGAGCTACACCTCCAGCCCTATATTGCTTAAATGTTTTAAGTACCTGTTATTTCCAAGCACTGTTCTAAATGTTGGAAATAAATCAGTGAACAACACAAAGGTGTTACTTTGGAGGTGCCAGCATTCCAGGGGAGAATGCTGAAAATACATGCTTCACCTCAGTGGGCAAATGCTCCTGCAATGAATGCAACATACATTTCATACCATGTCACATCAGATCACTGCAGGAATTGACAACATTGGTGATCACATCAATGATTGGAGAAAACACTATAGGCCTCATGAGTCAGGCTGGGGTGAAAGAGTTGAAGGTTGCAGATGGTTTATACTGAAATCTGGAACACCATTTTCCTACACTAAGAATAGTTTCTTGCAGCTAGCTACTATGTGTAGAAAGGTTCTATATTGTAATGCACATTCTTATCACATACTATGTAGTTTATAGAGTGATCCCTGCCCTGGGCGACACACCTCCCCACCCCCATTTCTTCATGTCCTGAACCCGGTCAGTCACGCTATTAATTATTAGACAGTAAAACTTGGAATAATGTCAGTTATGTAGTACACCACATTAATAGGGAAAGAAAATATCAACATGATCATTTGAACAGGAAAACATTTGACAAAATCTAATAATACCTTTCCATCATTATAAAAGGCATGCACAGGGCTGTGGCTGGGGCTCAGTGGTAGAGCGCTTGCCTAGTATGGGGGAGGCGCTGGGCTCCATCCTCAGCACCACATAACAATAAATAAATAAAATAAAGGTATTGTGTCCATCTACAACTCAAAAAGTTTTTTTAAAAAGACACACACACACACACACACACACACACAAATAAAAGGAACCAAACTGATCAAGGGCATTTATGAAAAATCTAACATTTATTAAAGCTACAGCCACAGAAATTAGGCAAGAAAAATAATTTTTTTTAAGTATCCACTCGAGAAAGAAAGATGAAAAACTATTTGCAGATGGCTAGAACTTGCATATAGAAAACTAAGCCAGTTATGGCAGTGAACTCCTGTAACACCTTTGGAGGCTCTGTGGGAGGCTGAGACAGGAGGACCACAAGTTGAAGGCCATCCTGGTCAATTTAGTGAGACCATGTCTGAAACTGAAAAAGGGCTGGGGATGTAGCTCATTGGTAGAGTGCTTGTCTACCATGCATAAGGCCCTGATTTGATCTGATCCTCAGAACCACACACAATCTCTCTCTCTCTCTCACACACATGCACACACACACACACACACGCGCGCACACACACACACACACACACTCCTAAAGAATACATACATGTGTACACACACAACTAGAATAAATAATAACTAAGTTCCCTTTCTATTTTATGGAATAGTTTGAGGTGCATTAGTTTTGTCCTGGCTGGGTTTTTCTCTCCTCTCATCCCTGCCAGGAAGCCAGCCAGGTCAGTTGCTCTGATTATTCCTGGTGCCACATTTTAAGGATGAGAGAAGTGCTAGCTAGGTGTCTGGCCTGAGGTCAAAGAGCCAGACAGTGTTGGTTCCCAGCTTGGGTCTCCAGATAGCAGTGCTCTTCCCTTCCAGGAGGCGCTTGTCCCAGCCCCCCAGAGCCTCCCACATACCCACAGGAAACACACTTCTCTCAACCTAGAGCAGACAGGCAGAGCAGCCACAGGAAGCAACAAAACAAAGACATTTATGGGGATGGACAGTTATGGGGGTCAGGGGGCTCCCAACAGGGGAGAGGAGTTGGCTCCCAACAGGGGAGGGGTGGGGCTCCCAACAGGGGAGAGGAAGGGGCTCCCAACAGGGGAGTGGTGGTGGCTCTGGCTGGAGAGGTCTCCATGGGGGGCTGACATCTTGGCATCACCTGCCGGAGCCTTCCACCGCAGCACTAGCCTGATGGGAAGATTAAACCCAGAGTCAGTACCTGGGGGCTCCCCCTAAATTCCACCCCACAGCTCACAGTCAAGTCCCTGGGCCCCTGGAGGCAGGACAGAGGAGAGGGCTGGCACCACAGGTCACTGCAAGGGCCCTTGGGGGGCACTGTGGTTTCCCACCCCACTGCACTCCTAATGCTCCACTCCGTGTGTTTCACATGGGACTTCAAGTAAAAATTTCCAAAAAAGAGAAGAATCTCTTTTAAAACATTATAAATGACTGCACTAGTCTCAGTCCTCATTAATAGCTGAGGAAACTGAGGCCCAGAAAGCTCAGGGACTGGCCCAACGCCACCCAGCATGTTAGCCATGCAGTCTTTTCTCTTCCTACCCAGGGACACCTCGGTGTGCCTGAGCCCTGTGACCTGGACCCTGCACCCTCCAGGTCCATCATCCCACTCCTTAAGCTCCAAGTGCTTCCACTTCAGGGCCAGCCCCACCTCAGGGGCTCCCCCCACACTTGTGCAACCCACAGACACCCCTCTCCAAATGCACACCCACTACTCCTCACCTCCTAGACGGCTGCAGCCTCGCCACTCCCTGGGGGGCCTGCACACTTGTATCCAGGGCCATGGTTTGAGTTAGGCCCAGGGAGGCCTGTGGGACGGCGTGCTGGGGTGTACCTCGGAGAGTGCAGCACTTCCATAGGCTCCCACTCGGTCCCATCCTCCCTTTGGAAGGCTACCACTTCAGACATGTATCTGGGAAGCCAAAGGCCAAATGCAAGGGGTCACTACCCACCCTGGGTCTGGTCTCCCTGACCACCCTCACCCCGAGCATGGAAAGCACAGAGCCCAGGGCTCTCATCCAGGAGCCTCATCTGGCCTGCAGTTCTCCTCTACCCCATCCCTTGGGGCTAGAACCTAGAAAGGCAAGGAAGAGGGAAGTTCCCAGAATTCCCTGGAGAAAACCCCAAAGGAAAGGAACAGTGAATGTCAGGACCTGGGAGCTGGGGTAAGGGACCAGGGAGGAAAACTCAGCCTCACCAACCCATACGAGCCCCAGGATCCACCACTTGAGCCTCTGGTTTACCAACTCACTTGGGTCCCAGGGGCGCGCAGAGGGTGAAATGCCAATTGTTCTCACAGCCCAAGTTAAAGGGGTTGTCCCCCTGATGGAATTGGTCCTGGAAGGAGATGGGGATGGAAAGAGCAGCTCAGAGCCAGCAGGACTGGGCAAGGACATCTCCCAGTGACCCTCCCTAAGTTAGTCAGCTAAAGCCAGGGTTCAATACAGGCCTGGGGCAAGACTCCAAGGCCAAGGAAACCCCGGAGTGACCCAGAGCCTCCTGCCTTCCCAGGTTCAAAGGAAGAGTGACCTCCCTCAACTCACTTGTGAGCAGCTCTCCCTGACACTGCTGACCCTGATCCCCCACTCCTGCCTTCTCAGGGACCCCCCCTTCACCCGTACCTCCCCTTGCAGCATCCTGCCTCTGTCTCCATTGGCCACACTTGTCCTCCTGCCATGTCGTTCCAGATACCTTTTCATATCTTTCTTGTGCTGCTCAACTGCTCCAAAGACACTGCCCCCACCTGGTCCCACTTCACTTTCCCACCTCTTACTTTGTTCCTAAAAATGTGCCTTCATTGAATTTCCCTGTCTGGCAGGGCAGTGGCAGTGGGGATGCCCAATCACATTTTCCTAGTCTAAAATCACTTGGTCCAGGAATATCTGGGCTGAAGGCCTTCAGTGCACAAAGCAGTAAAGGTCAAGCTCAAAGGTCAAGCCCTCCCCTGGACATTGACTGGCTTCTCCTCTCCTTACTCCACCTTTCTCCTCCCCTCTCCATTTCTCAGCCTCTCCCCCTATTCCCCACAGACCAGGTGGAGTCTTACCCCAGCTTCAAGAGCTTTTTCATAGCAAATATTGTCACAATGGGAAGGGGCCCAGCAGTATCTCTGTCCAACCCCAACTCTCCCATGGCCCACACATGAAGACTTTGATCGTCAACACTATTCTCCACTGGAAGGAATGAGGCTCCACATCAAGACAGTTCTGGAAAATCCCACCATGTCCAAAAGCAACAGGAACCATTGTGCCATGAGGTTCTGCCTCCTTTAAGGTGTTCACAGCACTTAAACTAGTGTCCTGCCAGGTGCAGTGCTGCATGCCTGTAATCCAGTGACCTGGGAGCCTGAGGCAGGAGGATTGGAAGTTCAAGGCCAGTCTCAGCAACTTACCAAGGCCCTCAGCAACTTAGTGAGACCTTATCTCAAAACAAAATATAACAAGGATTGGGGATGCAGCTTCAGTGGTAAAGCACCCTGGGTTCAATTCCTAGTGCCAGAAAAAATTGACGAACAGCAGAGTATTTTTAGAAATTTGCAGAATTTTTAAATTTAGAGAAAGAATTAATTAGATGTTTATAAAGTCTAGAAATGTTGATTATACATAAGGAATAGAAAAATGAATAAAAGAATGATAATTAATAAACTTTTAAGAACTGAGCAGTAGATTTGAATACCTCCCTCTCCCCGCATGGACCCTATCAGACACAAATAGAATCCAGGAGCTCTGAAGCTCCAAGACCGCTTCTCACTGGCTCCACTCCTGGGGCTCCTGCTCCAATTCTGGGACTCAAATGCCCTCACACTCCACAGGATCAAAATCAAGGGGCATCTTCTTCTTGCCCCATCGTCTGCCCAACTTCCTGCCGCCTCTCTTTCTTCCCCTTATCCTGAGGGGATCAGGGCATTAGGCTTCTCTCTGGCCCTCTCTTTTCTTCTATCCCCAAAGGGTGATTCTTTAGTTTGTTGGTTCACTCATTTATTCAGATTTCTTCTCTGTGTGAGCTGGGGATTGAGGAACCCAGGGCCTTGCACATGCTAAGCACACACTCTACCACTCAGAGACACACCCAGCCAGAAAAAACTCAGGGCATCATATATGCATCAGTCAAGCTGGGCATGGTGGAGCACACCTGTAATCCCAGTCAATCAAGAGACTGAGGCAGGAGGATGGTAAGTTCAAGACCAGCCTCAGCAACTTAGTGAGACTCTGTTTCCAAATAAAAAATAGAAGGGACTGGGGATGTAGCTCAGTGGTAAAGTGCCCCTGGGTTCAATTGTAGCAAAAGTATAAAGTCCAGTTGCTGCACTGGGTGTTGAAAGCACACTGCAAACAGCACAGTCAGCCTACTTTCAGGGTGGTGAGGCCAGCAGCAACACAAGGCCCTGAGTGCCATGGGGAGAGGCCAGGGTAGCAAAGAGAGAGGGTGTCATGGGAAAAGAGTAGGCAATCCAGCCCACAGCACCCAGGTACATGCAGAGGAGAAGCCCAGAGCGTTAAGCATTAACATGCAAGAAGGCTATTTCAGCTACTTCCAGTTTTAGAGGCTGTGTCCTGTCCAGAAAGAACAGTCTGAAGAATGTCTGCTGGCTTTGGCCATTGCCGAGAGCATCATCGTAACAGCAAGGGCTGGGGCTGGGCTTTCATGGACCAGGAAGTAAAGGGTGGAGCTAGTGAGCATGGTCAACTCTTTCAGGGAGTAAGGCACAGAGGGTACAACAGGTGGAGTGGAGGCCTGGGACATTCAGGGCAGGGCTTGTTGGCTTTTAAGTTGAGGCACAAACGTGTAAATGACCCCAGGAAGAAGGGTGGTAATGGTAACAGCAGCACATGGGGCACTTTCTGGTACCAGTTCTGTGTGTCTCTTGTGAATTAACCCATGCTTCCCTGTTTACAGAGAGGGAAACTGAGCCCACGTGGCTAAGTAGCATCCCCAAGGTCTCCCTGCTGGTATGTTGCAGAGCTGTGATTTGGACTATGTGGTCTGGCTCCAGAGTTCTTGTTACCAGTCACCAAGCAAGTGACTCCAGGAGGAGCTGCAGTCAGAGAACAGAGCTGGGAGGGAATCACATTTGGTGCATGTAAGCAGTGCCTGAAATGGGTGCTGCCCGTAATGGAAAGAAGCCCTGTCTGGTATATCCCAGAGGGCAGACCACACTTAGGTCCCTTGAGACTGGGGATCCTGGACTTGGAGGGCCTCATTCTGAGCAGGGGAGGAAGGGTAATGGCCTATGGCCTGACCTGGGGCTGGAAGAACCACAGGATGGGGGAAGGGAAAATGCTGCCAGGCAAACTAAGTGGTGGACTGAAGGTGGAGAGAGAGACAGGCAGAGCACAGGGCTGATGGAGGAGGGCTAGCAGAGGAGCCACAGGTAGAAGGGAACCAAATATGGCCGTGGAGGAGTGGTGTATGAATACTCTGTAGGGCATCCATACAATACTACACCTCAACGAAAGGGAAGAACTAATGATATGAGCAACACGTGGATGAATCTCAAATGCATTGTCCTGAATGAAGAAAGTCAGACTAAAAAGGCAAGGACTCCTTTCTATGTGATTCTACAAAGAGAAAAACCAGAAGGACAGTAGGGAGAGAAATTGACCCTGAAGATGAGGAAGATTTCTGGGGTAATGAAACTAGTAACCTTGATCATGGTGAAAGGTATCCATTTGTCAAAATCCCTGACTACACACCAAAAAGGATGAACTTACTGATTGTAAATTATTCCTCAATAAACGACTTAAAAAAAAATCCTACCATAGCTCCCACGTTTTCACTTCATCCAAACTAAATTACACCCTTGACTTTCTGAGCCTTTTTCATCTGGACACCCACGGGGTCACTTCATTGCCCAAGCCACTTTGTCCTTGAATTAGAACTGTTCGCTCCTCACTCCCTCAACATCCTACTTTCAGGTTTCTGGTCTTTTTTCAAAGGTGCGCCTCTCACAGGCAATGCCCTCCTGTCCTCTGCCTCTCCACAATCACACCTAGGACACGCAGAGTGACTTGTCCTACTCTACAGTGCAGGCCTGCCACACTCTGAGTTTCTTCCTGTCTGCTGCACCACTCAGGGAGTTTCTTCCAGTCTCTGAACCATTCAGGACCCACTTGTGTTGATGCACTAACCCAAGTAAATACATCAACCCAAGTGCAGAGGTATTTACTCACCTCTGCACTCATCCCTCAAATACCAGCAGCCTAGCACACAGTAGGTTCTCCAAACAATGCACCCAGGAGGGAGAACAACCAGCAAGATCCAGGAGGAGGAGAGCTCTGAACTGCATCTTAAGAGCTGGGTGTGGATGACTAAGGAGGCACCATCAGGGCCAAGGGCAGTGGAGAAAGCACAGGAAGTGGCTGGTGGCAGAAGTGCAAATGGCCTGCGCACAGACGGGTCCAGGCACTTGCCCCACTTACCTGGCTCTCGTAGGGACGCCTGGCAGTGCTCACTGCTGCTACCTGGATCACCAGCCCCCAGATGAGTGGCACCAGGGCGCCCGTGGCGGGTACAGCCACTAGGATGCTGTGCGAGGGCTAAGAAGCCAAGCCGCAGGACAGTACCTCACTGGCCCCGCCCTCAAACGACTCCGCCCTCTCTGGCCCCGCCCCCATGTGGACCCATTCACTTCCTTTTCCTCCCTGGACTGGACTGTTAATCCAGTACACTCAAGGGAAACTCCCCTGCGCTGTCCTCCTGCCTGTCCCTTTTCTACCTTCATTACCCCTCTGCGTGTCCCCGCTAGATTCTTAACTCCACAGTCCTTCCTCCCCCACTACCTGCCTGACCCCGCTCACCTTCAACATGGCCTTGAAGGTCCTCCCAAGGGGCTAGTCCCTCTAGCCCCACCCACGTCAACCTCACCCTCTGTGACCCCGCTCCTTGGCTGTTTGGCCCTCCCTCCCCACAACCTGTGCTGTTCCCAGTGGGGCCCTCAGGACTGCGTGGATACGTCATAGCTTTATCCAAAGACATCGGCAGATCCCTGGTGCGAAGAAAGAATGTCAGGCAGGTCACCAGAACGGCTCCAAGGTAGAGCAAAAGGGACCCCAGCAGCAGTAAGTAGATGTGTCTGTTGCGCTGTCCCACGCAGTTGTTCAGCCATCTGCTGTGGTGGTCAAAGTCCTAGGGGACAGGAAGGAGGCCTCCATCACCCCCAAATGCTCAGGCCTCCCCCAACCATGCTCTCTAGGCTGCCTGCTTGTCCCTACACACAGGCTTCCATCTCTAGAACCAGGCATTTCCATGGTTACAGCATAGTTAGGACTCCCATGGCTGCTAGGTCACCTGTCATGAGAGAGGTCTTTAGAGACAAGACCTGCCTGGTGTCATTTGGAGCAGGATATAGAATAACTGGGGCTTTATTTTCTCAGATACTGGATAAGCATGTAAAGAACTCCCTTGCCCAGCCAGCCTTCTGCACTTGGAAACCTGTGCAGGGTGTGGCCCTGAAAGAAGAGCAGTCAGAACTCAGGACACCCTCCAACCTGGACCTCCAGAGGTAGACAGGCAAAGATCCCCAGAACAGGGCAGCAGCTGGCCTAGGGTCTGGGTATCTAGTCTCAGCAAGCCAGGGGGTGGGACATGGAACTGCCTCTCCTCCTCCCCCTGACTCCACCAGGCCCAGCACAGATGGGATGCCCTTTGCATGTCAGCACCTGTGCAAGCAAGGGCAGCCTCTCAGTAGAGGTGCAGACACAGAGGCGATGACATGTGTAAGTGACCAAGACTGAGCAGTCTGGGAAGATGGTCTCATACCCACCCATGGCTACTTACAATGTGAAGTTCCTGGTCCTAGCTTGGTGCCCAGGGATGGGTTGGTGAGTGGACAGGTAGGAGAAGTACTCACCTCCACACAAATGTCACAATAGGGACAGTGGACAGTCCCAGGTGGGCAGTGGAAGGAACACTTGGCACACCACAGCAGGTAGAAGGCCCTGTGGTTCACCTGGGCCACATAGCACACCTTGGGGTCCTCTTCAAAGGAGCCTGGCATGGGAAGAAGTTTGGACAGGAGTTGGAGGCCCTTCGGTCACTCTGGTGCTAGGGAATCCCTGTAGCATCATTGGGCAACAAGAAGAGTGGGAGGATGTGGGCAGGGGAATCCCAGTCCCTATTGAGCAAGCTGACCACTCAGATGGGCTGGCAGTCAGAGAGAAGGGCACTTCCAGTCAGAAGAGCTCTGTACAGAGCTCCACCCTTTGGCAGAGTGATTAGTGCTGGAAGTTGTGTGTGCAGTAGGAAGGAGGCAGGGGAACTGCGTGGTTTGGATGAGCCTGCCTGGTCCTCCCTTCTAAAGCAACTGGAAAACCTCCAGGATTCTGTTTGTTCACACTTCAATGGCTTGGGAAATGAAGTGCCAGGGCCTAAGTCATGATGGCCTGGACAGAAGGGATCCCGAGGCCATAGGTGAGGTTAGCACTTTAGAAATCACCCCTGCAGATATCAGCCAGTGGGGTGCCACCTCCTTCTCCCAGGGGTCTGAGGCCTTACCTCGATGCAGGATGCCTGGATCGGCGAAGTTGATGGTAATAAGGGTGCCCAAAGTGACCAGGAATAGAAGGCCTGCGGTCACGGGACAGGCCCACTTCCCATTTTCGGCCAGCCACCTGCATCTGAAACCAGAGCCAGAGTCACTTCTAGGCTGGGGCAACCCACAGCTCCCCAGGAGGCCTGGCTCACCTGAGGTAGGACAGATCTAAATACCCAGGCTAGAGACAGACCACAAGAATCCCCCACAGAGACTCCACCCAATGCCACCAGCATTACCAGGCACCCACAGTTCCCTTCTACACCTCTGTGCTTGCACATCAGGTGCCCTCTAACTATATATCCTCCTTCCCCCTCCTGACCCTCTCTTCACTTCCCTGCCTCTGCCCTACCATGGTCTATTTTCCCTTCTATCTCTTTGTAAGAGAGCTAACAGTTTGTGGGAGAGACTCACGGAAACACAAAGAACAGGCCAGTCAACATAATGATCACAGCTACCACGAAGGCAGCCAAGAGGCTTGGCATTATCCAAGACTTTCCCACCGAAGGGTGGGTTGGCAGCTTCACATCCACTGGGGACATCTTATACTGTCCACAGTTCTCAGTGAAATGAGAGCCAGCAGTTACCTCTTCTGGGTTGCCACCCAGAGTGCCATGACAACAGCAGTGATGTCACAGAGGTTCTGAAATGGTGCTCTGGCTGCCTCCACTGACTTGTGGAGCAACCTCCCCCCACCCCCACATGCAGGCATGGTGTAGACTGGGACCTCCTGCTCTCATAATATTGGAGTGTTGGAGCTTGTGATGATGTGGCTATAATTGACCCCCAAAGTTCATGGACTGGAGGCGTGGTCCTCAGTGTGGCAGTGTTGAGGTGGCAGAATCTGTAAGACGTGGGGCCTTCTGGGAGGTAAATAGGTCACTAGGGATGATGCCCTTAGAAGGGAGTAATGGACTTCCCATGGCCCCATGAGTTCCTGTGAGAGTGGGTTGTGATAAAAAGAGCAGGACTGGTCCCTCCTCAGGTTTCTGGCCATGCAGTCTCCTCGCCTTTCATGTCCTCCCACCATGATGCCATTCACCTGTTGTGATGACCCTCACCAAAGGCCAGTCCCAGGGGCTGCCAAATCTTGGACTCTGAGCTAAATCAACTGCATCTCCTTATAAAGTCCCCTTTTCTTGGGTTTCTTGTTAGAGCAACAGAAAGCAGTCTAACACAGCAACCATATCACATGGTCTCTGGGGAGGTGGCATTGAGACAAGTTGGCTGATTCTCATCACCCTTTCAGGCCAAGTGCTAATTGAAGCACACAGTGCTCATTGTTTAGCTTATCTCCACTTCTTCCTTTTTGCTGTAACAGAGTTCCAGTTAGGGAAAGGAGGCAGCAATCTACCCAACTAAATAACTTCCCAGTTTGCCTCATTTCAAGGGTGGGCTTTATGACACAATTCCGGTGAAAGAGACGTATGCAAATATCTATCGAAGTTTTCTGGAAAAGCGTTTGAGCTTTCAATTAAAGAGAAGATGATGCATCTGGCAGAGCTGTGCCCCCTTCTGTCTATCTTGAAGCTAGACCTGCTGGCTGGGGTGCCACCTGGGACCCTTTAGGCAACAAGTCATGCTACCCAGACATGACCTGTGACACTGTTGAGTCCCTGTCCTATCCCTCAAGTGCCTCCCCCTGAGCTGCATATTATGAGAAAGTAACTGGGTCTCTCTTACACTGACATGTGTCATTGTACTGGCCACAGAGCACCTGAAACCCTCTGTTTGGCAGATTCTTCCACCTTAAGTCTTGATGAGGGGGAGAAACCAGTGTCCTATCCCAATTGGAGCTGAAAATGGCCAAATTCTTATAGTTTCTCTCACAGTGATCACAGGGCCTGGCATCCACGTGCCATCAGTTTCACTCTAGACCTGCTGCCACTGACTGAGAAGTCTGTGCTGAGGTGCAGGAACAGCACAGATGCCGCTCCCTTTTTGAACTGGGGATTAAACCCCCAGGGGTACTAAACTACATTACCTTCCCTTTTTATTTTGAGACTCACTAAGTCTCTAATATTTTGGGTCTCACTAAGTTGCTGGGATCCTCCTGCCTCAGCCTCCCAAGCTGCTAGGGTTGCAGGCAGGCACCACCATGCCTGGCCAAGGAAATTAAATCAATTAAAAATAGACCAGGGTGGGTGGCATTGAGTCTGGGGCAAAAGGACAGTCAGTGTAGATAATAAATGATTGGGTCGGGAAGATGGCAGCTGATTCAAAAGGAAATTAAATGCTAATACCTCCAAACACTTCTCCCTCCTCCAACCTGTTGCCCAGGTTACCTGCCTCCAGGGAATTGTTCCTGCAGCAAGGAGGTGTTAATGAGTACCCCTGGGTGGTTCCATTCCTGCCTTTCTGGCAGATCTGGAAAATAGGGAGAGGTACCTGGGCAGCTTCCCTTCCCTCCTTTTGGCCTCATAGGCGAGATGGGAAGTGGGGGACCAGAGAAGAAAGGAAACCTGAAATGGATCAGAGGTGCAGGATACCCCACTCCCTTGAGCACCAGCTCTGGGCCCCTCTTCTCCAGAGGTCTCTCTCTCAACTCTCTCTCTCTCTTCCTCTGTTTTAACCTTTAAATAAAACATTTTGCTCCTGCCTTGGCATTTCTTGATATTAATCTTCAACACCAGGGGGAATGGAACCAGATCCGGATTTTCAAGACAGGTTTTAGGTGGGGGCTCTGCAGGTATGGTCACCAGGGTTGGATCCTCTGAACCCCACACTTTTCTGAGGTGCACCTTTCTTTCTTTCTGGAGGACAATAATGGGCACCCATTGCTAATTAAATGCAGTCAGTGCAAGCTGCCCTTCTCCAAGACTCAGGTGACAGGATTCACAGCCTAGGTGGCTCCTAATCACCTGTCCTGCAGGTCAGGCAAGTTGGCCTTTGCCAAAGGCCTCTCTCACTGCCCTATCCAGGCCTGGAGCATGGAGTTCACAGTCTGTAATGCTGCTCTGCCTTTGATGCATGGAGATGGACAAAGGGTGGAATAAATAGGAGATTCCGGATGGGGCCATTCCCTGGTGAACCCCAAAGGTCCCCCCTGCTTTCCTGACTGCCCTTAGGCACAGCCTGTGGTCACTGCTCAATTAACAGGTGCTCTGGGAAAGCCCCAGGGACACACACCGCTGGATGAGCCCTGCTGCACTTTCTGGCATTCATTCCTCCTGAGCATTCCCCTCCCCTTGCTGATGAGACTGTAGCCCTGGAGAGAGGGACATTTTACAGTAGTGGCTCCTAAAGAAGTGTTGAGTTCCCTTTGCCTATGCATTAGGCCTTTACAAGCCTGTAGGGCTTCTCCTCATTGCTGTGTCTGTGCTCCATGAGTTTCTCTGGCTGCAAAAGAAGCATTTTCAATTCACCCCCTCCTTAAACTCCTCCAGGAAAAGGGTGTTAAACATCTAAGGACCATTAGATATCCCCCTTACAGTCTGGAGATTCCTTTGGCCCAGAGAGTAGAGAAACATACCTCATCAAGGTCCTTTTGTTCCCACGGGTTATCAAATTTGGGAGGTTATTGTGGCAGGAGAGTTAGTCATACCTCTAAGTCTGAACCCTCCAGGGTCATGGGCATGAGAAAAAAAAAAGACCCTGGTTCCTTCTGCCAGTAATGTCAGCAATAGATTTGGCAGAACCACGTGGTGAGAGACAGGTTTGCTGGTCCTCAGAACCTCACAGGGAGAGGTCCCTATAGAAGAAAGTGGAGTTTCCTCTGGCCGGGGCGCCTGGGTGCTGCTTTCTCTTACTCAGATGGGAGCCTCGTTCTCACACTGTGCTAGGATCCCCACTGGCCCTCACACTGAAATTATTGGGGTTTTCATGTTATTGAGAGGGGAGCCTCATACTCAAAAAGGAGGAGTGGAAACTGCTGGCCGTTAGAGCCTCTGGGAGCTAGATGCTGAAAAATGCCTCATTTTCTTCTGCTGCCAGGCCTGGGAAATGACCTAGTCACAGGTGGACAAAGGAGATTTCTCACAATTTTCAGCATCAAACTTGACCTGATTACCACCTGGGCGAATGAAAACTGGTCTCTGGAGGAAACACACTATAGGACCACACCTTGAGAGACTGATTAAACAACAACCAAAAAAGGTTAAAATGCTCTGTGTATGAGGTTTTGCCTCTCAAACTCAGAACAGCACCTTCCCTTCTCAGCTTCTGTCAGATCTCTGTCTCTCCAAGGCTTACAGAGCCTGCATAGCTTGCAAGACTCACAAGGCTTGCAGAGAACCTGTTTGAGACTAAAGGGGGGAAAACAGTGTCACTTTTAAATTCACTTAACATAATATTTTCAAGGTTTCTCCATATTGGAGTATATGTTAGAATTTCTTTTTAAAGATAAATAATAGTCCATTCTCTGTATATGAATAGAATGAATAATATTCCATTCTAGGGCACACTTCGTTTATCCATTCATCTGCCAATAAACATTTCTGTTGCTTCTGCCTTTTGGCTACAATCAGTAATGCTGCTGTACTTAGCCAGATCCTGTTTCAAAAATTAGAAAATTGTCAAAGGCTGGGTGTGTAGCTCAGTAGTGAAGAACTTTTCCAGTATGCATTGGGCCCTGAGTTCCATCCCTAGTACCAGGGGGCGTCAGGGGGTAGCCTTTCTCTGGCCTTTAGTACAAAACACAGTTGTGTCAGCTCTTCTGTCTTGACCCTCATGGAAGGTGTAAAGCGACAAAACTTCTTTCCCAGAGAACTGGGAATGTCCTAGAATAACCTTATACAGTTGAATGGATGTGGATAGGCAACAAATTTGTTACTTTGCTGGATTTTTTTCTTGGTAATTGTTTTGCATGTCTTCTTATATTTATGATAATCTGTATTCTTTTGTATATCACTGATATTGAATTGGATAGAAAAATAAATTGACAATTTTTTAAAATGGAAAAAAAATAATGCTGCTGTGAATGTTGATGGGCAAATACCTGTTCAAGTCCTTGCTTTTCATGTTTTTGGTTATGTTGGCAAGAGCAGAATTGCTGGAACATCTGGTATTACTTGTTTAATTTTTTGAGGACTCGCCATAGTGTTTTCCACAGTAGCTGAACCATTTTAAATTCCCATCCACAATGCATGAGTGATCCAATTTCTCCCCAAACTCGAAAACACTTTTTGTTTCCTGGTGTTGTTCCACCAGGACTGGGCTACACAGGGAAAGGAGTTGACTGCAGCCTCTGGGGTGGTGGCAGGTGTTCCTTCCTTCCCCATAGCTAGGCAGGACAGATCGGCTCTCCCTCCACCGCAGGATCTTATTTAGGCTCCTAATGTTTTTGTTCAGGTCTCGCCATCTGTAAATGATGTCAGAACTGGTGTGTGGCCCAAATCTCCATTTTCTGGAGCAAAATGGTTCCATTTCTATGATTATCTACACTTCTTTTTAAAGACTAGTAAATTTAGACATATTGTTTCTAAATATCAGTGAAGTTGAGAAACCCTCCGATTATCAAATAAATTGAGACATTAATGTAAAAATGAAAAACGGAAGAGTTGCTTTATGTTACATTGGAGCTGTATAGTGACTTTACTTTTCTCCTTGATGCTTTCTACTTTCTTTGTAAGTTACTTTTGTCTGTGCTTTGGATATCTGGGGTGGGGTGTTGCCTCAGCTACAACATGTCCTGGGAATGTCAGCACCAGGATATGGCACAAGGATTCCCCTGGGGTCAGATGCTCTGGAACTAGGCCAGGAAGAAGGGCCTTTGCAGGAAGGAGGGAGGAAGTAGTCCCACCTGCTTGTTTTGTCTGGTTCCAGTATGATCAATGGAGTCCTTAAATCACACAGGATAAATGGATGAGAGCTGCAAAACTCATCTATTAATGTAGGAATAGGTAACCACGCCCCATGTAAAAGGCAGACCTCTGGAGTCCCAGGAACGCCTGACACTGGAGAGTATTTGCCGAGCCACTGGATTTCCATGTGGATTTGTGTTGACAATGCAGAGGAAAACTTTTTTTGGGGGGTGGGTGAGGGGAGTCACTTATCCTGTATGAGTTTTGCTTGCCTCATTTGTAAAATGGGGATTATTCTTCTCTTACAGGGTTGTCAGGAAAAATTAGATGACATTTGCCAAAACCCAGCAGCGTCTGGCATAGCAGCTGCCAGCTAGCTTCTTTATGTCTTTCAACAGTCCATTTGGGAAAGCAGGATTGGAAGCTGAGTGCAGAGGAGACTTTCTAGAACACCTGGCCCTTGTAATTTCCCTTCAGAAGGACACTTGGGGATACTATAGAATTCTTTCTCTTTTTTTTTTCTCTAGTTTTAGGCAGCCTTAAATTTTACCCTTGAACCCAGGAGTGAAAAATAATGGCTTATAGTAAGATATTTAGGTGAATTATATTGGACATCTGTAAAATGTGGTTTGTTGCTATTTCAATAGGATGCTTCATCCACAGCTCTTGGGTGTGGAATCTTTCTTGTCCTGATCAGTTCATTTTTGCAGTAGCAGAAAGGCTCTTGTATTAGTCACTAGTCCTTAGTTATGGGGGGAGGGCAGACACAATCGGATTGGCTTAAATAGACAGGGGCATTTATTTGTCCATTTAACTGAGAAGTCCATGGGTATCTTAAAGTGGGCTCACTTGGATACAGGTGAACAATAGCTGTCAATCTTTTCTGATGAGTTTTTTTTGCTGTTTTTTCTCTTTCTTGATCTCATTCTTTTCTTTCTCATAATAGACAAGCTTTCCCTCCTCAGGCCAGAAAGATGGGTCCTGGACTTTTCCAGTCTTACTTCCTCTTAGCACTATGACCCCCAAGGTAAGAAACATTCGTTTTTTTCTCATTTTACCAGAAAAGTTCTCGTTAAGGATCTGATTGGTTTGATGTGAGTCACATGATCTTTTATGGTATAGATATGAGGCATTCCCCAAAGCTCACGGGTTAGACAGTGCAAGAAATTTATAGGGGAAAAGATTGGATTATGAGAACCTAACCTAATCAGTGCATTAATCTAGATGAATGGATTAACTGGGTGGTAACCATAAGCAGATAGGGTGTGGCTGGAGGAGGGAAGGTCATTTGGGGTGTATGTATTTTGTCTCTGGTGAGTGGACCAGTCTCACTCTGTTTCTTGGTGGCCATATCCTGAGCAGTTTTTCTCAGCCACACCCTTCTGCCATGGTGTTTTGCCTTATCTTGGGCCCAAAGTAATGGAGTCAGTCATCAATGAACTGAGACTTCTGAAACCACGAGCCCCCAAAACAACTGTCCTCCTCTGTGTTGTTCTCGTTGGGTCTTTTGGTCACAGTGGAGAAAAAGCTGACTAAAACATGGTCATCCTGAACAAATCTGCTGTGGGTTGGAGGGTGGGTGGGAATTCTGATTGAACAGCCCAGGTATACAGCTTGGGGGGTGGGAAGGATGGCAGAGGGAATGCCCCATGATTGACAGCACCACAGGTCCACATTGACTAAGGAAAGGGTGGCTCTAGTGGAAGGGACTGGCCTGGCAAATAAAATAGGGTTTTTTTTTTTTTTTTTTCAGAATTTTTCAGTTGCTTTGGTCCATGCCCTCTTTTACTATTATTTACCTTCAGAGAACCCCTTTCACTGAGTGTATTCCTTCCACAGACTGCATTTTTTCCCACTATCGTTTTCTACTTGGAGTTTGCTGACTATTTAATTAGAATTAAAGGGCCTCTTAATCTTTCCCCAATATGTAAGTATGAATGTGAACACCTGGTAGATTCCTTGGGAATGTCTCTGTAAGGATAGAATGAAGACGATGACATTATTTGAACTGTTAGGAAGACCAGTTGCTCCTTTTAAAAAACGTTTTCTCCAGGGTTGAAAAAGCATGTTGGGTAAAGTTCAACCTTCACACAGGGAGTGAAGGATTCAAATGTTGAGGCTTCTGCAAGATGTTGCAGAGCCTATGACTTTAAAAACATAGTCTTGTTGTTTTGGTAACCTAGCAGAAGTAATATATATATTTCAGTCTATAATGTAAACCTGGGGAGACTCATGCCTTATGTTGGTTGTCATGATCAGATGTTGGTGGTAGATGTTGGTGGTATGACCAGAAACCCAGGCTTGCCCAAATTTTCCCTGCCAATTACCCCCTATTCTCCAGGCAACACAAGTGGTAGATGTACCCATGTGGGGAGACTCTGGAATAAATTGAATTGAAATACATTGCATGGGCCTGAGACCTAAGTAGCTTCTCCCTTCTCTTCCAAAATTTTGGAATTTTTGCTACCCTCTGGTTGACCACATGAAAAAGTAGAACTGAAGAGGTGTTGAGGGCTGATGTGGTTGGATCCACTGACTGGGACTTTACTTCCTCCCCTGGCTGCATATGTGAAGAAGGAAGAGACAAGGGAAGCTATCAGATTCCCTTCTGACACTGGCAAGTTTTCTGGTTCTTCTGTATCAAGTAGAGGAAGACTCCCTGGTAAGTGAGTGAAGCTTTTCAAAGCTCAGCATCTCTACCCTTCCTTTCAATGAATGTTCCAGAACCTAGGCCAATCAGATACGTTCCTCTTAAGGGAGTGGCTAATGAGACCCCACAAAGGCAGAATTAGACCTGGTATGGGAAAAAGATATGAAATCATCCCAGCATTTTATTTTGTTCCATCATCTGACCCAATTAAAAAGTCTAAAAATATTGGCCTTTTGGCCATTTCAGTCCAGTAAACACTTACCCCCACCCCAATCTGTCCTATGCTGTTGTTGATTAAATAGGACATATATTTGCAAGATAACCACAAGCCAGTTCAGACACTTTGTCTCAAGCATGCCATTCTGCCATGAAGTGACATAAAACTCTTGAAAAACCCTACATTCTACAAAATCAGACCCTAGAAATAAAGAGATTATGGGAAAGTTTGGTAAGAGAAAGATCTCTCAAAACTTAGGCAACTTTGTCATGAGAATGCAGAAAACCAGTAGCAGTCCTGATAAAAATATTAGCAGAGTAAAAAAGATGTTAATTCTCTAATAGGTGAAAAATACTGCAGTAAATCTGAACTTTATCTAAAAAAAGGTTAATGGAAGTGTGAGTTAGGAAGTGTTTAGATTGAGGAGTTACAGAGACAATGGCAAAATAAAGATGATAAACACATTGGAGACTGTTATGGTTTGGATGTAAAGTGTCCCCCAAACGTTCATGTGTGAGACAATGCAAGAAGGTTCAGAGAAGAAGTGATTGGCTTACAAAAGCCTTAACCCAATCAGTGAATTAATCACCTGATGGGCTTGAGTGGTAACTGAAGGTAGGTGGGGAGTGGCTGGGGCATTGGAAGCATGGCTTTGGGGTATATATTTTGTATCTGGTGAATAGAGTCTCTCTCTCTCTGCTTTCTGATCATCATGTGAGCTGCTTCCCTCTGCTGCACTCTTCTGCCATGAAGCCTCATCTGCCTCTTCTCGAGCCCTGAGGAATGGAGTTTGCTGACTATGGATTGAGACCTTTGAAACCGTGAGACCCTAAATAAACTTCTCTTCTCCTAAAATTGTTCTGGTCAGATCTTTTAGTCATAGCAGTGAAAAAGCTGACTAAAACTGAAATTGGTACCGAGAGTGGGATTGTTGTTGTGACTAACCTGACTATATGGTTTGGAAGTTTTTGGAGCATTTTGGAATTGGTTGGAGGAATTTTGAGATGTTTAGCAGTTACAGCTGGAAATGCTTCAGATTGTTGTAAGTGGAGCTTAACGGCTGATTCTGTTTGGAGCTCAGAAGACCAAAATGCCAATAGGACTGTGAATAGTGAAGACAGGACTCAAGAGGAAAAGGAGGATACTCTTGGAATTTGGAGTAGAGGCCATTCGTGTAATGTTCTGGTTGAGAAGTTGTCTTCATTTTTTTGTGTCCTGAGACTTTCTGTGAAGCTGATTTTAAAAGTGATGGACTTCTTAATCTGGTGAAAGAAATGTCTCGGCAGCATAGTATTCAGGCAGTGACATGAATATTGCTGGTGGCTTTTAGCTAAATTTATTTTGATAATCAGGAGCAGAAAGTTTTGAAAAATTTGGACTTAAAATGTGGAAGTAAAACTGAGGCTAAGGAAACTGCATTTGTTAAAGACATTATTGACACTTAAAGAAATGCTAAAGACTTTGCCCAGAGACAATAAAGATTTGGTTTGAGGGCATCTCAGGAATTGGCAAGATCATATCCATCTCAGACTCAAGAAAGTAAAGGTAAAAATTTTCTTGAGAAGAGACCAGGAGGGCACCCTTCTTGCACAGGGGGCCTAGAAAGTTTTTCCAATGTGCTCAGCCATCCAAGTACTCGGAGGCTGCTACAGCCAGAGTCTCTGGAGGCTTGGCTACTGCTTAAGATGGCAGCAGACCTTGTTGTCAACCACATCGTGCTGTTTCTGCAGAAATGCAGGATGCTGGAGTTAGAGAGTCATGAAAGCTTCCACCTAGATTTCAAAAGAAGACCTGGGAGGCCAGGCAAATTGTAGCAGGATCAGAGTCCCTGTGGGCAGCCCCTGAGAGAGCAAAGTGTGGAGATGTGAAGAGGAAGCCAAAGCTGCAGTGGAGACCCCCAAGATTAAGAAATGCCAGTAAGATGGGACATTGTCCTAGGAGCAGCAGGAATTGAGCAGAGACAAGCCAATGGGAAGGCCACTTGGGCTGAAATCAACATGGCCACAGGGGTGGAGTTACACACACTCCTTGGAGAGAACATCGTGATGCCATGTGTCCTGGATGCTGGACATGGAGCTACAGGACTTGTTTGCCCAGCTGGATTTTGGTCTCGCTTTGATCTGATCCCATTTTTCTATACCCATTTTTCTGAATGGAAATGTTTACTGTGTACCATTACATATTGGATACTTGTAAATTGCTTTCAGTTTTACAGGAGCTCACAATGTGAGATCACCTTGAGTCTTAGGGAAGACTTTGGACTTGAACTTTGAACAATCTCAGAACTGTTGAGACTATGGGGACTCTTGAGAAAGGACTAAATGGATTTTTCATTGTTAGATGAGTGTGAACTTTGGGGGCCAGGGGCAGAATGTAATGGTTTGGATGTAAGGTGTCCCCTAAAAGCTCACTTGTGAGACAATGCAAGAAGGTTCAGAGAAGAAATGATTGGGTTGTAATAGTCTTAACCCAATCAATGAATTAATCACCTGATGGGATTAACTGAATGGTAACTGAAAGCAGTGGAGTGTGGTTGGAGGAGGTGGGCACTGGGGGCTTGACTTTGGGGTATATATTTTGTGTCTGGTGAGTAGAGTCTCTCTGCTTCCTAATCATCATGTGAGCCGCTTCTCTCTACCACATTCTTTTGCCATGATGTTCAGCCTCATCTTGAGCTCCAAGGAATGGAGTCTGCTGTCTATGGATTGAGACCTCTGAAACTGTGAGCCCCTAAATAAACTTTTCCTCCCCTAAAATTGTTCTGGTCAGATCTTTTAATCACAGCAGTGAAAAAGTGAACTAAAACAGACACAGCATGTGGTCTCACCAAACAGGGAGGGCAGGGTCCATGGAGGACAGGCATCATGTGTAACACCTGACTCTACCCCAGCTTGCTGTATTTGGCACAAAACATTAAAATATCAGCAAAAGTTGTACCTGAACTAAGATGACTTCTGTGTTAAGTTAACATTGTTTCTCCATTTTCCAGTCTTACATGAATCAATTTGCATTACAAATAAATGAGTTGTGGAAACACTGTACATTTCTGAGATGTGTGCTACCAACTATTTCATAATTATGTTTGAGTTTCACTTCTAAAATTTACCTCAGGTCTGTTAGATGAAATGACCCATTTGAATGCTTGTGTCATAAATGGTCATGCAGGTATTTGGTAATGAGATCTTATAATTGCGCATGACTATACTTTTTCCACTTTCTTGCTTACCAGGTTTGAGAAAGTTACTTAACTATTTTGTAGCTGGTTTCCTCATCTGTCAAAGGGAAACAATATTAATATCCTCAGAGCTATTATGAGGATCAAATGAGATGACACATAAGTCATTTAGAACAACACTAATGCACAGGAATGTTTCTTCCTATTCCAGGTATTTTCATGCTATTGCTGGAAAAAAGAACAGTTTTAAGGTAGGATTAAGTGTCTTTCACCACTTCAAATACAAAACCAAAAATATAAATCCCATAAAACCATCAACATATTCCCCTCCAGATTTTCAAATTCTGTAAGTAGCATCTTCTTTTGGAGGCAGGGTTGTGGATTAATCCCAATTTCTTTGTTCTCCATCCATCCTGTAATCTGCAGCTCTGGTCTCTCTTTTCCTTGCTCAAAATTACTCTCTTTTATGGTGCACAGTTGTTTTCTCAATATATATTTATATATGTATTCTGTCAAATACTTATATATTGCTTCCTGGGTGCTGGGCACTGTGGTCAGCACAAATATTAACTCATTCACTTCTATGAGGTAGGTGTGAGTGTCATACCTGAGACCTACTGCAGGTGTATCTGCTGCCCAGAATGGTGGTCCTGGATAGATTCCCTGCTAGGGCAGGTCTGCTTAACCCTGCTGATTGCTGATTGCTTCCTTGGTCTCTGGCGTCTATCTTGAAGTTCTTGGATAATTGCACAGATGGATTCTGCACTCTCTGGATGGCTTTAGTCTTCTAGGCTCTTCCTCGGGGAATTCTGGGACCTGCAGCCTGCCCTTGCAGGAGAGAAGCACAGACAGCCTCTGAAATATTTCCCCTCACAAAACAACACTTAGGTGGGCCAATGAGATCATTTTAGAAAATGTGTTATCTATTAAGAAGTCATAGGTATAATCATTTAGTTCATTCAACTTACAGTCTGTGAAAGGATGTTTTTCCTCCCTCCTGTCCTCAAAAGTTGTTTTCTTTACTTCCAAAGGAAAAATTTATTATGCATTTTCCTTCATTTAAAAAATATTTAACAACTGATTTGTGTGTTGCATGAAAGTTACACATTTCCTAAGATGCATTTGCTATTTTATTTTCTTTCATTCAAAAATGTGTCAGTAATCTTTTTGTTAACATGAAGATAAAGGATTAGTAATGCAAGATGCAGTTTTCTTGTAACCTCCTTGAAAGCAGACTATAGTTTCTTATCTGGCTCCAACATTCATTTTCCTGAATTGAAAAAAAGGCGACTTAAAATGAAATAAACCACATTTGATTCCTAAGAGCATCGCTAGCAGGGAAATGTACTGAGAGAGGCAGACTTGGTCGGATTCCAGAAAGCCCCTCTGCTCCCCGAATGAGGGAGTTGACTAATTTTGCATTTTAAAGTACAATATTAATACAGGAAGAATTGTGAATTGTCTCTTATTTGATCACTAATCAAAAGATTTTATTCCCTGAAAACTCAGACTGTTAGGGTAAAGAATACAGTGAGAAATAAGTTTTCATGATTTCAGTTAAAAATTTCATTTTATTTATTGGGCACTGTCTCTGAGCAAGAAACTAAGCAAGGTGCTGAGACCATTCAGAGAGGAAGGAGAAAAGCACCTGCTCTTGATGGGTTATCCCCGCTCTTACGGACCATGATTGTGGAGGAGGTGATTGTGGTGGAGGAAAATACAAAGCTTGGTTTTTAATCACAATAGAAATGTTCAGGCACAGAGACAGGGAACTTATAGGTTTTTAAATGCTTTTTTATGCGTGGTCAGAGTGAGTATTCCTCAACCTCCCATTTTGTTGGGTATGCATGTGAAGGTGGGGACTCTTGAAGCTGTGTGAAATGTTACTTTGGTGCAGATAGCAATGATCTCCCCCAGAATCTCTTGGGCTAACAGACCATGCCTGGGGGACCCTTCACATACGCCAATTCCACAACAAGAACACCCAGCTCAGTCCAGCAAACACCTATCCTCCTCTGGGCTGGGCCCTGGCTGGGGTCCTGGAGGAACATAGGTGAATGAGACCTGGTCTCTGCCCTCAAGGAAATATTTTCAACATAAAACAGATCAGTGCTGGTTGTGTTCACACCAGAGGTGGGCCATGTGGGCCAACCTGGGGCTTCCAGGAAGCCTCTTGGAGGCAATGTTAGTTTAGTGGTAGTGATGAGGGAGAGCCTGCCAGGGAAGGGAGAGGACACTGCAGAAAGACAACAGGCCGTGCAGCAGAGCTCCACCTGGCATTGGTCAGGCCTGGAAGGTACCACTGGGTGTGCTTTGTGAGAACAGTTTGCATGATGTGAGGGGCCTCATGGCCCAGAGGACTTGTAGGTACAAGAACTGGACAGTAGCTCCACTTTCTCCCCAGGGAGATGAGGCTGTCTGCTGGGAGGAGTGGTGGGAGAAGCTGCCCACGGAATGATTGGAGGAGACTTCCCCAAGACCAGTGAAAGGAGCACAGAGCAGAAGTGGGGGTTGAGTGGAAGTGGGCAGTCTTAGGCAATTGATGGGACTGGCTGGGGGCTGAGTTTTGCTGGGCAGGAGAAACAGGAAGGCAAGAAGCACAGAAGTTAGGAGACTGATGAATGTGGTTCTTATCACCAGCCATGTGCTCTGCCCTGGGTGAGCCAGAAAGAAGGGCTGAGGTCACTAGTAAGATGGGGACACTGGAGGGATGATGGTATCTTGGAATCCCTTGAAATGCAAATATCCCTGAGTGAGGGAAACCAGAGGAGCCCCTTACATCATTAAACCTGTATTCACTAGAACCTTTTCTCCAGGTTTGGAGAGTCTGGAGCCATGGTAAAGTGAGCAGGAGGATTAACCTTGATAAGGAAGAGGAGCAGAGAACGGGTGTGATGGGGATGTACCTCCCTGCCATGTACATTGGGCTTGTTGTTATTATTTTTTTCTGGCTTTAATGAAAGTATCTTCTAAATGTTACATGGAAAGAACCAGAAATTATCTAGAAGGCAGCTATGTTAGGCTGGAAGCAGCTCTAAGTGCTGATCTTTCTGGGATGGGAAATGCTCGGACATAGTAACAAAACTGAGATGGATCAGAGATGAGACCAGGGCAGGAAGCTAAAATTGTTGGGTCTTGGGAAGAATATTTCAGAAAAGGCAGTGTCTAGTACAGGATAGGGATTCAGTTAATAGTTGTTGAACTCAATTGAATTCAGCTGTGTGATCCTAGAGGCGGTAGGACAGGTGCTCAGAGAGGGGAAGCTCATGGCAGCTGCTTTTGTGAAGAAACCTCAGTGAGATGAGGGACCCTTGTGCCAGGCCCTACTCCACCATGATTAGCTGAGATGACATGAGTCTAAGACCTCCTTTCATCTCATTCCTTTGCATTATCAGAGGAGCTAATTTTTCTGAAGTGTAAACATTAAATCCTGTTTTTCAAAAAATTGTCCGTCCTGAGGAGCACACTCAGAGACCCCCAAGTTTGACCCAGAATAACCTAAGAAAGGAAAACCTCTGTTGAGGATCCCATACATGTTACTTGCATCTCATGCATATGATTTAAAACCTGGGAATGAACATTTGGTACATGTGCATAAACATTTTGGGCAAGGTATAGGAATCTGTGGATCACCCCTTGCTTAGCATAAACCACTCTTAGCAAAAAATCTGCAAAAGGTGAACAAAGAACTCAGAAGTGCATGTAAGCTCCAATGCCCTCTGAGACAGGGGGAAAACATTTTTTTTTATCATGTCCCCACTGCATCCTTGCAGCATATCTTTCTCCAATAAACTCTCTTAACTGCTTCTCTTTGTTTTGGGCAATTCTTCACACTGAACATGCACCTGCCATCACCCAGGTTCCATGACACTTAGAATCGGATGAAACAGTGTCTCTGCTTTTGCTGTCATGGTCAGGCCTTCCTATGCCCCACTGTTGCTAGATTGAACTTTCTGGAGGCCAGATGCCATTTATGCTGTTCTGTGTATCCCTCGCACCCAGCCTGAAACCAAGGACATGCACATTAGCAAATGCCTCACCCAGAGCAGTTTCCATCTTTGGGAAGCTGAATTAGAAACAGGTGGAGAGAGGAAGACAAATCTGGGGGCTACAGGGACACCTGGCTGGGAGGGGAGAGCAGGGGCTGATCCCTGGTGATTTATCCATCATGTGGAAGTTCTTTCATTCCAGTGAAGAAGCAGGGAGCAAGTAAGCAGGAAGTTACTCTGAGATGCAGAGAGGTAGTATGGTGGGGTAATGGCTGCTTACCCAGGCAACCTGTCCCCTGCCCTGTTGTTCCTTAACCCCTCTGTCCCCACTATCTCCACCCTTGTCTGACTGACCTTTCTCCTCCATCCTACACAGTCTGCCACATTCACTGATGGGAACAAAAAGGAACAATGAACCAGTCAATTCTTGGCTGTTGAGTTTCTAAATAGATTTAAAAACTCATAACAGAGACAACATTCTTGAAACCCAATGCTTTTGATTTGAAACTTTCTTTTTTTTTTAACATCAAAAGAATAAGCCCTAAAGGAAACTGGAAATACAATTCACCACAAACCAATGGTTCTCAACCCTGGTACACACAGCAGGCTCCCTTTTTCTTTAATTCAATTTTTTTTCTAGTATAGAAAATTTCAAAAATTCCCACCAGTAGAGAGAATTGTAAAATGAGCCTGATATAGCATCATCCAGCATCAGTAATTATTGGTACATCATGCTATATCTTATTTCATCTCTTTCTGACTCACTCAACCACTCCAAAGATTTCAAAGCAAATCATAGCATTTTATCTACAAATACTTCTAGATATAATCTCTTAAAACAAAGGACTTTTAAAGAAAACACCTCTCAAATATGACTATTATATCTAAAGATAATGATAATTCCTTTATTACTACGTTCACAGTTCCCTAACTGAGAATTGAACCCAGGGCCTCATGCATGCTAGGCAAGTGCTCTACCACTGAGCTACATTCTCAGCACCCTACTTATAAATTTTTAACAATTTGTTTGAAATACTTGGTGCTTCGCAAAGTTCTTTTATTATCCTGAAATAAAACTGATAAATCTGACCTACTTATATGATTTAAAAAAATCAATATAATGCCCTAACTGAAATATAGAGAAAAAATAAAATGAAAGCCATTTAAATCAAAACGTGTATTTTAACATTTATGTACTTGGATAGTACTACTCTATAGGATGTCTAATAATGTAGTGCTTGAAATAGAATATAGAGTCATCATGAATATGACAACCTAGAACATAAACTGATACATGGTGTCATGGTGGTTTAAATATTATGAACAGCATTTTCAGTAGAAACATACTTTTTTGAAATGATGAACAACTCTTGAAATAATTTCTAACAATATAAGGATCAATATTTCCTTTATTTACATTATTCTTTGTGTCCTAGGAAATTAAGAGTATATTTAAATTATGAAAAATTACCTTGTGATTATATATGTAAAATGGACTAGGCTCTAGGTGCAGAAAATTATAAGTGATTTTTAAATCTTTGCAACTGTCTGGGGACACATCACATGGAACTTGGAAAAATTCTTCATTGTTGGGACCATCCTGTTCATTTTGAGAAGTCTGTTGTTTTTGGTTTGTGTCTACTATTTTATTTTATTTTATTTTATTTTATTTTATTTTATTTTAGCTTTTGCCCAGAACTATTTTAGATTAAAAGATATTAAAGAAACTTCAGAAAAATGTATTCAATGTATAATCTTTAATTTTATCCTGAATGGAATGAAAAATCACCTATAAAGTACATTACTGGAGTATTTGAGGCTGTTTGTATAGTAGACAAGTGTTATGGTTTGAATGTGAGGTGTCCCCCAAAAGCTCATTTGTGTGAGAAAGTGCAAGAAGGTTCATTGGAAAAATGATTGGGTTGTGAGAGTCTTAACCCAATCAGTGAATTAATTTCCTGATCGGGATTAACTGAGTGGCAACTGAAGTGGTAAGGTGTGGCTGGAGGAGGTGGGAATTGGGGTCATGGCTTTGGGGTATGTATTTGTATCTGGCAAGTGGAGATCTCTGCTCCTTGCTGCTGATCATCATATGAGCTGCTTCCCTCCACTACACTCTTCTGCCATGATGTCCTGCCTCACCATGAGCCTGGAGGAATGAAACCTGTTATCCACAGACTGAGATCTCTGAAACCATGAGCCCCCAAATATACTTTTCCTCCCCTAAAGTTGTTCTGGTTGTATCTTTTCATCATATCAGTGGAAAAGCTGACTAAAACAAGAAGACTAAATTTCTTGATTATTTAAGTATTGATTTTTTCTTGCAACTCTTCCATAGATTTGAAAAAAGAAGTTTAAATAAAATCTCTTAGAGAAAATACCCTCAAAAATCTTCTGCTGTAAATTGGAGATTGCAGTAGATCCAAAGGGAAGAGGATTGAGTTGGGAAAGAAGTAAGAGGGATGGACATGGAATGAGATTTCTTCCCTGCACCCTGCCTGAGGCTGGGTCCCAGTATGAATGCCTTGAAACCCCTTTGAATTTGGGCTTCTGAGAGAGGTAATGAGTGTGCTACTAATCCTTTGGACCTTAGGAACTGGTGGCCTTGCTGATGTTCCCTGGGCCACAGGGAAATAGAAATAGACTCTCACAGGCCTCAGAATATTGATGGAGAGCAACAGAAAGGCCCCACATCCCTGGGTGATGTACTTAATGACTGATGAAGGGTAAAGAGCTCAAACCAGCAGATGCCAGCAGAGGGTTGAGCATGGCTGTGGCCCAGAGGCCTCTTGCATGTTCATTCCCACATCCTGGACTTTGCTACTGTCCTCAGACTTAGCCGCTACTCTGGGTAGAAAGGGTAGTAGAAAGTGGGGGAGCAGGGGCAAGGGGCACAGCCAAATGAGTGAAAATGTCTGAATGATCACTAATTTTTTGGCAATTACCCAAGGGTGAATAAATTGTTTTCTGCTGTCAAGTGGAAAAGGGAACTCAAGGTAGAAACTGAGTGGAGTTGTAGAAAGTTAAGTTAAATTTATTTTGGCAAACCTGATTTTGTAAGTTGTGAAAACTTGAATCTGCTCAGGTGTATAGATCAGATGTGTCCATGGAACAGAGTATTCACTGCCTAAATTTGCATTTATTCATATAGGTTTTTTTTCAGTGCCATTGTTTCAATTCTTCCAGACATGGCAAGGTCAGGGACATTGCTATATTCATATCAGAAAGATGACAGAGAATTGGACAGAGTATTGTGCAAACAGAGAAATGCTATTTTGATAGGGGGAGGGAGCTGCTGGGGAAGAAGTCATGTCTGAAATCATGAGTATGGAAAAGTTCCTCAAGTCCTGGGGACAGACCTCTTTTCCAGTTCTTCATTTCATCTGAGAAGAGATGAAGAAGACAATCTGTTCCTTTAGTTAAAAATACAACAATATGAAAAACCGTTTGTATTCCTCAGTGAGATCTGTAGAGAATCTATGGGTTCCCTGTGAAATAAAACCCCTGTGCCTGTGGTCTGGCTCCTTTGTTTAATCCCAGGATGCCATAGGAACCGGCAGGGGCAGATGGCTGAGATCCTATCACTCCAGCTCCAGGATTTAGGAACATTAATTTTAAAGGGGGATTAAAGCACAGAAGAACATTTTAAAAACAGCATGCATTTTCATAAGCACCTAGGCACTCCCTGGCTGAGTGTTTATGTGACAGGCCTTTGGGACACAAATTGGTGGAAGCAAGGGAGCACTTATTTTGACTCCTCTTAAGAGCTAAATCAATATTTGTCTTGCTAAAATACCAGGAAGACTTCCTCCCTTGTCTCATTTTTGGTTGATTGACCTATGGGATGGAGGGAGAGACTGGAATGTTCTGGCTTGGTGGCTCCTGGTGGCTCTGCGGATGGGACCTCTCCTAAGACACTGTGACTGCCATGGGGGTGTCCTCAGATGTCAGAGTTGTGACATCTGGGCTGGGCCACCTGCCCTGGGCCAGAACCTATAGTGTTTCACTTACTGAACTTAGATGTCAAATCATTCTGGTTGTGGACTTCAGACTGGTGGTACCCAAAGACCTTCTGTGAGGCTGGAGAACACCCAGGTTAGATGCACAAAATTTATGGATCAATTTAGGGAAGGCTGATATCTTCTAGAATTTGAGTTTTTCTATCCCAGATAAGAGAGTCTTTATGTCCTTCCACAGAATTCTTCAAAAGATAAAAAATTGAGATATAATTCAAATGCGATTAAATTCATTCTTTTGAAGTAAAGGAAAAAAAAAAAAGGAAGTTCCTGCTTTAAAACTTGCAGAATGGTATCTGAAGCCTAAAAGAAAATCCAAGAGATGATGGTGTAGCACTCTTACAATGCAATGTCACATCACCGATATTCTTGATGGCACAAAGGATGACATTGGGTGGAGAATCATAATCACTTTTTTTTTTGTGGTGCTGGGGATTGAACCCAGGGTCTTGTGCATGAAAACCATAATCATTTATGCCTCAGTTTGAAAATCAACTCAGAAGAGCTGGATTTGGAATGAAGATGCTTTAGGAATGCCATAACCAATTTGTTTTGCTCTGCTTCCTTTTGTGTGAAAGCATGAGGAAGACTTGTCATTGGCATCTATGTTAGAACTTTGCTGTGGGGTCTACTGGTAGTCACACAGCCTGCTGCTTGCTCCAGGACTTGAGATGGGAAAGGAATGGCTGTAGGCACCAGGGATGAAAAACGGAGGCCTTGGGCAGATGCCAGAACATAAAACAACGAGACTTCTTTAAGAGGGAATGGAAAGCCTGAGGTGAAATAAAAATGATGAAGAGGTGATTTTAGCAACCACTGGCGACCTTGATGATTATTTCAAAGTCAGTTATTCTGAACGGTTTAAAGTGTTAACCTTGGCCCTGACCTGCCGCCCTTCGCCACAGGCTGGAAGTGTCCGAAGTGAATTATGCAGAAGGCCATTTAGGCCGAGCCTCTTGGCATTCGGAATCGGATGCCACTTTTAATTCTCATTTTCTCATGGTTGCTCTGTGTGAGTTTGTGTTTGCAAAAGCAGTTTCGGCCCTGGAATTGCAAGCTGTTCTGTTAAGACCCGGGGCCGCCTTGCTATCTCCTATCTTCGTTCCTCACCTCATTTTGAAGGATTGTTACACATTTGTAAGTACAATGGGATTATTTATTCATTGTGTTTGTCCACTCTTTTCTGTGCCACAAAAGGAGAAATAGCCTGCACTGCGACTTAAGAGCTTTCTGACCGCTCCAAAGTCATGACATTTCCTTTGCTTTTTGATGGCTGGCTTTGAAAAGCAGGGGAAGCTGGGTGACAAACTCCGTGGGCTCCAGGAGGGAGATGACTTGTCGTTGTTGTGAAAAAGCGTATTTAGTCACTTTTAAAAAGCAAATTGTGGACTTAATAGAGGCACACAGTCTCCTTTGGAGATTGCTACAAGGTGGATTGTCTTGATAAAACATTTGAAGCCAGAAATCCATCAAGCCTCAGTGAATGTATGCACTGACCTGAACTCCCGCACCCGACATTCTCACCGAACTTCAGAGTTATATATTTTTTTTAATAAAGAAAGGATAACTGTCCAGGATCTTTCTTTTTGTCTTCTCTGCAATCAATTCTTCTTCCAGTTCCAAATCAAATGAAAGGGTCCAATGGTGAACTATTTCGAGTCTATCTGAGACCAGAGGCACCGGTATCTCTAGGCTCAGCTTTTTGGGTTTCTGCCGAAGCTGTGAATGTGAACTTGAAGCTGAGCAGGTCCTTTCACAGCCAAGGGCAAATCTCTGTGATAAACAGAACGGATGCCTGCGCAGCACCACCCACTCCCAAGCCCCTCCATCACTGAGATGCTCACCATCACTGTTTAGATGGTGCTGACGGAGCAACCCCAGGTTGTGTTGGTTTCCTCCTGAGTACTTCCCTGTTTTAGAGGCAGCAGCCGCCAGGCGAGGACAGAGGCTTCAGGGATGGCTGCACTTTACCTACAACTCCTTTGTATATACCTCTTCTGTCTGAGGAGGGCAAGTGAGAGAATCAATTGTTACTTGTATTTTTTCTATTAAAGTAATATTAGTGCTAAGTAATATTATGAGTGGCTAACTATGTTGTAATTGCAAGTCTTTTCTCAACCTTCATTTCTGAGTCTGTTTTCTGCTGTAAAAGGGAAGTGACATGCCCTTCCTACTTGTGGACTGTTGATGAAGTACTGCCCCAATCGATCATGTTGAAAAAGCAAAGAAAAACCAAAAAACCCAAACCAACCAAACAAACAAGGAAACAAAAGCCCCCAAATAACTCCAAACAAAGAAATTTAGTAAGGAATTTATTTGAGAAAGATAACATATACGTTGTGGAATAATTGTATTCTGCTGTGTGATTAGTGGATCAAGCAAGGTGAAGAGAATGCTCAGGTGAAGAGGGGGGACTGCCTGGAATGGACCCCTTTTGTCCTGGCCCCTGCTTTCGTGGTCCTTCAGCCCTAGTCCTTGAAAGCGCTGTGATTACAGCATTTTTCTGTCTTTTTTCTCTTTCCTTCTTTCTTTTCCTGAAAAGAAAAATACAGAAAAATAGAAAGATCAATGTAAGATCAATACGTCTGTACTCCCTACCCAGAATTAACCAATCTTCACACATTTCATTTTTACTTTAGTCTTTTAAAGCCATTTAAACCAAATAGAATGTTACTAAAATTGAAGTCTACTTTACCTTCCCCTCCCCAGGACCATTCATGTTTCTCTTTCCCTCCAAAAGGGAACTTGATCATTTTGGTTTATTTTTCTTCCCCGTGAAAAGTCAACCAGTATGACTTAATAATAACCATCATTATTATTCTTCAAATGTAAATGGTATCATTTTGTTCATGGTATTCTCTTTGTTCTTTCACTCACCATTTTGATCTTTGAGATGTGTATGTTAATTTTGAGTTCTGTATAGTATTTAATTGTATGAGTATATAAAAATCTCCACTTGCTATGCACAGACACATCAAGAATTGACAATGCCACCTGCTTGAAGAGTCCCCTGGGCCCTCTATACTTCCCCAGTTAGAACTACATGCCTTCTATACTGGTGGCATAGGTGTACATTGGAGATGTTCCTCTTGCCTTTCATGTATTGGATTTCCTCTTTCCTAGATTCCCTATTTTCCTCTTTCTTGCTTTCTTCCTTTGTTATATTTTGCAGCTTCCTGGGAAGGGATGGAAGAGAGAGAAAAACTTTTGAGAACTTGAATGCCTAAAAATGCCTTTATTTTGCTCTTAAATTTAATACATTTGACAGGTGCATAATGTTAAGTTGAAAGTAACTATAAGAATTTTAAAGACAATGCTCCCTCATCTTCTAGCTTCAGAGGGTTGCTAGTTAGGGCTGCAAAGCTGTTTTGGTAACTGTTTTTTGCTTGTAATCACTTGCAGTTGTTTTTCCTCTTTGGAAGCTGAAGGGTTTCCTAGTGTTTTGAAATGTCATGACAACATGTCCTGAATTGGGTTGGTTTTCATCCATTTGCTGGAGAATACTGGGCCCATCCAGTACTGGGAAATTTCTTGACTTATTTCTTTATTAATTTCTTCCCCTCCATTTTCTCTGACCTCTCTTTCTTAACCTTTTGTTATTTAAATGTAAGATCTTCTAAACTGTTCCTCCAAAAACTTTTATAGCTTTTATTTTCTTTTCCATCTCTTTCTCTTTCTATACTACTTTAAGGCAGTCTCTCCACTTTTCTCCTAAACCTGTTAACCATCAAAATGAGGATTTCCCCTTTTGCTGTCATTCTTTAAATTTCCATGGATCTTTAAAAATTCTTTCCTCTGGGTGTAGTGGCACATGCCTGTAATCCCAGCAACTTGGGAGGCAGAGGCAGGAGGATCCCAAGTTTTCTTCCTTTTTCTTTTTTTAAAATGGTGACTTTTATTATTATATATCATGGATATACAGTATCTTATTTTATTTTGAAATGATATTAACAATAAGTGTTATTCTTCCCACACAGAATCTATTTCCTTCAAATTGCTTCTTGCTCCTATCTTCCATTAGAGGACTTCTTCAGATCCCTGGGGATCCTGGGCTGTCAGCTAGTATTTGAGTTGGATTGGAAACCTGGAGGGGCCTTGCTAACTCTGTACACTTCACTTCAGGGAGATGTGGCTGGGCCCTTTGCTGAGAAACTTGTACCATCATTCACCTTAATTCTGAATATTTGCACAAATACCATATTGTTTTAATGATTAGAAAAACTTTTAATGCTCTTGGTTAAAGCACAATTTGAGCCTGACTGTCAAAATGCTGGGAATCAAGTGGAGAAAAAATGTGGGTGGTCTCAACTTCAGAATTAAGACTTTCTCTTAATTCCTCTGGTTTTCACAAAGGTACCCCTGGGTTCAACTAGGTGGGTGTCCCCCAATCCATAGACTTTCTATTTGACTTTCTCCAGAGAATAAACTACAGGGTCAGGGAGAGGTAGTTTCCCTTCTAGACAAAGTGAGGATGGGAACTTGGGAGTCTAAATGCTTCTTAAACAGACTTTGATCTCTTTTCTTGTTTTTAGCTCAGCTTTCCTCTGTGCCCTGATCTGCGGCACTGGTAAAGTAAGGGAATAAATTCCTGGGAGATTCAGTAAATCAGAGGTGCTTCTTGATTTGTTCACTGTTAGTTTAGGATTTGGCTCTCTCAGGTCTGCTAAGCAATTTACTGCTGCTTTTCAAATCGCAAAGTTTGCTGCTGTGGTTAATTTTTATCATTCTTTTTGTGGTTTTATGCCTTGAAAAATTCATTTGCTGGGATTTAAGGAGGAAGTGAAGACTAAGGTGCATTTGGGTTTTCATTGTTAATTGGAAGGCAATTTCACTTTACCTCTGTAGATTAAAGCTTTGAATTCATTTTTTTATGTGTAGCATAAGATTATTGTTTTGTTTTGTAGTTAGAAAGTTAACATTTCCACCAGACCTCCAACTATACCACAGAGCAATAGTGACAAAAACAGCATGGTATTGGTACCAAAATAGACAGGTAGATCAATGGTACAGAATAGAGGACACAGAGACAAACCCAAATAAGTACAGGTATCTCATACTTGACAAAGGAGGCAAAAACTTGCAATGGAGAAAAGACAGCCTCTTCAACAAATGGTGCTGGGAAAACTGGAAATCCATATGCAGCAAAATGAAACTAAACCCATATCTCTCACCCTGTACAAAACTCAACTCAAAGTGGATCAAGGACCTAGAAATCAGACCAGAGACTCTGCACCTAATAGAAGAGAAAATAGGTCCAAATCTTCATCATATTGGCCTAGGACCAGATTTCCTTAACATGACTCCCAAAGCGCAAGAAATAAAAGCACAAATCAATGATTGGGATAGAGTCAAACTAAAAAGCTTCTTCTCAGCAAAGGAAACAATCAGCAATGTGAAGAGAGAGCCTTCAGAGTGGGAGAAAATCTTTGCCACACACACTTCGGACAGAGCACTAATCTCCAGAATCTACCAAGTACTCAAAAATCTTTACACCACGAACACCAATAACCCAATCAATAAATGGGCCAAGGAAATGAACAGACACTTTACAGAGGAAGATCTACAAGCAATCAACAGATTTATGAAAAAATGTTCAACATCACTCGTTATAAGAGAAATGCAAATCAAAACCACCTTAAGATTTCATCTTACCCCAATTAGAATGTCTTTTATCAAGAACACAGGCAACAACAGGTGTTGGCGAGGATGTGGGGAAAAGGGTACACTCATACATTGCTGGTGGGAGTGCAAGTTGGTGCAGCCACTCTGGAAAGCAGTGTGGAGATTCCTTAGAAAACTTGGAATGGATCCACCATTTGACCCTGCTATCCCACTCCTTGGCTTATACCCAAAGGACTTAAAATCAGATTGCTTCAGTGATGCAGCCACATCAATGTTCATAGCTGCTCAATTCACAATAGCTAGATTATGGAATCAACCTAGATGCCCTTCAGTAGATGAATGGATAAAGAAACTGTGGTATATATACACAATGGAATATTACTCAGCCATAAAGAAGAATAAAATTATGGCATTTGTAGGTAAATGGATGATATTGGAAACTGTTATGCTAAGTGAGATCAGCCAATCCCAAAAATCCAAAAGCAGAATGGTCTCTCTGATAAATGAATGATGATGCATAATGTGTGGGGGGGAAGATGGCAAGAATGGAGGAAAGATAGCTAGCATAGAGGGAAGGGAGGGGTGGGGGCGGGTGGGGGGTAAAATTAATGGCAGAGTGTGTGACAGATACCATTGCCCTGTGTACATGCATGAACGCACAGATGGTGTGACTCTACTTTGTGTACAACCAGTGAAACAATAGCTGTACTCCATTTGTGTTCAATGAATCAATAAGTAAATTAAAAAAAAAAAGAAAGTTAACATTTCCAACAAAATTAACTGAGTATTTTGTCCTTTCCCTTTTGCTGTGTAAACCCCTTTCTATCATATACCATATCACCAGACTTTTAAATTACTACAAGTTTGTGGTCTCTTGATATCTACCAGGGTCACTATCCTGCTTTCTTTTTTTTTTTTAAATTGCATTGATAATCCTTTTTTAAAAATTTATTTATTTATTTTATTTATTTTGATTCATTGTACACAAATGGGGTACAACAGTTCTTTCTCTGGTTGTACACAGAGTCATACCATTTGCATAATCAGACATGTACATAGGGTAATGATGTCTGTCTCACTGTGTTATTTTTCCTTTCCCTGCACCCCGTCTCCACCCCTCTTTTTCCTCTATGCAATTCATTGGTGATTCTTCTTAGAACTTTATTCTTTCATTTGAATTTCAATATTGATTTGCTAAAATTTACCGTTTTGCTAGAATTAGAATCATATTGATCTCAATGGGAAAAGATTGCATCTTTATTCAGTTTCCTGTCCATGAACAAGGTATATCTTATTTATTCAAGATTGCTTTAATATTATTTCATGATTTTTAATAATATTCTCTCAGGAAGTTTGTTTGACTTATTCCTAGTTTGCTTGCATTTTTTGTTGCTATTGTGAATTATACGTGCACCCATGTCCCATTGCATATTTTAAATTAAAATCGTTATTGCTGTATGCTATTGATCTTAGTGTATTGACTTTGTAGCCAGTGAATATCTTTTGTTGCTTCTTATAGCTGCTGTTAGATTATCTTGCTTTTATAAATGGATAAGAATATTAATTGTAAATAGCAGCACATTTAGTATCTATCCTTTTAAACATTTTCCTTTTCTTCTGCTTGTCTTATTGCAGTGCCAAGGACTTCCACAATGATGTTGAACAGTAGCAGTAGAGGCAGGCATTATTTTATTTTATTTTATTTTATTTTATTATCTTAATGACAATGTTTCTAAAATTTCATCATGATAAATGTTCGCTCTAGGTTTTTGGCAGATACTTTAAAAATCCTATTACGAAAATTCTCTTCTATTCGGAGTTTACCAAGACCATTTTAAAAAACCACAAATGGATGGTTAATTTTTAACAAATGATTTGTCAGCACTGCCTGACATTAATGTGAGTTCCATATTAATAGATTTTCTGATGTTGAACTTTGGAACTTGGGCTAAATTCCAACCAATTGTGAAGTAATTTAAAAAATACTATTGGGTTTGACTTTAATATTTTAAGACTCTTCCATCTAGGTTAACAAAATTGGCTTATGATTACCTGTTATTAAACCATGCCTTTCTGGTTTTGTGATCAATTTGTTATTGTTACTGGTTTTGTGATAAAAGTGTTTGTTTGGTATTAATTTAGTAAAATTAGTTGGTGGCCTTTCCTTCTTTCCTCCTTGAATCATTTTCTGTGAGATAGGAAGAATCCTTTCATTGAAGTTTTGGTAAAAGTCATCTATAAAACAAAATAACCCCTGGTGGCTTTGGTAGACCATTTTGGCCACTGACTCCATTTCTTGTTTCCAATTTCCAGGGATATTCTGAAAGGACTGTCCTTACCTACCAAAGCTGGTTTGCCATCTGAGTTGAGTAAGCTAACTGAAAACAGGCCTGTAAACAGGCACCATAGGAATATGCTCTTTGCTGGGCAGAACTGTGGTCCTCAGGACCCATTCATTACCATAGTAAGAAAAGGAGAAAAATGCTACTAAATATCAGTGACTTAAATGGACCTCCAAGTGATGAGAGACGTATTCTCTAATTAAAATACACATTATTGTACAAAGTATCACTGTGTATCATTTGGACAATTATAGTCCTATAACCTTTAAGATAGGAAAAAAAAAATGGAATCCTCTCCAATGTCCTTTGCAGTCTTGGGGGATTACTCTGTCATCTTGTAAACAGAATTGATTGCAGAGCTGCAATTACACAAGGGCATCGGCAGCCCTGGGCCAGAGGATTGTTTTAGGAAACAATCTCAGGAGAAGTCAGATTTTCCTCCACTAATTTTTTTTTATTTGCAAAGTAAAATTTAAAACATTTCAAAGTACTTTCATTTTTAATCATGTGGCTGCCTCTGTTTAAGTAAAAACTTCACTTGAAATGAATATAGACCCACCTTGGGAATTGCTTTCCAAACCTAAAAGAACTTAGATAAGCGTCCCTCTTAAATTCAGTTCTCTTTTGAAGAGAAACAAGAAATGACTTTCAAAGTACTTAATGCATTATGAAGGAGTGGCAAGGGAAAATAAATTTCCTTTAATATAACCTCTTATTTTAATAACAGAGGGACGGATCTCACTGAAATAAAGTCTTCTTGGTATATCAATCATTTTATCTCAAAACAAGGTACACTGAAAATTGGGTCATGAAAACATGAACTTTATCTCCTGTTGTTAATTCAGTAGGCCAAAAACACCTGCTGGAGGAAGGACATCCTTTCATATACATTCAAGTCTCATTAGTTGCCAAGGAAAGCCAGATTTAGTCTTAGTTTGTCATTTAACCCATGGGTTAGAGGGAACTAATTTTTATAACCAAGTAAGTTAATGCTCAAGGTCTTTTGTTTCTCTCTCACAATGGAGAGTGACATACTTGTGTTTCTTGGACCATGTTTTAGGAGACATGGAGGAATCTGGCCTTTAGTGAGATATGTACCAGTGCAGCAGAGCAAGGAAAACGACACTTTGCTATGAGCTGGGCTTTGTGCCTGGACTCCAATATGGATTTCTAGCAAATGAGGCTAGTCCAGTGGGGCAAATACATCAGTGGACAATAGGCTAGGCCATACATGGCCTCAGACCAGGGCATGCCTTTCAGAATGATAATGATGTCCTTCTGATAAATGAGCATTTCCATCTTGATCTCCTGCAGAGTGAGGCTAACAAGGAAATATTTGTACAGTTCATCGAAAGAGGTCCCAGTGCCTTCCCTTGGGCTGAGTCAAGTTTTCCACTTATGTTAGCATAATCTGGGTACATGTTGGTTCATACTCTGCTCAGGGCACAGGACCCTGCCTCCTTTCCATTTGGAAGGACTGTTGAGTATTCAGCTTTATTGATAGTCAATAGTTAAAACTCTCTTCAATGTCTGGTTTTAATTTTTTCCCCCACTTTTGACTTTTCAATTGTGTACACGAGTGTGTGTGTGTGTATGTGTGTGTGTGTATTGGGGAGGCCACAGCATCATTTCATGTTGGAACTTGGAGGCATGATGTGATGAAGGATCTCCTATTTGGAGCTTTGGTGGCAGGTGGCAGGGGCACTGGTGTGAGACAGTGATTTGCTGAAGACCTTCTATGACTTATCCATTATGGGAGCTGTGAACAAGAGCGGTGCTGAAAAATTCATCTCAGGGATATGCCCTTTGAGAGAGAGGCCTCATCTTTTGCAATAATATGATTAGAGTGCCTGGCCCTAGTAGGTGATTGATACATATTTGGTTATTAGTTGATTGACTCCATATTAAAACTGTCCCAATTTAAGGCAAACATTCAAAGTTTCCCAATCTTAGTGTGGGTCATGATGGGAAGGCTCTGCCCCTTGTTTTTGCATATGGAATGATTGTACTGCACCAAAAGATGTTTATTATTCTGATGCTGTAAGATGCGTCTGCCTACTTAATAAGCTGCTCCTGCCCTGATTTCTGTCCACAGTGGTGCCAGAACAGCCAACCATAAAGTAACAAATTCTGTCAATCTTGCAGTTTTCGGGTTTGCTTTATTTCAACATCATTTTTGTGAGTTCTCCTTTTCCCCCTCAGTGGATTGCATGATATTTAAAAGATGAAATTAATGGATGCTTTCACTTGTTGAAGCCACAGCTCTAGAAGCAGGAGGAAGGGGAATGAGTCTACCTAGAATAGAGGAGTTGTTTTAAATTTAATTTTCTAGCATCTAGTTGCTATGGCTAGTCGGGGTAAATGGATGAACAGTGAATAAAGAAAATGAACAGATAAATCAGTATTAATGTTTTCCTTTCTTTGCCTCAGAATCAATCCTAGGACCATGGCTGGGTCCCAATTTTTGGCACCAATCAAAATGACAACCTTAGTTGTTGGGATCATGCCTTGATGCATTTGTTTTTGGAAGGCAGAGATAAACTGTGCAAAGATGGAATGCTGTATTTTTCCACCAGAGACACTGTTTGTATTGTTCTTGTCCTATTTTCCTCTCCAAAGGCCAATAAGGCCTTTGGTCCAGGGCTGTGTGCTAATGTTCCCAGAGTCACCACTGTGCTGCTCAGAGCACAGACACACACAGTATCTCTCCTTTCCCAGGAGATTCCAAGGGCTCTATTGACATCCTTGTCTTATTGTTGTCTACAAAATGCCCCACCTGGACGCTTTCATTATAAACCTGGCCACAGGTAAGTGGGGAATTCTGTTTGCAGGACTGGCTGCATAATTTGTGGTGCCTGGTGCAGAAAGAAAGTGTTGGGCCCACTTGTTAATATTATTAGGAATGTCAGGACAGCAAGAGCAGAGCATTCACTAAGTGCAGGGCCTCTTTTAAGGGGGGACCCTGTGTGGTTCTATAGACTTATGTCCATGAAAGCTGGCCTTGACCATTAGGATATTTGCCTTCTCAAAAAGGTCCATCAGAGACACAGCTTCTTTGAGGCAGTGGTAGCCAGAGAGATTTTCTCCATGCCTCCTTTCCCCTTTCTTATTGTATCTGGTGATGCTGTGGCTCCCCATGGCCTCAAGGGTCCCTGCCTAGAGCTCTAGTCCCATCTTCCTACATTACCTGCTCCTCAGTCTCACCTGCAGGTCCAGCTCTCCCTGCTCCTGCCTGCATCATCAGCAAGATGGTCCAAGGCATCTCCACCAATTGCTGATGCCTCATCTCTCACCCCACATCTGTTGGCTCTGACTGCAGAACCTACTTCCAGACATTCAGAACTCTACTTCTTCTCCCCACTTCACCTTGATCTCTCCAGTCCAACCCACCTGGAGCTCTCACCTGCACTGTTGTGGTTAGACCGGCCTCCGAAGGCAAAGCGGGGCTGAGGCATGCATCAATTACTCCCCCGACCTGTACAACTAACTCTGCTCCATATTTCTTCTTTAGCACTTTTCACCATATGCTGTGCAATATATTTTACTCACATATTTACTTATGTTAGATGCCCTCCCAGACACTTCATGAAGGTGGATTCAGATTTTCTCTTGTAATCTGAAATCTTATTTATTTATTTATGTTATTGAAAATTTTTCCATTATCTTTTTTTAACAGTGATAACTATTTAAATTTTTTTTTCAAACATGTATATAGGGTAATAATGTCTGTCTCATTCTGCCATCTTCCCATCACCAAGGTGGGACTTTTTGTCTGCTTGTTTCCCTGTGAATCTCCAGTGCTCAGCTGATACCTGGGACATAGCAGACGTGCATTTTAGGTTGGCAGGAGGATGGTTCTCTGTCAGAAGCAGCCATTTTCTGCTGGGTTTTAGAGCTGCTGGCCTTGGCTTGCTTGGTTCTCGCTTCCTGAATACCTTTACTTGCTTCTCATTTGTTTATCTAGAAAGGAACTAGGAGCTGTGGATACACTGATGAGAGAGAGAGATGGATTCCTGGCCTTGTGATATTTATATGCTGTGGGAAAGAAGAAAAGGAAAGGAAAAGGAAAGAAGGTAGAAGTTCAGAAGATTGTGACAAGGGTGTGATAGTTTCCAACTGTAGAAACCATGTGTGGCCAAGAAGCAGAAGAAGCCGCTGCAGCTGGGGTATGGAGAGAGAGGCCATGGTGAGGCCAGGCAGGCAGGGCGGTGGGGCGCCTTGCAAGGCAGGTGAGCGACGAGGACTTTGATCTAGGTTCTGGACTCTGTGGTAAGCAGTATGCTCTGTTCCAGCCCTCAGGGATCCGCTGCCTCAGATGCTGATGCCTGTGGGTGCTCTGTCTCCTGGGGCACAGATCATGAGGATCAAATGGACCTAGGTCCAAATTCCATTTCTACCGCACGACTTTAGATTTAGTTTCTGAGCTGCACTCAGTGAACACAGGCTTTTTGTTGCTTCCTGTACAGGATGATATTCCCTGGCGGCTCACATGCCCACACACCAGCAGGAACAGCTGTGGAGTTGCAGGAGTCATACTGGGGCCCTGCACTGTGCCAGAGGTTAACTGTTAATTTCTGGGTTTGCAGAGATAAAGGATACACTTGGAGGAGGGCCTGGAAGCAGTGGCTTGTTACCAATCATATAAAATGTTTTATTTACTTGTAGTATTTTATCTGTGTATTTTCAAAAACCAAGCCCTGTGAGGAGGAAATAAAATGGTGAAACCATAGTCCCTCTCCACCAGGCACTTATGGTCTTATGGTTGGGTGGGAAAATACAAAACGCTAGACATACATGGTATTATTTAATTTGCATATATTCCCCAATTAGGAAGCAGAGCAGCATAGAGTATAGACACAGAACCGCTATCTGTGTTCAAGTTCAGTCTGGGTCACCTACTCAGATGTGTAATTTTGACCAAGTTACTGACCCTTTCTGTGTCTCAGTCTTTTCTTCCATAAAGAGGAGGTAATAATTGGCTGGAGATGATAGCAATTTCCTAGGGTTGGTGTGAGGATTGAATGTGTTCATACAAATAACATAATCACAACAGTGCCTCAGGAGCACCTCACTGTCTCAGTGTGTTCTGTGATGCTACAACAGAATACTGGGACTAGTAATTTGTAAAGAATAGATTTCTATCTCTTGTGGTTATGGCAGAGATGGAAGGGCAAGAGAGAGACAGAGCAAGAGGGGGTGGACTTGCCTTAATAACAAACCCACTTTCTCAGGAACGAACCTACTTCATGAAAATGATGTTGATCCATTTATGAGAGTCGAACCATCACTCCCAACACTGTTGCACTGAGGATTAAGTTTCCAGCACAAGAACTTTGGGGGACACATTCAACCATGGAAAACATGTCCACGTACAGAGGAGAATGCTGAGTTTCAACAATTCATGAACCTTCTCAAGTTTATACTGAAAACCAGAGAGGTCAGGACTGAAATCCAGATCCTTAGATTTAATCCTCTGTTCTTTTCTCTTCCAATCCAATAAATCCTAAGCAAGTGCCTCGTGGAATTTTATGTAGAGGTCTGTTTGAATTAATTCTCCTTACCTTAATACTAAGTCCTAAATTTAAAATACTTAAAAAATATCATAAAATAAATATAACCCTAAGAAACAAAAAGAAAGTAAAGAAAAGAAAAGCTAAGTCTCTAGTTGTAGTTTTGTCGAGACTGTTGTTCTGGGCAGTGAATGAGGCTGAGAAGCCCTGGATGGATCATGCTGCCTGATGGGGCAGACTCTGTGGCCTGGAGCTGATTACAACCTCGATTGTGAACAAGTCCCCGTGCCTCCAGAGTCAGGGAACATGCAAGAGGAAACTGCTCCCCAGAGAAGGGAGGTTCCCTGTGATGGCCATCACCACCTGGAGAAAGGAGAGAAATGTGGGTCACTGGTGTAAGGGTGTGTGTGAGAAGTTCAGGCACTGGATGCCATTCTAGAAGATTCTGATGGCTATTGTCATGTTAAAGACTCCAGACTCTAGGCAGTCAAAACATGGCACTCAAGCAATCAGTTCTCAGACTTATTTAATAATGGATTTAAAAGAATGTCGGAGACCTAATAGCATCCTAAGCATTTGAATTCTAGCATATACTTTGAGAAATTCTTCCATTAAAGTAGTGGGAAGAAAATAAGTTTATGAAGAAAAGTGTGCAGAGGTACTGAGACAAGTGTGCAGAGGTGCTGACTTAGAGACCCAGAATGATTCCTAAAGAATGCAAAAGACATGGTGCTCAAGCGAGCGCACAGAGAAACCAACAGCCCCCGCTGTGCTAGTCTGCCCATCTCTCCCCAAGGATGTCACTTAGAGGACTCGTTGGCAGGTTGTGTGATGGACACATTTTTCCCCCTTTGGCATCCCTTTCCTTATTGTTGGCACCACTGTTTTCGTTTGGGGACTCCCCCCTTTCCTCTGCTTGGTCTCTTAGTTTAGTTGGAGTCCATCTTCTTTTTTTTTTTTTTAAATTTTTTTTGATTATTGATGGACTTTTATTTTATTCATTTATTTTCATGTGGTGCTGAGAATTGAACCCATTGCCTCACACATGATAGGTAAGTGCTCTACCACTGAGCCACAATCCCAGCCCCAGTGGTCAATCTTCTTTGGATCTAAAGGTGGTGCAATGACACCTAAGCTATTAGCTCCCCAAATGCTGCAGCCATAGTGACTGGTCCAGGAGAGCCAAGGAGAAGCCACGACTCTTGTGGCAATGCTGGTGGAAGAGTTCCCAGGCCTCTACTCTATTAATAAGTTTGTTGAGCCGTGTGCCAGAACTGTGCCAGCTTCAGTACTACAGCCCTTGAGGCGTCATGATATTTGGTAGGATCATTTCTCCAAACTTACTCTATAGGAGTGTTTTGAGTCTTATGGAATTTTAGAATCAGATAGTGAGGTTCCTCCAAAAATCCAGATTGAAATTTGCAGTGAATCCATAGATTATTTGGGGGAAAACTGACATTAGGATATTGAGTTTTCTTAATCATAAACAGAAGATATCTCTCCATTTTTTCTAGGTTGTCTTAATGATTTTAGATAGTTTTATACTAAAGTGTTTGTGTGTGCATGTGTGTGTGTGTACACACAAATATGTATTTGTTAGATTTATTCCTAAATACTTCATTTTTGTACTATTATAAATTTTGTATTTTTGAATTATGTTTTCTAATTGTGTTAGCATATGGATACATAATTGATTTTTATATATTGATCTTAAATCTAGCTACCTAAAATAAACTCTTACTAATTCCATAATTTTACAGATTGTTTTGGATAAGTATTTTGTAGCCTTTTTATTAATGTTCCCACCCCCAAATAGGCTTTTTAGATATATTTTTTTTCTAATTTCCACTTCATCCCATTCAATCAATTTTGAAAAATTTTGAGACAGGTCTCTGTGTTGGTCAGTTTTTCATTGCTGTGACCAAAATGTGTGAGAATAACAACTTAGAGGAGGAAAAATTTATTCTGGACTTACAGTTTCAGAGTTTTAATCCATGGTTGTCCCGTTTCATTGTTGTGGGCCTAAGATAAGGCAGACCATCATGGCAAAAGGGCATGGTGGAGAAGCAATGCTCTATTCATGGCTGGCCAGGAAGCAGAGAAAGAAATGGGAAGGAGCTGTGGGGAAGATGCACCCTTCCAGAGCATACCCACTGTGACCTGTCTCCTCCAGCCCCCCCACCTGCCTACTGTCACCATCCAGTGACTAGTTTGAATGGACTGATTATGTTAAGCTCTCATAACCTAATCACTTCACCTTTGAATACTTCTGCATAACACAGAAACTTTTGGGGTCACCTCATATCTGAATCATAACAGTCGAAATTTCCCAGGTTGGCCTTGGACTCTCTATCTTCCTGCCTTTAACCTCCCAAAAAGCTGGGATTATACTCATGTGCCACCATGCCAGGCTCCACCCAATTAAATTTAATACCACAGGTAAACTAATTATCTGTTTATGTTTAGATACACTTGTGTTTGTACATAAAAAAGTTAGATTATTTTTGCCTACCAAGGACATATTTTTTTTTTTTTTTTCCCCGAAAGAAGAATGCATGTCTTGGATAAAAGACTAGAAATCCAAAGAAAAGAAGTTAGAAGTTCCTTACTCAAGTTCTTCTGGTGGGACAGTCTCAGTTTTTATCTGCAAGGTGGTTTTGTTGGGTGCAGCTGAAGTTTGATTATCATTCTCTGTCAGTATTCTGCAGATTTTTTTTTTTTTTTTTTAGGGCCAAGGACTTAGGGCTTTATGTGTGCTAGGCAAGCCCTCTGCCACTGAGCTAAATCCCCTGCCTCAGTACTTTTAAGATTTTATTCCACTAACTTCAGGCCTCCTTGCTGCTGTTGAGGAACTGCTTGCTGTTTCTATGCAGGTGATGTGAATTTCTGCTGTTAAGATCTTCTCATTGTCTTTGGTAATCTGTAGTTTCTTTGCAATGTGTCTGTGAATTTATTTTATTTATCTGCTTAGTAAATGTTGTTCTTCCTATTTATGAAGATTCAGGTTTTTCATTAGTTCTAGAAAATTCTTAGCCATTGCCATTCACTCTTGCTTCTCCATTGTCTCTGTTCTTTCCTTCTGGTTCTCTGATTGTATGCGAGCTACTCTTTTGCCCATGTCTCTTATATCTCTCTCTCTCTTTTATTTGTCTTTTTACTTACACACGACAGTAGAGTATAATTTTGACATATTTATATAAACATGGAGTACATCTTTTCTAGTCAGGTTCCCAGTCTTGTGGTTGTACATGATATGGAGACTCACTGCGGTGTATTCATATGTGAACATGGGAAAGTCATGTCAGGTTCATTCCACTGTCTTTCCTATTCTTGTCCCTGCTAACTTCCTTTCATTCCCCTTTGTCTAATCCACTGAATTTCTATTTCCCCCCACTCCCCACTGTGTGTTAGCATCCACATATCAGAAAGAACATTGGACGTTTGTTTTTTTGGGATTTGCCTACATCCCTTAACCTCTTATGTGTTAAGCTTTTTATTTTTCTGACTCAGTTTTTTTCAGATTCATATTTCAATTCCTGATTTTTTTTTAACTGTGACTTACCTGCTGTCTAACCTATTCGTTTAATTTCAACTGCTACGGTTTTATTTCTAAAAGTTCTTTCAGTTCTTAAAAAAAATCTACTAGCTAATTCTTGATGCCTTTTAGTTTCTGTTCACTTTAAAATTTTTTATTTATTGAAGATATTCTATATAGCAATTTTGAATACTAATTTTGAGACTATTTTAAGGTTTGGGTTCAACTATTGTTTTGGTTTTCATTGATTCCTAAACTTGCTTGTTTCCTTGTGTGAGTTTTGTAATTTTTTTTTCTTTTTCTTTTTTATTATGAGCTCTTGTTTGATATCCTTCCTCTGTGGGACTCCTGAGCGCACTGTCTCAGGGACATGTTTTGTCTGTGGAAGATTTTGCTTTGTACCTGCTGGATCTGGGGAGTGTTACTGAAAATACTTATACTGTTCTGAGTGTCTGAGAATGATGCTGGCTCAGATTTAGCACTTTAAAGAGGACCAAGGCTCAGTTTCTTGGTAGCAGATATGAAGTTAGCAATGTTAAAATTTTCAATCAGGACACACTTTTGTATTTACTTCCTGCCCAAATTTCCAACACTGGGTTCAACTTGCTGTTTTCTTTTAAAAGTTTTTCTTTGAAAGTTTCTTTTTTTGGAGAGTCTAGTGATCAACTAAAATTTTTATGTGTTACAGTTTATCTAAGATGCAGTAGTATTTTAGAACAAGAACCCTTCAGAGTATCTACTCCGTCTTATTTCTGAAAGTTGTACTCTGACACATGGTCTATGTCTCTCATGTATTGAAGTTGACATGCATTTCCCACATATGGTGTCTATTTTGATCCTCACAACTTTTAAAGGAAAAATATTCAATTTCACTTACATTAAAGCTGTGTGTGAAAACTCTCACAGTAAAAACAACTCTTTCATGCTCAGAATTATTTTAGCAAAATATCTGAAAGGAAATATGCATATTTCTTTAGGACATGGGCATTTCATGGAGCATAGTTCAAAGTGATTTTGATCTGTACGTATGAGTCATTTCTCCTATAGTGATCTTCAAAGGTGATAAGAAAGTCTAATGAGTTGGAGCAGTAAGAGTGCAAAATGTGATTTCCAAGTGTTACCTTTTACTTGACTGGAAGAGAGACAAACATGGGTTTTAAGGAGTCAGAGAGAATGGCAGGTTTATCTTCCACTGTGCTTCTATCTTCTAATCTCTAAAGGGAAGGGAGGAGAAAAATGGCTGCCCTTAGCCAAGTGGGTCTTGAATGAACCGAAGGACATGGGGCCTGGATTTATAACCCACAGAGGGAGTTAGAATGAAGGGTTATTAGATCTGAGAGTGACAGTAAAGGAAGTACCTGTAGAAAAAATTGCAAGCTTTTGAAGTTTTAAAAGTCATTTTCCTTTTTGATTTTCTTAATAGTGTCTTTTGATGGGTAAATTAAAAAATTTTAATGAGATACAATTTATTGATGGATGCCTTTTGTATCTTGCCCTAGATTGAAAGATTTTCTTCTAAAACCTTTATAGTTTAAATGTCAACTTTCAGAGTTATGATCCATTTCTAGTTTTTAGACATGGTATGAAGTAAGAGTTGAGGTTATTTTCCGCCATATATTTAATTACTCTGGTATTGTTTATTGAAAATATTTTTTCCCTTTATGGTTGTGTGACTTTTTTTAAGTAACATCTGTTTTATGGGTACAAGTGAAGACTGCATGAACAGCCTTTTATTTATTTATTTTTTTTTGTGGTACTGGGGATTGAACCCAGGGCCTTGTGGTTGCAAGGCAAGCACTCTACCAACTGAGCTGCAAATCTTTGCCACACACACTTCAGATAGAGCACTAATCTCCAGAATCTGCAAAGTGCTCAAAAATCTTTACACCAAGAATACTAATAACCCAATCAATAAATGGGCCAAGGAAATGAACAGACACTTTACAGAGGAAGATCTACAAGCAATCAACAGATTTATGAAAAAATGTTCAACATCCCTCATTATAAGAGAAATGCAAATCAAAACCACCTTAAGATTTCATCTTACTCCAATTAGAATGTCTATTATTAAGAATACAGGCAACAACAGGTGTTGGCGAGGATGTGGGGAAAAGGGTACACTCATACATTGCTGGTGGGAGTGCAAGTTGGTGCAGTCACTCTGGAAAGCAGTGTGGAGGTTCCTTGGAAAACTTGGAATGGATCCACCATTTGACCCAGCTATCCCACTCCTTGGCCTATACCCAAAGGACTTAAAATCAGATTACTACAGTGATGCAGCCACATCAATAGCTGCTCAAGTCACAATAGCTAGATTGTGGAACCAACCTAGATGTCCTTCAATAGATGAATGGCTAAAGAAACTGTGGTATATATACACAAGGGAATATTACTCAGCCATAAAGAAGAATAAAATTATGGCATTTGTAGGTAAATGGATGATGTTGGAGACTATTATGCTAAGTGAGATTAGCCAATCCCAAAAATCCAAAGGCCGAATGGTCTCTCTGATAAGTGAATGATGATGTATAATGTGGGGTGTAATGATGGCAAGAATGGAGAAAGGATAGAGAGCATAGAGGGAAGGGAGGGGTGGGGTTGAGGTTGGGGGGTAAGAATAATAACAGTATGTGTGATAGACATCATTGCCCTGTGTACATGTATGAATGCACAGATGGTGTGACTCTACTTTGTGTACAACCAGAAAAACAATGCTGTACTCCATTTGTGTTCAATGAATCAAAAAATTAAATAATAAAAAAAAGAAAATATTTTTTTCCCTGTGAATTGCTTTGGCACTGTCAATAATCAATTGACCACATATATGGACCTCTTATTCTGTTCTGTGTTTGTGGACTCATGGAACTGCAAACTTAACATCTGTGCATTTTCCTGTACAAAAACATACACCTCAATAACAAATCATAAAATGATTAAAACACTCCGTATGAGAGTCCTCTTTGCCTAAGGGAGCAACTAGTGAATTAGAAAACATGGACTATCATTCTGTTCCCTTGGTATATAAACGCCAATTGACTCATCCACCCATTAGATAGTGATTTATTAATAGTCAGTACCTGCTAGGCACTGTGGAGGGCTCTGGGCTGCAGAGCACACGATCCCTGGTCCCTGTTCTTCAGGAGCTCTTTCTGGCTGGGGCGAAAGGAGATGGGCATGGAAATGACAACGATGAGCATTGTGAGATAGGTAGCTGGAGTGCACTGTGGGGGTCAGTCACGCTGCCACCCAGCCCGGCCCAGGGTGTGTAGATGAGAGATGTGTCAAAGGGCGTGTGAGCTGGCGGAGCGTGCGCAGTAAGTGGGAGCTGGCCAGGCCTAGAGCAAGGGCCTGCCTGTGGTCACTGGGATGCTGGGAGTGGGTCGGAGAGGGCAGTAGGGAAATGATAGGTTCTGTGACCAGGGATTTTTAAATGCTTCAAATAGGAAGGTACACATGCCCATTTAAGTAATTGAAAAAATGCCACTTTAATGAGAGTAGCAATCTGTGTTCTTTATGAGAGAAGCCCGGGGCAAACCTGTGGGAGAGAATGGCATGAAAATGCGCACTGCCACAGAGAACGGTGTCAAAGACATTTGCCGACACTGAGAGTGGCCACCAGGGTCACCTACTGCTGAGCCCCGGGGGGAGGGGTAGGCACTGGATATGGTGACAACTAAAACATTTAGTTTGTTTCACAATTTACTCAAGCCTGTTGATGACATGGATTCCTATTTCACTGATGGAGAAATATGAACTAAAGAAAAAAAAATCTAATGACAGCTGCTATCAGTTACATGCCACGTGCAGAGTGTTGCGCCCTTTACACACATTAAGTACAATCCCAGCTCTTTATCTGTTCTCATCACCACTTTACAAATGAGGGTCCTGAGTTTGGGAGCTTAAGTCAGCAGCTTGAGTTCACTCACCTGGTAAGTGTGGAGTAGGATTTGAACTCAGGTCATTCCATAGATGGGGTTCCTATCACTGTTTCATTACAATTTACCTTTGCAATTATTTACCTGGGTTTTTCATGCAATTTAAACTTTTTTTTTCTCATAGAAAACCATACTGATTGTACTTAGTTTGCAAAACAAGTTTCACTTTACTTTGACAACCCATCCCACTTCTGGAGTTAGTTTCTGCATAGTGGCATCTGGCTGGACTAAGGTAGGGACTATTTGTGTAGACACTGTTTCGTGTGTAGTCCTTGAAGCAGGGCACCTCTGTGGACAGCAAGGCAGGGGGCAGAGGAAAAGATTTCTGTTGATTTTTCTCACTGGTTCAGTTCAGCCTTCTTTGAGACCCTCAGCTCCATTTATAAAAATGGGGAAATGTCAATAAAAATAGAACTCCAACATAGTGTTTCAGCACATAAGGTGCATTTTGATCATTCTGTGCAAAATGGTCAATGACTATTATTGAACAAAATATCAAAAGACCATTTGAATATATATAATCTCAGGGATACTAGTACTGCTTTCAAAAACACTTTTCCTCAGTCTTATTTTTTTTTTAATGGTGCTGGGGATTGAACCCAGGGTCTCTTGTGTGCTAGGCAAGTGCTCTACCAATGAGCTATGCCTTCAGTTCACAAATGTATATTTAATGGCATTACTTGTCAGACAGATTTTTTTTCATTTATCTTTTGATTTTATGCTTACTATTTTCATTATAGGTATTTTATTTACCCTTCTCCTCCTCCTCCTATTCAGATTCTCCTTCTTTTACACCTTTTGCAAATCCATATGCTTCAGTTTTTTTTTTTAAACAGTGCTGGGATCAATCCAGGGCCTCATGCACACTAAGCAAGTGTTCTACCACTAAGTTACATCCCCAGCCCCCACACGTCCTGAAAGTATAGTGTTTGCTTAGGTCCTCACACTGATTTGAAATTTCCTGCAGTTTGAATATGTACTTTTTCATGAATTCTCTTTCATTTTCTTTTTTCTTGGAATGTGAATGTCCTGTAGCAGGGCCCAGTGGATTGGGAAGGGTTGGGACTTTGAATGAGACCTGTCTACTGAGGGAGAGTAGGTTCTGAACATAGACCCATGTGCTCATGAAGGGGGTCCAGCAGAGATCACAGCATGCAGTGGGAAGACCAGTGTCAAGCTGTGGAGGGGTGAGGATGTATCTTCCTGAAGGAATCAGAGGTCCCAGAGGGATGTGGAAAAGGGTGCATTAGCCAGGATGCCTTCAGTCGTGATAGTGGAGACACTCAAAACAGCACATGCACACAAAAGTGAAAAATTCATTCAGTCATAGAACTGAAATTCCAGAGGCAGGGCCAGATCCAGGGCTGATTTTATTTGATGCTTTTGGTCCCATTTCCGTGTGATTTTCTTCATTCTGTCTTTCCCCACATGCTAGCATTGTACTGAGGCTGGGGAAAGGGTACTAACCACTCTCAGGTGTCACATATGGATAATGTCCAGAGGAAGAGTGAGTCCCTTAAGCAAGGAAGCACTTTCCCAGGAACCCTAAGCAAGCCAGTTCTCATTGGCTTATTCTTGAGCCAATCATTAGCAAAGAGGATGAGATTTCCTTTGGATTAGTTAGGCCAGTCTCTGCAGTCGGGGTCACTGCTGCTGTCCCTCAGGCATATGGGCAGAGGTGTTTTATTACAGGGGAAGGAACTTGAGGGTACAGAGAGTAGATGCTGGGTAGTCTGTCTGGTAGTCATGACAATGGAAGATCTGGAAACAATCAGATCTCACTTGGCCCTCACTTGTAAGCTTCAGGGAAGTTGGAGAGAGATAGCAAAGTCCTAGGTACCAAGTGAGGGCTTGTGTTTATTGAGGGAACAGGAATTAGGTAAGATATTAAATCATTATTCATGGGCAGGATTATCATCCAAAATCCCAGATAGGAGCTGCAGGACTCAAGGTTGAATCCAGATCAGCACAAGTGTGAGCTGAAGGCTGAGGTTAGGAATGGCCCTAAATAATAACATCTCATAGGTGCTGTTGCCTGGGGCAGGAGTGGGGCAGTACAGTTTTGAAACACCAGTGCATGGATTACACAGGATTAATAAAAGGAGAAAAAGGGGCTGAATCAACAAGGAGAGCTTTTGCCCAAATGGCAGATGTAGGGGCAGGACCATCACCTATAGTGGGACAATTATGCAGAGGGCAGGCCGGATGGGGAGTGGGTTGGGATGAAGAAAGAAGGGTACGTAAGTGCTGGAGGTGATAGGGAGCCATGACAGAACAGCTGGATGGGAAAGTGTGCCTCTCGTGAAGCTGTGCTAGCCATATTTGTATTTAAAGTAATGATCCATGTTTATTGCTGCCTCCCACTGGTGACCAAGTGGCCTCCACTGAGGGGTACAGAAGAAAGCAGAAGCTGGGAAACTAGTTCTCTGTGTGAAAACAGAAATGTGATGGTGCTAATGCATTTCTGGGTGCAGTAGCCTCTCAGGTTTCTTAATGAAGTGAAAAATCCTCAAGCCGAAAAATCTGTTCTCAGGTCAATGAGAAAGGTGACAGATAATATGTTACTAGCTTTTCTGTCGATTATCCATTATGTTATGAGGATTGTATGTTGAAACACTGCAGATAAAAATGTCTCAATTAAGACTTTAATTTAGATTTAATAAGAGTTATTATATGTTAATAAAAGATCAATTAGCAGTTAAACAGTCATTGATCCAGGTACAATAAGTATGTCACAAAGACATCAAGTTGTCATTGAAAAACTGGAGATTATACAAGCAACATGTGAGCAATTAGATTCTCAATATATCCAGGCTATAATGAATGTCAATGCATTTAATTGCTATTTAACAAGGAAGCCTAATGTAAAGTCTCATGCCTATTAACTCACATACCTGTTCACAGTCCTTCAATAGGTTCATTTATTCATTGATTCACTCAACAAATATTTAATTAAGCACATGCCAGCTTCAGTGAGAGAAATGCAAGTATTAGGTATAATCACTGCCTTCAAAGAACTTAAAATCTAGTTGTGAAATAAGACTCACTTCCATGGAAAAACAGACTGACAAAGTAGATAGTAGGACATTTCCCACATATTTTCTGATTAAGTTCTAAATATCTGGATCATCAACTGAAATTTCTCACATATTGAAAGATACCTTTGCTCTTGGGAACCACTGAGTTTAGGGGCTGTTTGTTATTGCATCTTGATGCAGCAAGCCTGACTAATACAGTGAATCAAAGAGGAGTTAACAGAGTTAGGTCAGAGATGTGTGTTTGGTGTGATGTTGTCACTGAGAAACTAGTTTTCTCATCCTGGATGTTGAGGGGGTGGTTGAGAAATATACTAACTCTCAGGAGGACAAAGGGGAATGAGATGTAAAAGTTACTCTCAGTGTTTCAAGAATCTAAATTTCTCTAAGACCATAGAAGAACTTGGAAGGGAGGCAGACAGACATCAAAGACTGATAAAAATGGTTAAAATGGTAAATTTTATGTTATATGAAATTTATCTCAATAAAAAGGGACAGATACATGTTTTTATAACCGCAGCAGACATATTTTGAGCTGTAGAGGTAGCTCAAGCTTTCTTTCCACTGAGAATTGTATTCCTTCCACTAGGGGAGACCCCTGAGGCCATGTTCCCACCTGTTACCTGACTCCCCTGTTCTTCGTGCTCAGGCCTTTTGGGTGCAAGGCTTCTCCTGGAGGTTGCCATACTCTCCCCAGGCTCTGTTCTGCAAAGTGGAGCACTGGTCCATTTTTCTTTCTGCCTCCTTTTTCTCTCTCCAGCCTCCTTTCACCAGGACCAGAAAGGTTTTATTTTTATTTTTAAAACATCTCCTTGTCAGGCAGCAATATGACTCTTACGTCATTACTGCATTCTATAGTGCTTTCAAATTCATTTCACAAATAGTGCTCAAGTGCTCTAGGCTGTGGACCTTGGAAATCACAATCCCTTTTTCCTTCCAGAAAGCTGATCTCTTTCTAGGAATTTCAGGATCATATTGTTCAAAAGACCAGCTGTGTCTGTCTTCAGTTCTTCCCTGTGCAAGGCTGAGCGCTGGAGCTGCTTAGGGTTCAGTGGTGGGAAAGACATCAAGTCTTGTTTTATATGCCTCACGGACCCAGGCCCAACCTAGTCAATCTCCTAGGATTGATGTATACATCAGTCTTCATTAGTGTTCAACTCTGGGAGTTACAAGGCCTATTTCACCCTTAAGTCAGTCAGAGGCTTAGATAAAAGGTGACCACCAAAGATGTATGTGCGTATGAGTTTGGCAGGGGGAAGAACCTGGAGCCAGTTGTGACTATGACAGTGTAAGTCCTTAGGTATTGGCAGAAATCTCGAACATTCTGCTGACTCCTCCTGATGAGGGAAAGGAAGCCTCAGAAGGTTGGTAATCTGAGGCCACTTAAGGAGAGGACACCTGTGCTGCAATTATGAAATAAGTAAATAAGCAAAGGAAAAATTTGCTTAAAAAGTAAAAAACATAGTTAAATAGAATATTTTGAAGATGGGCTAAAACGGTTTCACATTCAGTATCCTTTATGTCAATTAGGTAGGTTTGTGTCAACTGAAGTCAAATTTTAGCTTTGAAAACTATTTTTAAAGTGCACAGTTCGTGGCTTCAGAAGGGGCTTCACTTCTGCAGCAGCAGGGGCTCTGTGTGGAGCAAGCACGTGGGAGGGGTGTGGGGACCACGTGGAGGCTGAGCTAGGAAGTGGACCTCAAGGGAGGCACATGGAGGTGAGCGCTGGGAGGGCGCGCACACATGAACCCGGAGACTCCAGGAGCTGAGGCGGGGCAACATTGGAGGGTCCTGTGGGTCTTGTTTCTGTCCACATGTTATTTTATCACATGCACAAACAGATGTAGGGACTGCGCAGAATAATTATTTTGCAGATAAACTGCCTCCCCACTTCCCATAAGGTGAAGAAAGAGAAAAGAAAGGAACCAGGGTGAAGGGAACTTTGTGTGCTTCTGGTCCTCAGACCTTCCTTCCCCTCGGGGAGTCTGGGCTGGAACAAGCCTGACATCACTGAGTAAATTAATCCTGACCATAGGAGGCAAGGGAAGCTTCCATCAGAACTGCACCACACAGGAATGATGGACTTAAAGGGGATAAAAAGGCGATTTGAATAGCAAGCACTTAAAAAGACGCCTCCTTCTCCACCTCCAGGTCTAAGAGCCCTCCCCAGACAAACCCAGAGTGTTCTAAGAGAAATGAAAATATCCCTCCCAAACACACGCAAGCACATCACAAAAGCCAAGTTAAGAAGGTTAGCGACTTAGTTGTCTCAGCAACATGTCACCAAGTTGAGATGAGCAGGAAGCACAGATAACACGAGGAAGAAGGAAAACATCATAAGCCACAAAGAGGGAAAAGCCGGGGTGCTGAGAAAAGCAAAGCAAAGCCCTTTCTCTTGCTGTTTCATTAAGGGGAACTTAACTTTTAAACAGCCTCTCAAAAAAGCTACAATAGAATTTGCTTTTGTGTAACCTGTGTACTTGGCGTGTGTCAAGAAATTGCATTATCAGCGTTTCCTGCGTGGCACCACATTGGAAAGCAAAATTGTTAGGGATGGCCATATAATTCCACAGAGAAACAAAATGATGTCATGTAATAATGGGATTTGATTTTTAAAAAAATACTTTAGAGGAAATTAGCAGTTTGGGATAAACATACAGAAATGACCAAATGTAGATTACTTTGCTTACCTGAGCCAGAACTCATCATAATATTATAGTACAAAATGAGACACGTGGACATTTTAGAGACCAATTCTTTCTTGCTGTTCTCATAAGGTCGTATTTAGAAAATTGCTGACTTTCGGTTTCTGGGAGGGAGAAATTCCTGCTTGTGGAAATTGGAGGTCTACACTTTCTGCCATGGCTGTAAACTTGATATTGGAACAGGAGAGTAAGGATAGGAGAGAATTGGAAGGAAGGCTGGAAGAGACGTAGAAGAGGGCGAAGAAGGCCATCCTATTCCATTGTTCCACACCTCTGGTTATTAGAAAATGTGTGTTTATGGGGCTGGGGATATAGATCAGTTGGTAGAGTGCCTACCTTGCAAGCACAAGACCCTGGGTTCAAATCCCCAGCACCGCAAAGAAAACCCCAAAAAACAAAACAAAAACCCCAAAAAAGAAAATGTGAGTTTATGTTGGGTCAAAAGAGTCATGTAGAACAAGTCAGCTTTCTCTGGACCACAGCAGTTCTTCAGATACTTGAGTGTTAACACATGTTCCCTTGAAAGTCTCCCCTCTGGAACAGGGGTTCTTAAATTGTGATTTCCAAGTAGTGACATCAACATCACCTGGGAAGGTTAGAAATGCAACTTCTTCTCTAAGTTGCATGTGTGCCTTGGTAGTTCCCACCCACGTTGATGCTGGGCTTGATCAAGTGACCTGTTTTGGCCAAAGGGGCAACGGCATCATTAAAACAAGCAGAAGCTCTATCAGTGTTGGTGCATTAGGGCTTGCCCTCTTGGAACTGTCTCTACCTTGCGCAGAAGGCCATACCGCTCCAAATATGCCCTGTCTACTCTGATCTTGGAAGCTAAGCAGGGTTGGGCCTGGCTGGTACTTGGAAGGGAGAAATGCAACTTCTTAACCCCTAGGGATGGGTCTCAGTAATCTGCGACTCAACAAGTCTTCCAAGTAATTGTGACAAATGTTCCAACTTGAGAACGATCGCTTCAGGCCATGAATCCTTTGTTCATTCAACTCTCCAAACTTCATTTACTCAAACTCATATATCCATTAATTAATTTATTCATTAGTTCATCTGTCAAATATTTGTAGGCTGATCCCATTGTAGACTGTTTTTGGGACGAGGGATAAAGGCACAAAAGGCTCAGTTTTTGCACTCAGGCAAGAGATGGCTTTGAGATACCCTTGCTCCTTTGACTGTTCTCTGGTTACCCGGTTGGTTGTAATTCTCAGGTGTGATCTCTCAGTAGCTCTGACAGTAGAATGTAGCCCAATAGGACTACTTTCGCCCTAAAAATGTGACTTTTATTCTACATTTTAACCATGAGGTCAGTATGACAGAAATTGTTCAATGCCTCATTGAATCCAAGTGATCATTGATTTGGAATAATGGAGGTGTTTGGGAACGATTCATCTAGGAATGGTGTTTAAGATTGAGTTGGGAGGTGTGGTAGATGACTTCTTCTAGTCTGGCCCAGTGAGTTGCCCTCTTCCTCTCTGTGCGCCTTGGTAGTTCCCACCCACGTTGATGCTGGGCTTGATCATGGGACCTGTTTTGGCCAAAGGGGCAACGGCATCATTAAAACAAGCAGAAGCTCTATCAGTGTTGGTGCATTAGGGCTTGCCCTCTTGGAACTGTCTCTACCTTGCGCAGAAGCCCATCTTGGCATAGTTTCCTTGGAAAGGAAAGACCACATGAAGAGGGAGACCCAGAAATCCCAACTGTTTTCACTGGTCTAGCTCACTAGAGCTTCTAGCAGATTCTCCATCTGAGTGTAGCTGCATGAGTTAGTCCAGGTGAGAACAGCCAAGAACTGCTCAGCCAACCCATAAAATCGTGCAACATAAAATAAGTGTTTTAAGCCATTGAATTCTGGGGTGGCTTATTATACTGCAATAGACAACTGTCACAGGAGGGTTCAGTACTCCAGAGCAGCAGTGGGAATGTGGAAAGGAGGAGACTCTCAAGAGAGGCAGTTTCCCTGTGGTAGGAGTTAGCGCTGAGATGATAAAAGGTCAAAGTCAAAGAAGGTTCTGAGATTTTTGGAAACAGACTGACAGAGCCTAAACAGAGTATGCTTCCATTCTTGGAAAGTATCTCTATTCCGTGTTCTCAAGAGGGAACAAGTGGAATTTTGGAGAGTATCTCTGATAGCAGGGGCTATCCTCAAGGCGTGCAGTGAGACACTTCGTCAGGATGCACCCTTAGATACTATCTGAGTAGGAATATAGCTGCATTACACATCACCCCAGATTTGGAAACCTGAATCAACAATGTTTATTTTCTCAAGCTTCTGTGAGTCAGGAATCTGGGGCAGTTTGCCTGGTCTCTTCAAAGACAGCAGCTAACCTGTCGACTAGGGCTGCAGTAATCTCAGGAATCCACTGGGAGGACTCACTTCTAAGCTCACATTCAAGGCTGTGGCAGATTAAGTTCCTGTAGGTTGCTGGACTAAGGGACAGTTCCTCACTGGCTGTTGGCTTGAAACTCCTCTTGGTTCCTTGCCACTGGGGCCTGTCCATAGGGCAGACCACACAGCATCTGGTTTCATTGGATGAGCAAAACAGAGGTCAAAGGTGACAGGAAGCCCATGTCTTTTTTATAACCTGATCTTGGAGGTGACATACCATCACTTTTGCCATTTTTTATTCATAAGCAATGAGTCACTGGGTTTAGCCTACACTCCAGGGGCAAGGACATGCATGCTCAGAGGTGTCAGTCGCTGTGGGCCATGTTAGATATTGTCTCTTACTCCAGGATGGTGGGACAAGGAGCTCCTGATTGCACAACACGTAGGTGACCACAATCTTGTTAACTTGGCCAGATTTCCATGGTTTGTGTGAGGAAAATTGAAAAACATTCTAGGGTTACCTCCTAGGCTTTAGATTTTCTGATTTGGTTGCATGGAGCGATCTGAAGATAAGCTTGCTCCTCCCATGAGGAGAATTGGTCCAGCTGACAGAATGGTCCCATTTTCCCTCAGACATCAAAGTCCTTATGTATCTGTTTATCTCTCTTCCTATTCAAACTCTAGCTCTCTCTTCAAAATTTTATATATATATATATAAATTCATTTATTTTTATTTTTTATTTTTTGTACCAGGAATTGGACCAGGGGGTGCTTAATCACTGAGTCATATCCCTAGGGGTGTTTTTCCCCAAGCCCTTTTATTTTTTATTTTGAGACAGAGTCATGCTAAGTTGCTCAGGTCCTTGCTAAGTTCCTGAGGCTGGCCTTGAACTTGAGATCCTCTTGCCTCAGCCTTCCAAGTGGTTGGGAACAAGAAGTCTGCTATCTTTTTTTTAAAAAAACATTTTTAGTTTTTAAAAAACATTTAGTAGAAGGACACAATACTATTTATTTATTTATTTATTTTTATATGATGCTGAGGATCGAACCCAGAGCCTCACACATGCTAGGCAAGCACTCTACCACAGAGCCACAACCCCAGCTCCCAAGTCTGTTGTCTTTTTTTTTCCAGTAATTTTTTTTAATTTTAGATCATCGTAAACAAATGGAGTACAACTATCATTTTTCTGGTTGTACACAAAGTAGAATTATACAATTTGCATATTTATACATATACATATATACATAGGGAATAGATGTTTGTCTCATTCTATTATCTTTCCTTCCCCCGCCCCCTCCCCACCCCTCATTTTCTTCTATACAATCCATCCCTTCTCCATTCTTCCTGTGCCTCCCCCCACCCCCACTATGTGTCATCAATCACTTATAAGAGAGATCATTTGGCCTTTGGTTTTTTGGGATTGGCTTATTTCACTTAACATGATCTTCTCCAATTCCATCCATTTACCTGCAAATGTCATAATTTTATTACTCTTTATGGCTGAATAATATTCCATTGTGTATATATACCACAGTTTCTTTATCCATTCCTCTACTGAAGGGCATCTAGGTTGATTCCACAATCTAGCTATAGTGAATTGGGCTGCTATAAACATTGATGTGGCTGCATCACTGTAGTATGCAGATTTTAAGTCCTTTGGGTATAGGCCAAGGAGAGGGATAACTGGGTCAAAGTCTGCTATCTTAATAAAGCCTTTGCTTACCTCAGTGGCTCCCTGTGATGGCTATCATTCAGTGGTCTTGTAACCTCTGTATTCATTTTTTCCATGGCCCATCTGTAAATGTCACTCTCTGCATCTATTTCTCCTCTTTACTAAAATAGCATTTTCCAGGGAAATCAAGAACTTCTTTCCTTCCTTACAGTCACCGGCCCTGTGTCAGACCGAATCTCTTGGACTTCTTTTCAGCACGGTTGGCAACCCCACCACCCTCTCTTTCTTGCAGCACCTTCTTTTAGTTTTTGGTGTATTACAGTGTACACATGGTAGACACTTGATAAATACTTCTGGTGACTTTTCCTATTTCTAAGACTATCCTCTGTTTCTTTTCTTGGCTCTTCTCTTCTTCTTCCTTTCCCCATAAATATGGATTTGATATTTGATTCTATGTGTTCAGATGATATTGCTTAGAAATGTGTTTTCTGAAAATAAGTGTTTTCTGGAATTTATTTTCTATGATACTGGTTTGTAAAAGCAAACGGTCCTTATCTTTTCTTTCTGAAAGACAGGACAGTATCCTACTATTTTCAACATTTAGTGTCTGCTAGGCCCTTTGGCCAGAAAGGTGATTCTGTCCCAGACCTAGGGGGTGAATCACCATGTAGGAGCCTGTCACTCAGAAGAGTATTCCAAGAAGGTGAGAGAAGAAGTTTCAAGACTCCTTAAAAACCTACGTTTGAAAGTCATTCTACTGATAGATCAAATCAAAAGGCCAGTTCAGAATCAAGGGATGGGGATATAGATTCTATTCTTTGATGGTGTAGCTTGCAAAGTCATTTAGCAAAGGGACATGCATACAAAGAAGGGTGGATTTAGTGATAGATTTTTGCAATCTGGTATCTGTGTACTTAAAACTAAACGACTTTATTGTTTTTATATAAGTAATACATTCTGAATATAAAGTATGGAGATAACAAAAGAAGACAACAAAAAATTATCTCAAATTCTACTGGCAAGAAAAAGTCTAATAATTTCAAGTAAAAAATCATTCCAGATAGCTCTTTAAGTACATAAATGTAATGAAAAGTCTGGAATAATTTTGTAAAAATTGGATCTTACTATACATTTTTAGAAAAATAAAAAGGCATTAAATTGAGTTTTTCTCGAATTTAATGGAAGAAAAAGAAACCAAAGAGAAAGCAAAGGAATTATGGAACTTCAGATAATGTATTTTTACCACAGAGATATTAGATCCTAAAAGTTCTCCCTAAGGTTACAAAAAAGATTATAAAAAAATTAAGAAAGCTATAGGTTTTTTTTTTAAAGATCCATGTTTAATTTTAGACATATTGATTGACTCTCTGCTATGAAAGATAAGGAAATTAAAACTTTTAATCTTCCTCTCACCTCATTTCCCACTCCCCTCATCCTCTGAGTTTTTAGTAGTATTTTAAAAAAGTCATTGTATGAAGCATTTATACCCTGTATGTATGATTCTGTATTATCATGGGTTAGTATTATACTGTAATTAAATGATCTTGCTACTTCCCACTTCTCTTTATACCACAACTTCTGCTTTCCTGAATTATTTATTTTTAAAAATTTGTGATTCATTTTTGATTTGTTGGACTTCCTTGCACATACCCCTCTCCCCCACCCCTGCTCTCCCCCACCCTCACAAGATGAACTCACAGTCCTCACTCTGTAAATTCTCGCATACTGGTGAATTTTGGTTGGTTGCCTTCACATTGATCTGGCTGGGTGTGAAAGTTTGGTGCACCAATTTCTTTCCCGTAAGACTGGACATTGTTCCACTGTCAGGGCATTGCATTCTGCACAATTCCCTCTCTCATTGCTTCTCCATTCATTCTCGATTGACTGGACTCATTATTGGTTAGGTTTTTCAAGAAGTACTTTGAGATGATTTATTCTCCAAGTTCTTTTATGTTGGGAACATTTGTCTGTTACCTTTATAAATCTGGCATTCACCTTGCTATGGATGATTCTGTATTTTTCTGTTGGGTGATAAATGCCTGAAGAAGTCTTTGAATTTCAATAATGCAAGAAGGTGACGTCTTATTGATAATTCCACGCTGGAATTTTCTAGTACATGTTATTATTTTTTCCTTTTTAGCAGGGAAGTTTTGAATCTGTTATGTATCTTTACTTCTGTTTTCTTTCTTTCTTCCTTCCATCCTCGCTCCCTCCCTCCTTCCTTCCTTCCCTCCCTCCCTCCTTCCTTCCATCTTTCCTTCCTTCCTTCCTTCCTTCCTTCCTTCCTTCCTTCCTTCCTTC
>JAJEJO010053824.1:64647-101100 GCA_020662805.1 Glaucomys volans
TTCCTTCCTTCCTTCCTTCCTTCCTTCCTTCCTTCCTTCCTTCCTTCCTTCCTTTCTTCCCACCCTCCCTCCCTCCTTCCTTCCTTCCTCTCTCGTTCTCTTTCTCCCTCCCTCCCTTTCTTTCCTTCCTTCTTTCAGCTTTAGAAGGCAAACTTTATTTCTGTACAATCCAGTGCTGATGACCAAAGTCTGGCTACAAGCACATTTGGGTGGGCAGTTTCACCTGTTTTTATCCCTGACACAGCCCTGCCCCTTGCTCTGATAGAAGGAGGTCAGGGTTACAATCTATGCAGTAGGTTAATTTCAAAATTGGGGAAGGCAAAGGGAAGGACTATAGTTAAAATGGCTACAATTGGATCTTACATCCCAGTTAAAGCTAAATGCTATATTCTGAAAATGGACCACTGGACTTTGTATTTCTCACTCGTCCCTCATTTTTCTTTTTATACCTTTTGGTCTCATTTTCATTTTTGTTCTTGTACCCTTTGGTATTGCTATTCATCCTGGATATATTAACTTTTCGAGGTGGAAGTCACCCATGGTAATGGGTTCTCCCCTTTTTAGCAGTTTGTGTAGCCATCCTGGCGAAGGTCTTTTTCAGCTCAGTTGAGGCTTGCTTTCTTTCCAGGTCTTGGTTAAAATCAAGTCGCCAGACTGGAAATGATGAATTGTGAAATCCAGAAGAGGAGCCTAAGCAGCAGCTCATAATAATAATACCAGGAAAAACCAACCAACTAAACAAACACAACAACAACAGCGACAACAAAAACCCAAGAAACAGGTTTCAAATTGACTTAGAATAGCTTGTGACTCTGACAGAGCTTTTTGTGGTATTTATCAGGCACTCCTGTCTAAAAACTCTTCCTTTATAACCTCCCAGTTTTACTTACTTTTGGGAGGACTGACATTTTAAGTAACGATAAAAGAACATTGTCTTATCTTTTAATTGTCTATGTATGGCTGTGCTTTGGTTATACTCTCCTGCCGGGTGCTTAACACCAAGTTGGTAAAAATTGACTCTTTTCCTGTCTACTATTAGAATCAGCTGAGACTGGTCAGGGATCACTCTTGGGAACTTGTAAGAAGCCTTTTGGCTCTTTTAACTTTTCCTCTACCAGTTGTGCCATCTCCCAGGATGGGTCAGCCTTGATGAGCACATGTGACTTTCCTTGGAAGCATCAGAGACCTCTCCCCCTCCAGGGGTCCTCCGCTTTGCAGAACGTGCACTGGTTGGCTTCTATTCTCTAGGATCCTCTTGATCCCCTGATCAGAAGGATGGGTTACTCACTGGACATGCAGGGCCTTTGCAGGGATCCATCCCATCATTCCCTGGATCCCAGCTAATCTTAGAGGGCAAGGGTCAAAATATTGGCTACTTTTTTCTTGCCCCTTTTACTTCCTTGGCTTTGGTCTCCAAGTTTTGGTTTTAATCATCTAGCAGATTAGTTTCACCAGTCTTGAAGTAGGAGTACTGGGTTTTGACTTTAATTTCTATAATTAATTGGGGTCAATATTAGTACTAGAAATCAGCATTATATCCTATCTCTCCTATAAGTGATGGTTTAATGTCTCAAATTAACTAAGGCTGTTCTATTAGAAACAGTGCTTCTGTAAAACATGAATAGGCAACAGTTATAAAGAAAAATTTCATTTTGTATTTTCCTTTCATAAGGAAAATACAAAATGAAATTCACAAGAGCAAAAATATTCAGTTTGTATACTAACTATGAACCAAGGAATATAATTTCTATAATAATACTATTTATCTTTGGGATCTATTTTGCCTCCACAAAGGAGGACTTATTAACTTATTAACTTATTAACTCAATCATATATAAGGTCCTTCATAAAGTTTACTTTCCTTAAAAACTCCTTTACTACCTTAAACACCTTTTATAATTTCCCTAAACCCTTACTTAGTGTTGTATTATATCTTTGTTTATTTTTGAGATTGCAGTAATATTCACAACAAAAATCTATCTTTTGAACATAACTTTAAATGTGCTTAATTCTGGTCGACTTTGGAGCCATCCTAACATGGAAGAAGGTGAGAGGCAGGGTTTTATCTCAGGTGAGGCTGGGTTCTTGACAAATCTTACGCAAAGTGCTTTATTTCTGAAGTTGATCTTTGCCTCTTTTTAAAATATCATTTTATAAGTTTCTCCCGTATTATTTCCTGAAACCATCTAAATAACAGGTTTATTACATCTATTACATCTGAAACCTGAATCGAACAGAAAAGCTAAGAAGCTCTTAACTTAAACAAATAAGATTATCCTTATTACCTTCCAAAAGTACATTTAAATTCCCATTCCAGTGTAAAGAATAACAGAACATTATATATATAACTTATTGATATCAGGTGACTTTTATCCAGTTATGAAACATTAAATGACATAAATACCAACCAAATTGGTTATTTCTATATAAATATGAAGGAGACTCTTGCTGCAGACAGTTTTAGTTTGGAGAACATCAACTTGATAAAATGCTCTTCTGAGCTTTATATTTTAAAAGGCATGTATTCTTGAAGAACATGAATACATTTAATATACAGAGAAGCCAGTAATGGCTAGGGTCACAATTACACATACATTTCTATTAATTAAGTTTAACTTTTACATTAAAACTTTGACAAGGCTCAGTTCTCAGATGTATACATAACAGTTGTTTATTTAACCAGTTATGAAGTAATCATTTAAAAGACTTTGAAATAGGTACAACCCCTAATCCCTTTAAAACTCAGTCTCCCTAAGTAATAAAACCTAACAGACACCAGAAATAATCTTGGTAATTATCTTGATCAATGTTAATCATAGAGAGTTAGCATAATAAAGGTAAACCTTGGGGGAAAAAACCCTTGCATGCTCTAATTATAGCCAACCTAATCACATATACAACCTTTCTGAGTTTACCTTCCACAAACCTTGGCAACTTACTTAGACATTCTACAGCCTGTCTACCATACAAAATACGTTTTCATCCAGAAACATTTCTTTGTCCTTCCAATTTTACATACTAAAATATATTTTCATATCTGTAACTTTCTTGCATCTCTCTTTTCCCATTTGCTGACTCACTCTTAAATTTACATTCTGAAACAATCCTTATAAAATTTCTGATTTGGACAAATTACTTTTTAATAAGCTTTTTACAGTACTTTAATCGAAACAGCTGAAACCTTTTGTACTCTTTGCATATAGAATTATACCTGTTAGAATTTTAACTATTAGTAACCTTGCTTTTTGTTAAGATCCAGAAACAAGCAATCTTAAACCTTTTAAAAATTTACCGATATATAAAAATATATCTAATAACCCAAATATATGTTGCCTTATGAAATTCAAGAAGCCAAGAGTACTTGAATTTATACTTAGTTGATGTTTTAGTATTTTAACTTTGCAAATCAATCAGATGTCTTTTCTAACAAACACATTTATGAAGATTAATCTCATGTATGTTGAAACTAATTTACCCATTTCTAACTTAGATTATCCATGAAAACCAAGGTGTCGAACAACTCTAGTTAACTAAGTCAGTTATTCCTGCCCTGCCCCCCAAAAAAAATCCCTAAAAGCAATGGACATTGCACTTTAAATATTTTATGGAAATCAATGCTCCCTTGATTGGCTGGCTACCTAGAAAATCTGAGAGTAGTTTTAAAGACACATTTATTCAAATCTACTTGACTAATTTAAGTCATATGAACTGAAAGGCATTTGGATCCATTCCTTTTTTTAAAAAAAATTATGATACTCATTTATTTATGTGCTAATTTTGGTACCATGTAAACAATATAGACACAAGCACATATGTGGATACAACATGCAAGTGTGCAGAGATATATGGAAAACATATAGAAAACAAGGATTTTATAGCCTTTTTCTTTTTTAAACCAGATATTAAATCCCTACAGGTAGGAGGCAAAAGAGCTATGGGATTTACCCTTAAATTAAAATAGACCAAGGAGTGGTATAGCCAGGTCAAATGGTGGTTCCATTCCAAGTTTTCTAAGGACTCTCCATACTGCTTTCCATTTGACCCAGTTATCCCACTCCTTGGCCTATACCCAAAGGACTTAAAATCAGCATACTGCAGTGACGCAGCCACATCAGTATTTATAGCAGCTCAATTCAGAATAGCTAGTTGTGGAACTAATCTAGATGCCCTTCAATAGATGAATGGATAAAGAAACTGTGTATATATATACAATGGAATATTATTCAGCCATAAAGAAGAATAAAATTATGACATTTGCAGGTAAATAGATAGAGTTGGAGAATATCATGCTAAGTGACATAAGGCCAACCTCAAAAAACCAAAGGCTGAATGATTTCTCTGATAAGTGGATGATGGTACATAATGGGGTAGGGAGGAGGTCAGGGAAGAATGGAGGATGGATTGTGTAGAGGGAAATGAGAGGTGGGGAAGGGGTGGGGGAAGGAAAGATAATAGAATAAGACAAACATCATTATCTTATATACATATATGATTACACAAATGGTGTGACTCTACTTCATGAACAACCAGAGAAGGTTGTACCCCATTTGTGTATAATGAATCAAAAAATAATAAAAAATTAAAATAGAGTCTATGCAACTTAAAATAAAGCCTATGTGACTTAGACATAGGAAGGCCTGTGCTTTCCATTTTCCTTCCCAGTCCCTAGGTCTAGAATTTTTCCTGGACATTTCTTGTACACCCCAAACTTCCTGCATCCTCAATGAGTCCAAATTAAACAACAGTATTTTATCATTTTGGTTTCTTTTTCCCCTTTCATCCTAGGACTGTCATTCCAATATTTTATCGTAAGGCCCAGGGGGCTATCTAGGGGAATTTTGGTGTCTTTTCCCCTGTCAGAATTCTTTCTCTAGAGTTTTTATTTAGAGGCTCTACCTCCTCACTGGAGATTTCTTGCAGTCCTCCCCCAACAAATCCCACTCTCCTGGATGTGACATCATGTTTCTGAATAGAGGTTCAATTCTGCCCTCCTTTTGGAGGTTTCTTGCACTCATGTCTTGATCACACTCACATAACCTCTGGATTGTCCTGACCACCAAGGATGCACTTCTTTCCCGAGAATAGATTTCCCTACTTTGGTCCATGTGTGGAGTTACCTGGTCACCGAGGTGTTTGCGTGGCCCTTTCCTTGCATTGCTGATCCACTTTCAGTTTGGGGTCTGTTATTGGTCTCAGGGATTGCAGTTTCTTCCCCAACTCCGAGGTCACTGCAGCAAGGCAGTGGGATGTGTCTCCTCTGAGGAGGGAGCCCTCATGGCCCCCTGGGCAACATATGGAGCCTCAGGTTGGGGGACAAAATAGTTAGGAATATCTGGTGCCTCAAGGAATCCAACACATACTCAGAATTAGCTCAGCAAGGCAAACTTGACTTCTACAGAAGAGTATGCTACTGAGCAAAGTCTAGCAAGCAAGCACCCAGACTTTTCTTTATAGATAATTCCTAGCCTGGATGGCCTTGGCCCTCCACATCTATTATCTTGCAAGTGTTTTAAACTCATCTTTCCTTTCTAAGATTTATTTTTTATTATCTCAATGTCATTCCTTGATCAGCAATTCACTGTTTCGTCAGGTCTAGTTTGCTCATTAATATTTTTAATTGGATTATTAGTTCTTTAATGATGTGACTTTGGTTTTTCAGGTTATTTCATGGCTATGAAATGTCTCTTTTGGTCTCATTCTTTTGATTTTAATTTTGCCTTCATACTCTTGATTATTGTTTTCATAATTTTATTAAGTTCCTTTAAAGCCCAAATCAGTAGCGGGAAATTTTCTTCTAAAATGGGTACTTGGCTATTAGCATGCTGTGCTCCTTTTGCTGTGGTCCATTTGTATAATTGTCACACCTTTTTTTTTTTTTTTTTTTTTTAAATCTTGTTCACATTGCTGGGGCAGCTCGGTCCGCCTGTGTTCTCTGATTGAGTGTGGCTGAATTCTCCTTGATTCCCTTTTCTCTGTAACTAAGATCTGTTTTCTCTTCGTCTGCAGTTTGGAGGTTGGGCAGTTTTATTCACTTTTCAATTTCCCCAAGAGCACAGGGCAGGAGCTGGGGTGGGAGGTGGGAGCTATAGGCAAGAGCTGCTGTGGGACCTGGCTCTGGGCTGTCCTCTGGGATCTGGATAAGCACCCTGTTATGTGTTTGTACCTTCTTGTCAGGGTGTGTCCATCTTATAGGGAGGTTACTCACAGGTTCCAGATCATCCTTGAATTCAGCATGGCACTTGGAAGGCCATTTTCCTCCTCCTGTGAGACCCCAAGATTCCTCTCTAGGTAGTAGGGGCTTTTGTCTTGAGAGTTTTAGTATGATATTTGTTTGGCTCAGCTTCTAGTCTTCTCTCCATAACAGAGGTTGTTGGAGGAAGTCTTAGTGCCTTATCTCACCTTTCTGAACCCCTAGTTTGGTTACTAGGAGCTGAGGATACAGAGTCACATCATAAACTTGATTTATTTCTTGGTCACCATTTTTTAAAGCCTGTAGATGTTCGTGGTGTTGTTGATGCATATTTTTTGCTGGTCCTATTTTGATTTATTAATTTTGGATTATTTCATGAGATAAGAGAAGGGTAAATTACCTCTGGCTTCACTTTTACTCTAAATCCCTGACATACTTTATCCATAGACTATTCCTTCCTTTGAGATTTTGAAGTGATGATATAAAGCATATATTTTTTCCAAATGCACTTTTCTAGAAAGTGTAGGAAGGACTGTTTTTACTTCTTTAGTTCTGACAGTTCCTGAGATACAGTAAAGAATGACGTTAAGAATAGAAAACAAAACCTATAACTTCATAATATTTATAAAACAATATTAAACAAAGCCAAATACATCCCATAACTTTAACTGAATCCCACGATTGAGCCCAGAGTCAGTATTTTCATAGATAGTATTATTTAGTTTGAGATGGGTAATAGCCTCACTTTTTAGTTGTATAAAATGAGATTCAGAGACTTTAAATTCCCCTAAAGCTTAAAAGACCACACAGCTAAGGAACACCAGAGTTGTACTTTAAATGGAAGCTTAAGTTGTTCCAAACCTGAAGTTCCCTTTCAGTACTGTTCTAAGAAAGCGTCTTGAAGAATCCTGTGTTACTGGTTAGAGGCAGTGCAGAAGGGAGTTGAGACAACACCTTTACCAAACAAATTAGGGACTGCTCAATCGGTTAGTAAAAACACCCCATTGTGATAGTCCCCCAAGGATCAGGCTCCCCTTAAAATTAAATCACATTCATCTTTTGGTTTGAATTTCCACAACGAGGCTTAATAGAATTTTAGGGAGCAGAGAGTTAGGGTCGTGTTTGCCAGTTGTAGGCATCAATCACCTGGTGTATAACAGAACATTCCCAACTCGGTGTCTTCAAACCTCTATTCTCACTGGTGTACCTATTGGTCAGCTGTGGTGGGCTAATTTAGGCCTCACAGAGTAGTTGCAGCTTGCAGGGTGGATCCAGGTTTCTCCAGGTACCTTTCCTCTTCCTTGCTTCAGTGGACTTCCTGGTTCAGTCCCTATCATGGTAAGGGTAGAAGCACAAGCTAGCACATCCAGGCAAGAAAGCACATTGTGTTTTCACTCCTGTCATGTTTGCTAACATCTCATTGGCCAAAGCAGATCACATGGCTGAGCTCAAGGTTAAGGTCCTCTAGTAGTTGGAATTGCAAAGTCACTTGGCAAAGGGCATGAATGCAAAGATGGGTAAAGAATTGAGGTCAATAAAATAACTGACCACAAGGGCTGGGAAGATTTTTAAAAAGCGGATAAGAAAAACAGCACAAAATCCCTGGAAATTAAAGGCATGAAATTGACAAAGTTCTATTTTGCTTGGGAGGTTATCCCTGGAAAGCACAGTACAGACTCTGGGTAACTCAGGAATCCACCTATTTGAAACCTGCCATGGAAGGAGGTCAGAACTGTGGCTGTTAATAAATGTCAGACATGACCAGCATCTCAAGGCCCTCTCTGCCTCATACACCATTTTGCTAGGACACAATCATAAAGACAGCAAAGATCATTTCTACCCACTCCCCCTATTTTCTTGGCACTTAGTTTAGTGCTTGTCTCAAAATGGGTGTCCCTTAGTTCTTTACAGAATGAATAAAATGAAATATAGAAGTCCTATTGGGGGGATATTTTAAATTGTTTCTTTTTTCTGTGTCTTGTATTGAACCATCTGGGTAACTGGGCATTAGCAGGTTAGGGCTGAACCAGGATCCAGTACAAACATGGGTTCAAAACGTGCCTCCACTCAGATCAGAGACCTCCCAGTTTGCTGTGTGGGGAAGGTGTGGTCTCAAATGGATTCAGAGAAGAGTTATAAGATAGAAAGGATAGTGAGCCCTCTGCCAGATTGAAGAAAGAAACATCCAGGGACTTCCTTTTACAAACCAGATGGCAGCCTCCAGCTGGCTACCCTAGAGATACTGAAATTGGAAGGCTCGGTATCCGAGCAGACACGCCCACCTGCAGGTCTGTGGGAGGCCGGGGATGCTATGGTTTGTAATTACCTCCCAACTGAGTCTTTGTGTGGTCACATAGCTGGCAGTGCTGAAGCTGCTGCAGCATTTTCTGTATTAATTTGAAATTGCCTCGGGTCATATTATTTTATGGATGTAAAGACATAATGCTGGTTAAATCAATATTTAGGGCCTGTGGAAAAAAAATTTTTTTTTTCTGGAATAGGATGATGTGGGTGGTGGGACGGAGGTGAGGTAGTTGCCAAAAAAAAAATTCTTACACTTTTAAATAGTATTGGGGTGATATGACTTCACCTACCTTTTTGGGGAGCAAATGGATGATGATTATCAAAATCTTAAATGTGCATGTTTTACACCAGCAAGAGCCTTTCCACGAGGGCTCTGTGGGTCATGTTCTGGCACAACATAAGCAGGTTGTGTTAGTCAGCTTTTCCTCACCGTTGTTTATGTACCTGACATAAACAACTTAAAGGAGGAAAATTTATTTTGGTTTACAGTTTCAGAGGTGTCCGTTCATGGGCAGCTGGCTCCATTGCTTTGGACCTGATGTGAAGCAGGATACCATGGTGCAGGGCATGGTGGAAGAAAACTTCTCAACTTAAGGCAACCCACAAGTTGGCGGGGGGAAGGGGAGAGATGGAGGGAAAGAGACAGAGAAGGTGGTGGGCAGGCTGGGGAAAAGATATAGTCCCCAGGAGCATTCCTCCAGTGACCTACTTTCTTGAACCATGCCCCACCTGCCTACAGTTTCCACCATCTTCCAGAAGTCCATTTGAATTATTAACCCATCAAATGGATTAACCCACTGATGAGGTTAGAAGCTTTATTCCAATTACTTTCCAAAAGTTCTACTTCTGAACATTGCTGCACTGGGGATAAAGTCTTTAACATACAAGTTTTTGGGGGACATTCCAGATCCAAACCATAACACCTGTCCACATCTTAAGAAAGGGAAGTTTTTATAATGTTTTTAAAGCAAGAAGGGCTGGATGGTGGGGTTGGTGGTCTGATTGAATTTCTAGTTCACAAAGGTAGCAACTGAGAGATAATTGTAGAAGTTTCGGTGAGAGAAGGTGGTGGCTTGGGCTGAAGAGGTAGTAACAAATTAAAAAGAGGGGTGCATTTGAGTGAATTGAGAAGCAAATTTACCAGGACTTGATATGTCAAGGAAGACAGCTGTTTTTATCTGGGTGGATGGTGATTCTGTTCACTCATGGTTTTGCTTTTAGGCTGTGAAAGACTAAGAAGCCATTATTAAAGAGAAGGTAAATCAATCTTTCAAATTATTCAGACCTGGCTAGTATTACTGAGAATATTAGATTATAACATAGTGTTGTATAATATGTTAACATTCATGCACCTATCTACCAGTTTTTAATGCTTTTGTGAAATAGGCACCAAGCTAAATAACAGTGTTCATCTCTAGTGTATGGGTGGGAATAGGGAACTTTTAGATTCTCTTTTATTTACATAATTATATTTCATTTAACTTCCCTTGTAAACATGCTACAATTTGAAAATTCCAGTGGCTGACTGAAGGGAAGTCAGAAATACTGAGGGCTGAGTATTTAAAGATCAGTAGTTCTAGGGACCTAAAGGAGGCTAAGAGAAGGCAGACTGCAGACCACCAGCCCGAGCCCAGAAGATGGAATCTATAAGGGTAGCCAGTGAAAAGAGTGCAGCTTTGGAATAAATTCCGGATGCTTTTACCTGTGCCAGACAAGCCCATGGTCTAAACCGACAGTGTCCGGCCTTGTGATGCAGTGCGGTGCCGAAACCGTGGAGCAGTGAGGCTGCAGCAGTCTGCAGGAGGGTGGCCATGAATCTCTGGTTCATGAAATGTTCAGAGACGGGAATAAAACCTGAGCAGGCAGAATTGAAAACTTGAAAGGCTTCTGCAGGTTATTTCCCTGTTCTATTTTTCTGAACTTCTACCCATCCCTACATGGAGCCACAACCACAGAGACATCCGTACCCATCGGAAAGACTGATGCTTGTTAAGGATGCCTGCAGTTAGCCCAAATGTGAGATGGTTTAATCCTCTAATTATAGATGACTCCAGAAGCAACAGGCGCTCTGAGCCCCCAGCCAGGATCACAAGAGACACAATCCTGGCTCCTTCAGGTAAATCCTGCGATTACCCAGCAGAGGGAAAGGGTGGGATCTGAAGGGTTCTTTATTGAACCCCACATGGGCACTGGCTCTCTGAAGCCTGTCTTCACAGGCCCCATGTGGCGCCCATCAGCTCAGTCTCTCTCCACTGCACAGCCCAGACCATGCTGTTCAACCTGACAACCAGCCTGTGTTGTGAGCTGCAATTAATGACACTCTTGTTTTCAGCCCTGAGTACTCAATGCAGCACGGCACAGTGTGTCCTGTTGGCTTGAATGGAACTCCAGCACTTACCCAGCCGTAAGAATTTTTAAGAAGTTACCTTTTGTGCCTCAGTTCACTCCACTGCAAAATGACACTAATACTAGCACCAACTTCACATGATTGCTGTGAATATTGAAGGAGTTGCCTCTGAGACTCTTAGTGCCTGCAGAGAGTCAGCACTCAATAAATGGTAATCATTTTTATTTGTTATATTTTGATTGGGGGTAGAAGTCCTCAGAGTAAAACAATTCCATCCTAACCACTTTCATGCCAGTATTTGAACATTTCCAAGGTTTTGGAAATGAAGAATATAAAGTTATCTTTTGAGAATGAAACAAAAAAGTAAATACATTATAGATCAAAAAAGGTGGCCTCAGAGTGATGGAATTGCTCTCAGGCAAGCAGGACTGAACTCTAACCATTCATCTTTCACTCATTCAGTCATTTGTTGAATGACTTCTGAGTGCCCATTGTATCTTAGGCATCAAGCTAAGATATAAATGGAAGCCTGATTTTTGCCTTCATGGAGATTACCAACTAGCTGGGAAATGGACCATAAATTAGAGTAAACAAATAGATAGATAGATACTTACATCATCATAAATTGCATTTGGTGTTGTAATGAAGAAAAGAGGGGACTGTTAGAAGGGGGTTTGGCTGTATAGTATTGCATTGTATAACACTAGTTGGCCATTCTATTGTTGATGGACTCTAAGTTTGTTTTTTTAAATGATAATGAACAATGCTGCAATGAGCATTATTATTTGCATATTCTGGTGCCCAGGGTCCATTGTGAGAAGCTGTAATGTTTTTAGGAATTTGTCTATTCAGTTCCACCATCAGGGTTGTTGGAACTGTGTACCTTGGATGTATGCAATAAGGAAATACCTTGTCTGCGGAGAAATTAAGGACAACAATAAAACCGATGAAAATGGCAGCAATTCCAAATAACTACCCTGGCCCAAATCTTTTGTTTGTTAAGTTCTAAAACAATGGCTGAGATTTTTATTGCATTTTCATAATATATGTAAGTTTTACATATATAAAAACATATACATATAACAAAATAAATAATTATGTTATAAAATAAATGATTATGCACATGTAAATATAAACATATTCTTTAAAACACTCTTTTATGTGAAAGTTAAATTGTATAGTTAACTCTTGATGTACTTAGGCTTGGCTGCACCTTCGTTTTGAGAGTAAGTTTGTAATAGTTGGGATTTATTAATGCTTGCCTGCTTTGGTCTGATAATATTTCCCACCACTGATTACTACATGTTCCTGAGTTAAAACAGAACAAGAACACAGTGATTGGAAAAACAAAAAAATGGAGCTTGAATTACAAAACTTCTGTCATTTTTTTGGTGACTATTTGGAACTTTCAAACATCTACAGAGATATTTGAAAAAGGCTCAAGTGGATCCCACAGAAAGTAAAGCATGTACAATATTGCAATTTCTGGAAAATATTGTGAGGTGTGATTTTTATAAATCACAGTGAACCTTAACATTGTCTGTAGGACTTTTTGTAATGACTTGTGCCTTCGTTCCTTTGGGTAAAAAATACTTCTCAAAATTAAAATAAATTTACAAAAGTGTTTTTGCTCAACTCTGAATGAAGACAGATTGACACCTCTAGCTAGACTGTCTGTGAGCATGCATGTGTGAGGATCAGTTGTGATGAAGTCATTAAATTGCAGAGGTTCAGGCTCAAAAATAGGACTTGTAATACTATATTCATTACTGTGATGATCAATATGTAAGTACAGGTATTTTACCTTAAAAATACATGAAGGCAATTGAAAAGTATCAATCCACTGATTTCTTTCATCCCTTTTGTCTGAAATATTTTTTTTTATTATTCATTTAATTTTGATTCATTGAACACAAATGGAGTACAGCTATTGTTTCTCTGGTTGTACACAAAGTAGAGTCACACCATCTGTGCATTCATACATGTACACAGGCAATGATGTCTGTCTCATTGTTATTATTCTTGCCCCCCACCCCTACCCCACCCCTCCCTTCCCTCTATGCAATCTATCCTTCCTCCATTCTTGCCTTTCTTCCACCCCACATTATGCATCATCATTCACTTATCAGAGAGATCATTTGGCCTTTGGATTTTTGGGATTGGCTAATCTCACTTAGCATGACAGTCTCCAACATCAGAAGATCTACAAGCAATCAACAGATTTATGAAAAAATGTTCAACATCCCTAGTTATAAGAGAAATGCAAATCAAAACCACCTTAAGATTTCATCTTACCCCAATTAGAATGTCTTTTATTAAGAATACAGGCAACAACAGGTGTTGGCAAGGATGTGGGGAAAAGGGTACACTCATACATTGCTGGTGGGAGTGCAAGTTGGTACAGCCACTCTGGAGAGCAGTGTGGAGATTCCTTAGAAAACTTGGAATGGATCCACCATATGACCCAGCTATCCCACTCCTTGGCCTATACCCAAAGGACTGAAATATTTTTTAAAAGAACTTTTTTTTTATGTGTATCTGTGTGATGACTAGAACATGAAGGCTGATAAAAGAAAGTGTTCAGGAAATGTTTCTTTTTTCTGTTATTAGTACTTGATTATATGTTTATTCTTGAAGACAATTTTGTTGAAAAGAAGAGGTGGGTGTTAAAGATGATTTGCTCTGGGTGTTGAACATGCCAGGCATGCCACTGTGGCCGTTTCACCTCTTACTTTTGCAAATTATAAAATGAATGTTTAAATCATAAAAGAATGAAGTTAAGAACTTTTATCCATGTTCTTGGAACACTGTTACAACTTTGACTAGTATATTATTTCTATTGAGTAATAATTTCTAATTTTTTACCCTATTCAATGTAATTATTACTTCATTACACAATCAATATTCATTATTTATAATTCCCATATAGTTTCATTTTCATTCATTTTCATCTCCTTGTATCTCAGTCCTTAAATTTGGGATCACTGCTCATATAATGTTCTTTAGAGTTTGAATCAGAGAGCTTGCGCTAATGATGAAATTTTTCAGTATTTTTATGAAAGATCTCTATCTGTCTTCAATTTTTTTTTCTTTGTGGATATAGAATTCTAGGTTGCAATTTTTTCCTTCAGGACTTTGAAAAAACATTCCATTGTCTATTAGTTTCCATTGCTGATGTTTTGAAGTCAGTTGTCAGTTTAAGTGCCATGTAATCTTTCCATTTTCTTAAACATTTATAGAATTTGTCTAAGGATTGAATTTCTTTTCATTTAACCTTCCTAGGATTCTCTGGGAGTTTTGAGGTTGTGGATCATTGTCTTCAATCAGTTCTGAAGATTTAGTAATTTTCTCTTTACAATATCCTTTTCCTTCTCTTCTGAGTTAAAACTCAGAAGATTTTGGATATATTATTTTTCAGTTTTAGAAGTTATTAGTTATTCCTTAAATATCCTATGACAATATTTATAATTTTCTGTTTCCAATAGTTATTTCCAAGTTTTTCATTTGTATTTTTAAACATAAATAACTGTGACGGGCAAAAAATGATGTCAGATAACTGTAATGTTTGAAGGTGTGTATTTCTACTTCTAATGTCTGTTGTTTCTCTTATTTCTTATATGTATTCACCTTGCTTCTATTCATATATGCCTGTTAATTTCTGATTGCCTGGTGGTCATTGCTTTTCTAACATCATTTGTGAGGGTTTCATGAGAGTTTGAATAGATGTACTCACCTACAGAGAAACTTTGTGCATAAGGGCCTGTAGAAGATGCTGTTGAACCACTTAAATTTTATTCAATCTCTCTTAGTGGTTGTCTGTTTGTCTTCCAGCATTTTTAAAATGCTTTGCTGGTAATTGTTGATGCATATAACATTCTTCGGAGGAATGGACAATTGGTTCTACTGTGACCTTTGAAATAGCTAGAAGTTTCTGGGAATACATCTAGTTAGAGATGTCTGTAGCCAGGAATATCTGGGCATTTACATTCTCTCAGGGAAACCTTTAGCTAATGACTGATTGGTACAGGAGTACAAAAGCCCATCTCTTGCATAGAGTTGGGAAAAACCACCATGTGAAATTTATACTGCAGGATCAGCTGAAGCTGGCATTCACCTGAGTTTTCTACCTCACTTGGATTCATCCTTTTTCACATCACTTTTACATTATAGTAGATCTTTAGCAAGTTTCTTGCACTGAATCCTTGCTCAGGGTCTGCTTGAAGAACTTGATTGCAGATAAAGTCTGTCTGTAGTTAAATCCTAGTAGAGATGGCTTCTTTGATTTTATTTCCCTTCTGATCTGCTTAGCAAGTCAGTTCTTTCTACCTTTCCCATTGGGCAGTGCTTTAGTCAATTTTTTTACTGCTGTGACTAAAGGATCTGATCAGCACAATTGTAAAGGAAGAGAAATTTATTTGAGGGCTCACAGTTTTTCATAGGTCTTAGTCCATATAAGGGTGGCTCCATTCCTTGGGGCTTGAGGTAAGGCAGGACATCCTGGCAGAGGTAAGCAGCTCACATGGTGATCCAGAAGCAGAGAGAGAGTCCACTCACCAGTTACAAATGTATACCCAAAGCCATGCCCCAATTCCCACCTCTTCCAGTCACACCCTACCACTTCAGTTACCACTCAGCTAATCCCTCTCAGGGGACTAAATCACTGTTTGGGTTAAGACTCTTCCAACCCAATCATTTTTCATCTGAACCTTCTTGCATTGTCTCACAGTGAGCTTTTGGGGGATACCTCACATCCAAACCATAACAGGCAGGTCAAGCTAGGTCTAATTTTTTTCTTTTTCTAGAAGGTGTATCTCTCTGGGATCATACATTAATATGAAGAAGGCCTCAAGCAATACTCTCCCTGGATTAGGTGCTACCTCTGACTGATGCCTGGCTGGTGAAAACATGGGCAGAATTGACAGATGCCTCATCCAAACCTAGCCCTTAAAAAACTTGTGATCCTTTGAGCATTTTATTTTCTGTTGTCACTCAGCTGGATATGGATGACTCTGAGGCTCTAGGAGTGACATACCTAACAGACAAAAGAAACTTGGTTTTCTAAATAACTTTGTGGAGCTGAATTACCTCTGCAATCCTCATCATCAGATTATTAGGGGAATAATAAACAAATATTAATTGCCTAAACCACTAAAGATTTAGGATATTTGTTATGGCAATTAGAAATTCCTGAATGATACACCCAAATATTTTTTGTCACTGATTATTTTCCTTGTCTCACCCTGTATCCATTTCTTGACTCTAATCTTCTGATTGATGAAATAATTTATTCATTTAACACATTTATCAGTGTTAGCCACTATTATAGGCACTGGTGATACAATAGTGAATGAAGAGTGGTCCCTTTTCTCATGGGACTTACATTTTACATGGTAATTATTTTATTATTATTATTATTATTATTTTACCATGGCAGAACTTTTCACATTGAACAGATTTATCAACCAATGAAATATAATCTTCTCTTTTACCTTCCAACAGGTATTTTCTTCAATCTAGTGCCCTTTCCTCTTTTAGCTTTAATTTTAGCTACTTTGATTTTAATTTAACTTAATTTTAAAATTCCAGCTACTTTAAAATTAGGCAGGAAGGTGAATTTCAGAAGAGCCAGACTATTTCCTCTGTTTTAGTTCATCAAGGATGAGTAAGTCCACTTCTAAGGGTCCTTGTTTGTCTCTTTATTATTCCTTTAGTTATGTGATGTTTTAATTTATTATTTTTCTCTGTCTTGACACAATTCCATAGGCTTTGATGTTAGAAGGTATCACCTGCTTTGTATAGTTATTTTATTTCACATTTAAATAGAATACTTTTAAAAATTTCAGACCCATATCTCTAATGAACATAGATGCAAAAATTCTTAACAAAATTTTAGCGAATCGCATACAAAAGCATATTAAAAACATAGTGTACCATGATCAAGTGGGTTTCATCCCGGGGATGCAAGGTTGGTTCAACATCCAGAAATCAATCAATGTAATTCACCACATCAACAGACTTAAAGTCAAGAACCACATGATTATTTCGATAGATGCAGAGAAAGCATTTGATAAAATACAGCACCCCTTCATGCTCAAAACACTGGAAAAAATAGGGATAGTGGGGACATTCCTTAACATTGTAAAGGCTATTTATGTTAAGCCCACAGTTAGCATCATTCTAAATGGAGAAAAATTGAAAGCATTCCCCCTGAGGACTGGAACAAGGCAGGGATGCCCTCTTTTGCCACTACTATTCAACATTGTTCTTGAAACTCTAGCCAGAGCAATTAGACAGACCAAAGAAATTAGAGGAATACGAATAGGAAAAGAAGAGATCAAACTATCCCTATTTGCTGATGACATGATTCTCTATTTAGAAGATCCTAAGAATTCCACCAGAAAACTTCTGGAACTCATAAATGAATTCAGTAAAGTAACAGGATATAAAATTAATGCTCATAAATCTAATGCATTTTTATTCATAAGTGATGCATCCTCTGAGAGAGAAATTAGGAAAACTACCCCATTCACATTAACCTCAAAAAAAATAAAATACTTTGGGAATCAATCTAACAAAAGAAGTGAAAGACCTCTACAATGAGAACTACAGAACACTAAAGAAAGAAGTTAAAGAGCATCTGAGAAGATGGAAATATCTCCCATGTTCTTGGTTAGGCAGAATTAATATTGTCAAAATGGCCATACTTCCAAAAATGCTATACAAATTCAATGCAATTCCAATTAAAATCCCAATGACGGACCTCATAGAAATAGAGCAAGCAAACATGAAATTCATTTGGAGGAATAAAAGACCCAGAATTGCTAAAGCAATCCTTAGCAAGAAGAGCGAAGCAGGGGGTTTCACAATACCAGACCTCCAACTATACTACAGAGCAATAGTAACAAAAACAGCATGGTATTGGTACCAAAATAGACAGGTAGATCAATGGTACAGAATAGAGGACACAGAGACAAACCCACATAAATAAAGGTATCTCATACTTGACAAAGGAGGCAAAAACATGCAATGGAGAAAAGACAGCCTCTTCAACAAATGGTGCTGGGAAAACTGGAAATCCATATGCAGCAAAATGAAACTAAACCCATATCTCTCACCCTGTACAAAACTCAACTCAAAGTGGATCAAGGACCTAGAAATCAGACCAGAGACTCTGCACCTAATAGAAGAGAAAATAGGTCCAAATCTTCATCATTTTGGCCTAGGACCAGATTTCCTTAACATGACTCCCAAAGCACAAGAAATAAAAAGCACGGATCAATGATTGGGATAGAGTAAAACTAAAAAGCTTTTTCTCAGCAAAGGAAACAATCAGCAATGTGAAGAGAGAGCCTTCAGAGCGGGAGAAAATCTTTGCCACACACACTTCAGATAGAGCGCTAATCTCCAGAATCTACAAAGTACTCAAAAATCTTTACACCAAGAACACTAATAACTCAATCAATAAGTGGGCCAAGGAAATGAACAGACACTTTACAGAGGAAGATCTATAAGCAACCAACAGATTTATGAAAAAATGTTCAACATCACTCGTTATAAGAGAAATGCAAATCAAAACCACCTTAAGATTTCATCTTACCCCAATTAGAATGTCTTTTATTAAGAATACAGGCAACAACAGGTGTTGGCGAGGATGTGGGGAAAAGGGTACACTCATACATTGCTGGTGGGAGTGCAAGTTGGTGCAGCCACTCTGGAAAGCAGTGTGGAGATTCCTTAGAAAACTTGGAATGGATCCACCATTTGACCCAGCTATCCCATGCCTTGGCCTATACCCAAAGGACTGAAAATCAGATTGCCTCAGTGATGCAGCCACATCAATGTTCATAGCTGCTCAATTCACAATAGCTAGATTATGGAATCAACCTAGATGCCCTTCAGTAGATGAATGGATAAAGAAATTGTGGTATATATACACAATGGAATATTACTCAGCCATAAAGAAGAATAAAATTATGGCATTTGTAGGTAAATGGATGATGTTGGAGACTGTTATGCTAAGTGAGATCAGCCAATCACCAAAACCCAAAGGCCGAATGGTCTCTCTGATAAATGAATGATGATGCATAATGTGGGGGGGAAGGGTGGCAAGAATGGAGGAAGGATAGATAGCATAGAGGGAAGGGAGGGGTGGGGTCGGGGTGGGGGGTAAAAATAATAACAGAATGTGTGACAGATACCATTGCCCTGTGTACATGCATGAACGCACAGATGGTGTGACTCTACTTTGTGTACAACCAGTGAAACAATAGCTGTACTCCATTTGTGTTCAATGGATCAATAAGTAAATAAAAAAAATAGAATACTTTTAAAAGAGCAGTTTTAGGTTTACAGCAAAATGAGCAGGACTCACAGAGACATATGACACCTGTCCCCAGGCGTACACAGTTTCCCCACTATTAGCATCTGGAACTAGTGTTGTAATCGATAAACCTATCAATCATTATCCCCCGAAGTATTTGGTTTACTTTCAGGTTCATTCTCAGTGTTGTACATTCTATGGGTTTTGGCCATTGTATAATGACGCGTATCTGCCTTTATTTTAGTGTCTTGCAGAACAATTTCACTGCCCTAGAATAGTTTTACAAACCCTCTGTGCTCTGCCTAATCATCTCTTCCTTCTCCTTACCCTTGGAAACCATAATCTTTTTTGTGTGTCCATAGTCTTATCATTTCCAGACTGTCACACAGAACCATGCACTCTGGACCTCTTTCACATTGACTTTTCTCCTTGGTAATATGCATTTAAGATTTCTCCATGTTTTTCCATGGCTTAATAGCGCATTTCTTTTTAGCAGTGCATAATATTCTGTTGTCAGGATATACAGTAGTTTATCCATTTACTTGCCAAAAGACATCTTGGTTGTATTCAAGTTTTGGCAATTATGAGTAAGGCAGCTATAAACATCCACATCCAGGGTTTTGTGTAGACACAAGTTTTTAACTCATTTGGGTTAAAAATGCCAAAGATCATCAGAGCTGGATCACATGGGAGGAGTGTGTTTAGCTTTGTAAGATACTCTTTATTTTCCAGTATGGCTGTACTGTTTAAATTCTTCACAGCAATGAATTGGAGTCCCTATTATTCCACACCCTCACCAGCATTTGGTGGAGTCAGCGTTTTGGATTTTGGCCATTCCAGTGTAGTGGCATCTACATTCTAATGTAGTGGTGCAGTGGTATCTCATAATCGCTTTCATTTGCATTTCTCTCATACTGTGTAATATGGAGCATCTTTTCATATGCTTATTTGCCTTCTGAATATCTGTTTGGGTGAAGTATCTGTTCAGGAATTTGGCCTATTTTAAAATCAGGTTATTTGTGCTCAAGGATAAAGATAGTATGGAAATAATAACTGTAAGAATGGTTCAGAGAGGCAAATATGAGTGATCAGCCCAGCGATTTTCCTTTAAATAACAGTGTCTACCTTCAAGCCAAGTTCACCTTTCTTTCTCTTTGAGCAATGGGGGACACCCTGAATCCTGATGCTTTCCATGAGCCCTGAGTCAAGCTAAACTGAGGACTTCTCAGTAAAGTGATCCTATCAAGTCCTCATGCAAAGCCAGCTTGGAAAGGTATGAGAATGCTCATCCCTTTCTAACTAGATCCTACTGTGTTACGTCTTGCTTAGGAGAACAAGGAAAATGTGCAGAAGAAATAACCTTTCGGGGAAATTACATGGTTGCAAGCTTCCACTCAGCCTCCCAGATGCATTGTCCATATCGCATCAGGCAGTTACAAGGTTGGTAATTTACGAACCAGTAACCAAATGCAGCCAGGTCCTGGTTCTGTTGCTCGCTTTCTGTGCTGCTGGGGCCGGCTGCTTTCCCTTACAAGCCCTTAGTCTCTTCACCTGCGAAATGGAGATTCTTAACACCAAGAGCCAAGATCCTGACTCAGATTTGGGATTTGTGACCTCAGACTTAAACTCCATTACAGAGTTTAAACTCCATTACTCCTCATTCTCTGTCTCTACCATGCCTACTAGCTTTCTGTACAATCAACAAATGTTTTGGCAATATTTAGACAATGTCAGAGTCCCACCCCCTGCAACTTCCCTTGCCCCCCATATGATGGTGAATATATACTTTAAAGAAAACTTGCTTACTTTATTTTCTTTTAAGGTTTTATTAGTTTTTTTTTTTTTTCTGGTAGATTTTCTGTGGGGGTGCCGTCTCCTGGGTGAATGAAATCCAGGTTTTAGGAGAACTTTCTAATCACTGCTAAGTTTGCCCAGGAAACAGGTGCATCCCATGATCTGGGCAGGGGTTTGCTGCTCATTTCTTTTACCCAGCTGTGGTGAATCCAATCAACTCTAGGGATGTGGACATCTTATTTGGAGTTCTACAACTTCCCCAAATCTCTGTAATCTGGATTTTCCTTTGTTCCTTAGGATCTTCCTTATTAGTGATTATAAAACCTGGGAGCAGGGGGAGGAGAAGAAGAAGAAGGAGGATGAGGAGGGAGAGAAAGGGGGCGGGGAGAGAGAGAGAGAGAGAGAGAGAGAGAGAGAGAGAAAGAGAGAGAAAGAGAGAGAGAGAGAATATGAATGGGTACACTCACTTAAGAAGAGGCTTGGACCATGGCTGATTTGAAATATTACTAACCTTGCATTTTCAAATTTGATGCACAACAACCAAGATGCTAATACTTTCCTTAGTTTAGAAAAAAAAAATCCTTTCACCCATCTCTTCTAGCCGAAGATTAGGAGAGAGGCTTTAAGAAGATTTAAAAAAAAAAAAAAAAAAAAAAAAAAAAAACTCAACTTCTGAGCAGCGGAAAAAATGGTTTGTGATTCAGGGGCTTCGGGCAATTCATCATGGAAATTGGGTTTCTTAGCAGACATCGTGTGAATCCTTTCGTCCCTGTCAACTTTTTAATACATTACATTGAGAATGTAAATCGTGTTGGTGAGGGGGAGCGAAGAAAAAAAGGGAGCAAGAGAAAAGAGAAAGCTTCCTCATTTTGGATTTAGAAGGGAGGAAGCATGAGGCTTGTAATTCATATTAGCTAAATAATAAAAAAAATCTGTATAAATATATGTATATGCAGGTATATTCTGGGGAGGAAGTAGGAGAAGTGAGTGAGACAGTAAAATTGAAATCGTTTTATCCTTTTGAAGGGTCTTTAATGGGTGCTCCTTGTAATTTATTTTTATTCCTTTAGTTTTCATTCCTTTAGGTTGTTTTTTGCGTTTGCTATAGAAATCAAATTATCCCTCAGTAGTAACCCCTCCCCTTCCTAAAAAAGCAGAGGACAGAGGCTGGAGGCTAGGAATTCCATGATTAGGGAACAGAGAGGGGAAGGTAATTAATTACTTCATTAATAGGGAATGTTGGTGAGACAGCTGGAGCTTCGACTCCACCTCTGTCAGGAGTGGGCGGAGCCCTTGACTGGCTTCCTCATCGCGCAAGTGTGGCCCAGCTTCATTGATGCTTTTCCTGAAGGTGTTCCACGTCCTCTAACTCAATGGTTCACATCCACTCAGGGTTTGGGGGATAAGATTAGTTGGTGCATTACTTGTTGGCACCATGAGCAAGTCATCTTGGCCCCTGAATGGGTTTACCTCACTGACGTTTACTGCCGTATTTCTTCTCTATTCTTTCTAGTTTTCCTGGGTGACACCATGGGGCTCTGGTCTTCTGGAGGAAATGTCAATCTCACACATTCCCTCAGTGCAAGGGTTCAGCAGCACTGGGCACCATTGGAGCCAGAACTGGGTGGTTCTGTGTCTCGCTTGACTCCTGAATTCTAGTGGTTTCCTAAGACTGGGTGTGTGAGTGAGAAGAAATTCAGGCTTGGTGTCTGATGTCTTTATTTTTCCCTTTTAATTCATTGGGGATTTTGTTATTTATAGAATTGCAGGTTGCAAACCTTTTCTCCTTAGATTAATAACAACATTGCTTACTGTTCTCTAGTCCTCAGTTTTGTTCTTGGGAAGTAGGTTGTGTTTTGAATTTTTATTCCTTTGACTGTGATATGCTCCCCTGCCCCTCTTTGGGGTATTTTAGGATGCTCTATTTAACCCAATATCCTAAAATATTATGGTGAAATATTCCTTCATTGTGCTGGATACTCAGCACTTCATTCCTGCATTGTGCTGGGTACTCAGTGAATTTTTTAAATTTGGAAACTCAAGTTCTTTATGTTCTTATTTTCTCTGAGAATATGTTCTATTTTTATTCCATTGCATCTGGATATCCTGGGTCAATTCTCTAATTTTCTCATTAGTTCTCTATTATTTTGCTCTACTTTCTGGATCCCTTTATTACAGATGTGATAATGCCTGTATCTCTGAGATGATTATTTTTCAAGTTTTCTTTTGTGCAGGTAGGTGTTGTTATTTTAGTTTTCTTTGAGTTCTTTCCCCCCTCCCTTTCCTTCATTTATTTATTTATTTATTTGCTTGTTTTTGTGCCCTCTGTTTTGGGTTGGAATAAAGAACTGAAGTCAATTAGAAGCCCTGCATAGGCGCAAGGCATCTCCACTGGTTGTCCTCTCTGTAGATGTGGAGTCAGCAGTCACTAACTGGGGAGACCCCAAACATCAACAAAGCTCTTTTTTTTTTTTTGAGGAAATAAACTTTCTTCTAGAGCGTGATCTTCCTATTCCTTGTGAGGACACTTGTATTCCTGGCCTAATCCTTAGAGTGAGGCAGGGGAAGTCTGGAGTCCCCACTCTTTAGCATACAGGCCTCCAGTTAAGCCCCTGTTTGCAGCTACACCTAACTCTGCCCTCTGAGCTGAAGCCTTCCTGCTTTATCTTCTCCAGAGAATAAACACTCTGTCTCCTGCAGGAGTAAGGGGATTAGGATGAGCTTGGAGGTCTGGGACTTTCGAGTCTTCTTTATAAAAAGCCTCAACTACTTCCACAGCTCTCAGCCCCATACCTCACTGCTCCTTCCTACGGACCCCGGGGTGCTTCCAAGGCCCCAGTCTCTTCATCTGACCCAGGAGAAGGACAAGGTAGCTTGCTTCCCACCTGTGTGACTCCTCTGCAGCCATGAAGATTTTACCATGTGTCTGCTCTTTTAGGACAATTGCCACCTGTCCACCTGTTTTCTGTCCCCCCACAAAACTGTTGAAACTCTTTTCCCACCCTCCTGTACCTTCTCATTCGTCTGATCTTTGTTGGTATGTACTTTAAAAAAAAATACCTTAACTTTCATTTAGATGGGGTTCTTCGGGGAGTGGAGGAAGTCAATGCGTGAGGGCGATCTGGCAGTCTGGGCTCATCTTCTCCTAGATCACTGTAGCTTGTTTCTGGGTGGCTGGTGGGTAAGGACATTTGGGATTGGAGTCAAGTGGGCCTCAGTTTCAGGGACTCTCCTGATGCTCTGAATGCTGGGAGAGCATCCAGGAGGAACTTCTTGGAGCAACCAGGTTCCCCTGGTGATCTGGTCTCTTCCTGGTCTCTTCTGCTGCTTGGGAAGAATCAGTGTCAAGGCCTAAGACCAAGATCACCTGGCATCATGTGTGTGCTGAAGAGTTCCGCAGAGATGAGCTATTTTAGAGCTCATCTTTCCTCTCCTTGGAATTTCTGCACACCCCAGAATGCAGTTGTAATTAATACAACCACTACCAACAAATAAACCCTGACACTGGAGGTGTTTTTATTCTCTGCAAATTGTTTCAAGTTTCACATGAAAAACTTAAAAATGATCACAGGAAGTTTTGGGGCAAAGAACATTCTAAACTCTCCCCTTTCCTGCCACCTTAAGTGGGAAAGTGAATTGGGTAGGGAAGGAATCTACATAGGAGAAAAAAACGGAAGAAGGGATTGTGGCAGCTCCTGGCAGCAGCCATCCAGAGTAGCATCTTGATTTCATAAGCTGCATTTTAGCATAAATTATCTCATTTTTAGCTTGTCAATTTGGATAATCTTGGCTCCGGAATGGATTCAGGGGGTCTTAAATGATCTGGTTCGGCTCTTCACGGAGTCTGAATTTGCAGATAATTGCGTGAGCTCTTTTGGCTGTGTAAACTTGTTATCAATTGCCTTTTTAAAAGTCAGCACTAAAATAATCATTCCCATGAGCAAAACCCATTACAAACCTTAAATTCAGGAGCATAAACACAGTCAGTGCTGGGGAACAAATGTGTGAGATTTCATCATTGCTACATCTGCGAGAGCTCATGAGGGGTGAGTGAGGCATTAGGAGAGTCCCTGTGTGGTGGCACCTCGGGCCTGAGCTGGGAGTTGACAGGCTCAGCTGGGAATCAGACACATTCAGGGGGCCTTGACTGGAGGGCCTGGGGCGTCTCTCACACGTCTCATCCTGTGCAGCCCGGTGGGCAGAGATGCAGTGGCTTCATGTGTCACAATGAGATGGAGACCATCCCTGTCTCATCTCCTGCCTCAGTATTTCCCCAAACAAGTCCCCTGTTGTGTCACTTTCTCTTATCTGCTTTGGCAAGGACCTCCCCACTGAAAAGAAGAACCTCAAGATCAGACTGAGGAAGCAATCGATGGGGTCATGGAACATGGTGGTCAAACAGGCTGGAGCCTGGGTTCCTGCCACTTGGACATTTCACCTGTTCTGGGACCCAGTTTCCCCATTCCCTCCACTCCCTAAGAGTGTATTAATACCAATTCTGTGGGCTTTCAGAGTCATAAAAACTAAACTTTAAAATTAAAATTATTATAAATAGAAAAATATGTCTAATATTTGTAATATTAATGTAAAGTAAGATATTATCTCAATGCAGAAAGGGGCCCAATCTCAGAGTGAAATTTGTTGAATCTTCAGGCTGCTTAGAATATGTGTATCCCAAAATCTTGAAGTCCCAATGGTCTCATGATAAAGCCTATGTTCATTCTTTTTTGGCTTTAACCTTGCTGCTTATGGGCAATGGGTAATTTGTTATATCCATTTAGAATAATATAACTTATAGAATTTCAAGGCAGGGCATGGCATTTGCCTTCATAATTTTCTCTGAAAGTGGGCAACGTACCACTGTGTTCTCTATTTCCCCTGAGGTGAAGCTGAGGTAGACCACCAGCTCCCTCTTCTAATCCCAGCGGTGTCTCCAGACATCTACCTTCATAGTTCCTGGTGTTTACTTATTTTCCATCTTCCAAAATGCTCTCAGAATATGAGCTGACTCCCAAGAGGGAATTCCCTCAACTCCCTGCCTGTCTGCCAAGACCCTGGGGTGGAACAGTAAAGAGGCCGGAGTGGTTGAAATGGAGAAGAAAAAGGAGGATGGAGAAGTCAGGGCCTGATCAGAACACATCACAGCGAGGACTGTGGCCACAACTGGGTGTGATGAGATCCCTTGCAAGGATTTGAGCATGGGAAAGCAAAATTTTCATTTGAATTTTAATGGCTTACATAGCTCACGTTGGCGCTCCACTGAGAATGGAGGTAGAGTAACAGATCAGAAGCAGCAGATCTGCTGAGTCTGGTGCTGCAATCCAAGTGAGCAATGGTGGTGGAGCTCCCTAGCCCAGTCCCATACATCCTACTTATTCACTTGAGGGCCCCCCAGGTGTCCAAACATCATCAGATCTCCAGTGGACATTCCCTGGAACTGCCCTGTTTTGTTTTAGGGGAAACATTGTCCTCTAGGTTTCCCCTTCTCTCCTTAGCCTGAGACCTGGACCCATCCTTGATTCCTCCCTCTCCCTGAAACTGCTACAAGGAATCGCTCCTGACACCAGCGAGACGTTCCTATTGATGCTTCCTGGTCATCGTTCAGTTCCACTGCTTCTCTCTGCTCTGGCAATTGCCTTACGTCTCCTCAAGGACCATCGCGGGAGTCTCCATTCTCACTTTCTCACTTCCATTCTCCAACACCTCCTACTCCAATCTCTTCTCCAGGACATCTCCTGAGCTATCTTTATATAATTCAAAAGAAAAAAAAAACACCTTGAACTTCTTTAAATCACACTCTACAAGACCCCCCGACACAATGGGACCCATCTTTGTACATTAACATGTCCTCCCAAAACCCCGATGAAGAACAGGACATTTATAGAAGGTTTTGTGGCCCAGGGGGAGAAGGTGGCATCACACCCACCAGAGCAAATCTTCCCAAAGATCTCCGCCAGCACTTTCCTGGCCCTGCTCAGCAGGCAAACACAATCTAACAACAGAAGCCAGACCTCAACAGTGGCTCCTCTCCCACCTCCTCGCTCCCCCTTCCCAGGTGCAGAGGGGACATGTTTCTGGATATCATGAATCTGATCAGAATACTTCTCTGATTTAAAAAAAGAAACCCACAAATTAAAAACCATCAAAAACCTTTTAATGGTTTCCTTCTGCTCTGGGGATAAGGACCCATCTTAGGTTTTGGATCTGCCCAGCCTGGCCTTCCCCTTCTTCCTTCTCCCCACACAGTAGAAGTACTGAATGAAGCACTTAAGTCCCCATGAACAAGTCAAGTTCTCCGAGTCTATACCTTACATGCTGCTGATTTCCCCTAGGACCCTACCCCCTCTGCCTGTTCTTCCGAACTTTACTCAGGAGATCCCCCCACCTAGGAAGTCTTCTACCTGCTGGCTGGGTTAGGGCCTTGTCCAGTTGTCCTGAACCCATGTGCTTGTGGATTGTCTTTGCTGTGGGAGAAGAGAAGCAGCATCACCCTCAGTGTTGGGTCCTCTGTGCCTGGCACAGGATGGGTGGTGGGTGAGTGAATGAACCATAGAACGAATGAAGCCAAACAACAGACAGTAGCCCATCTAGAGCTTCAAACGAAGCACCTGTTCTTAACAGGTTTAAATGGTCTTGGGTTTTAAAAAGGCATCTACGTCATTGTGAAAAGTGAAGCAGAGCTTGTTCCAGCAACACCTTATAAAATAGCAGGACATACAAGGCTGTGAAGCTGGAAGTGACTGATTTGTGATGCTGTGAATACTGACCACAATGAGAACAGAGCAGGGGGCTGTGGCAGCTGGTCTCAGCTCTGCCAGAGAACTTTGCCTGGTCATGGGTGAACCATGAAAGTTTGGGTGAACCATGTTTTGATAGGAAAAAATAGTTTTAAAACATTGGCTTGTGATGGTGAGATGATTATGTGTTATGCTTGCCACATCTTAGTCTATATAAAGCAAAACTAAGGGTCAGGATCCAGAAAATGTAGGAACTGTTTTGGCTTTTCTCCCCTATTATTTCAATCTCTTAGAATTAACACATGTAAACTTTGGAAATATTGTTGATCAAGAACAGATTAGGTCCCAGACATTTTTGGGCCACAAAATGATCTTCATGTCCTTCCCATATGCTGCCAAACATGTGGACTATTGAAAACTCAGGATGTGAATAATTGCTGGTCTCAGGAAGACCTCTCTGTTTTGGAGAGGAAATTCTCAGCATACTGTAATTCTTAATAGCCTCTCTGCAGATCTCTCTTCTCCCCAAATTATTCATGCTTTAGTTTCCTCCTTATATCTTGCTTCTAGCCTTATCCTTGCTCAGGTCCAGGTTCATCATTTGTGGGGCCCTATGCAAAAATAATTAAGACGTCACGATGGCCACGGCAGAGCATTAAACCAAGGGCAGGGCCCTCCTGAGCGCAGGGGACTGCGGGCTTCCACAGGTTGCATGCCCAAGAAGCTGACTTGGTCCTCAATCACTTCACACATTTACTGAAAGAATTCTACATGCCAGACTCTGTGCTCAGCCCTGGGGATCAAATAAGAATGAGACGGGGTTATGGTCTCTAATACTAGTAATAACAATAAATACAGTGATGACAAAGGCCCTGAGGACAAAATCAGCAAGCAGGACTGAGCACTTATGTGCCAGACACTGAACTAAGTGCTTCCTATGAATCATCTCTGTTCTTTGCACTGTTTTAAGATGTGGGCGTCTGGCTCAGGGAGGCCATGCGATGTTGTTCGCATCTTGGCCATGGAATTGGTTCTGGTTGGTCTCTCTCTTCTGAGGTTTTGGGCCTTGGTGAGTTTGTATACCCTCTTGCCCTCTTTCCAAACTATTCCTTTTCTCTGGTTATCTGAGGTTCTCCAGAAAGTTTTGGATATTTCCCTTCAAGGCGTCTCATGTTCTTATAGCCCTCAAATGCCCCTTCCCAGCCTTTTCTGTGGACTCACCTCTATTGGCCCACCCCTGAGCTTGTGGCTCCCTTTGGCCCCTCTGGGTGGTGAGCCCAGCTGCAGAGACAGCTGGCTTGGTTGGCATTCCTGTGCTGCTGCCACCATCCATCATTTTATTGTGTGCCCTTTTGGGGTTTTGGATGCCTTGTAAGTGGTGGCTTTATTGGGGTGAGTCTGAGCAGAATGTCTACTGCCTCATCCATGCCATTCGGTCATCCCAGGGTTCCCTTCTCACGCCATGCACATGCTTCTGAAAAACCTCTGTTCACCTTCAGGGATGGGTGGATCCCAGCAGACACAAGCTCCCAGATCTCTGCCTTCTGGCCCCCGGGACATCCTCCCACTCTTTCTTGAAAACTTGCATACTTGAAGGACATATCCCTGTGAGATCACTTTTACATTTATACTGCAAAATCCCTGTTCAAATATTGGGATAAAATATTCCATGACGAGAGATACAGAGGCTTTATAAAAGACTTTCTGGAAGAGTTTATGTTAGAAACAGCTTAAAATATGCAGGTTGCTTGGGTAGCAAAGAATGTAAATTTCAAATAATACCTAGCCAGCAGCTACTGCTGGAAACACCTAACTGGAGGGAAGATGTCTCTAGGAGAGGAGAAGAAAGCTACTTTCATTGAAGAATAGTGTGAGTCATGGAACTTTCACACTTTAGTGGCATGATGATTTTTTTTCTTTCTCTGCTTCTGCCAAATGAAAGAAAGGGAAGAAGAGTGAGGGGGAACTGGAGAGAAGGTACTTTTTCATTCTTCTGATGGTTCTTTCTCATAGTTAAGGGAGAAGACTGGGATATAAAGAAGTCCCCAGCAATTGTAGGACCTGGCTCAGAGGGACTTTTGATGTACACTCTTCTGAATCCCCAGAAGGGTTTCCCAGACCTTGATGGGACTTGATTCCATGAGAAAATATAAGGTTAAAATTAAATTAAATTAAAATTAAATTTATTTAAATTAAAAAGGGGCTGTGACAATGCTGTCACATGCTGCCTAACAATGCATTGACTCACAATGAACTGGCATATGACAGTGTGTTGGAGCTGGGGTAGCCCTATTACTTAGTGATATCACAGTCCTTGTTATGTGGTTGCACAATGCTAACGCATTACTTGTGTGTTGGTGGTGATGCTGGTGCAAACAAAGTGATCACACTGCCAGTCATACACAAATGTAGCAATACTGTTATGTATAGTACATAAGACTTGATAATAAAGGACAGATATGGGTTTATGTATTTACTATACTTTTTATCATCATTTTGGAATGTACTACTACTTAAAAGAATGCTACTGCAAAACAACCCTGGGAAAGTCCTTCCAGAGCTATTCCAGAAGAAGACATTCTCATCAGAGATGACAACTCTATGTGTTATTGTTCCTAAAGACCTTCCAGTGGGACAAGATGTGCAGGTGGAAGACAGCGATATTGGTGATCTTGACCCTGTGTGGTTAATGTGCATGTTTGTGTCTTAGATTTTAACAAGTAAATTTAAAGAGCAATAAAATTTTTAAATAGGTTGCACCACGTAGCTTAGGTGTGTATTGTGCTAGATCTGTGTCAGTACACTCAATGATGTTTACACAGGGATGAAACTGCCTAATGATCCATTTCTCAGAATACATCCCCATTGTTAAGTAATGCAAGATTATATGTTCTCTGAAGACATTGCCTTCCTTTTCCTTCCTCAGGTGTAGCCACTTACCTTGTTTCAGCTGATGACCCTATGCTGCTCATGCTCTGGGGGTGGCCAACCCCCAGGAAGGATTTAAGAACCATCAGGATAGGTAGGAAGCTCTCTTCATGATCTTGTTGGCTTGTGCTGTGTAGGACTTGTGTGTGACTACCTGAGGTTCTGACTTGCTCCTTGTTCTGGTCTCTGGGAACTGCTTGCCCCTTAGTGTTTGTTGGGCATCTCTGGATCTTTTATTCACAGCATGCTCTGACCTCTGACCCCTTTATCAACCCTTTCCATTAAAGTGCCAAGTGCCAGGCTCTGCTGTAGTCAGTAGCAAAGGTGACCCAGCCATGCACTGGGAGACATTGGAATTGATTTCTTAAACATCTTCATCAGTGATAATTTAAGTCATCGATGTGTGCTGTATTTAGTTGTTTATCTTAACGTAGGTTGAGCATACCAAATCCAAAATTCCAAAGTCTGAAATGCTCCAAAATCCAAAACTTTTTGAGTGCTGACATGATACCACACATGGAAAATTCCATATCATGAAACTTTGTTTCATGCATAAGATTATTAAAAATACTGTACAAAATTACCTTCAGGCTATGTGTATATATTGAACTTGAAAAATAAGTGAATTTCATGTTTAGATTTGGATCCCATTCCCAAATATGTCAGTATGCATATGTAAATATTCCAAAATCTGAAAAAATAATGAAACCAGAAATACTTTTGGCTGCAAGCATTTTGGATAAAGGATGCTCAACTGGTATGTGTAATTATAGCAAAGGGAAGAATGGAAAACTTGTAGTTGAATTCTGATCTCCATAAGAAATGACCCAGGCTTTTGAGTCATTTCTTACATGATGAACTTTGGAGATACTGATGACCTCACTCCTACTTCCTGCCCAAGCTACTTACTCCACACACATTCCTCTTTTTGCTATAATTTCAGTCTTTCCTATCCTGTTTACTCCAGTCCTAACCTGGACTTCCTAAGATGCCATTTTTGCCCCTTATGCTGCCATTTCTATCCATGAGGTCAGGATGAACTCTCTAGGCTGTGGTCAGGTCTTGTGCTATGTGTCCAAACCAGGCACATCTATTTCCTATCAAGAAACCCAGCCTTCAAGAGCTTCAAGAAAACTCATGAGATCACCAGGCTCTGCTGGTTATCCTTGGGTATCTATGGGCTCCAAATCATTTCACGAAGAGTTGAGCGATGATCAGGGGTTGAGAGACTTCTCTGATGGGGGCAAAGTGTGGGGGACAGGAGGTTCTCTCAGAGGGAATCTCCATGCTCACACGTTGCCGATACTCAGACATGAGCACAGCTCTGCAGGTGGCTGCAATCTCCTGCAGTCATTCTTCCTAAGTCAGTGCCTCTGGCATAGGCTCTCAACTGGTGGCAGGGGTCCTGCTTGTCCTGACTTCACCTCAGAGAGTTAGTGTACCCTGAAGTGCCAGCTTTCTTCATCAGATGAGCCTTTGAGCCCTTTGAGCCACTGCTGTGGTCTGGCTTGTTGTCTTTGCACATCATAACCAATAATTCCAACACTCTTGCTTTCCTGCTTGGAGGTTGACACCTTCTTTGTGGTGTCAGATTCTTCTGAGTGTCCTTAGCTTTGCAAATTCAGATCTGATAGGTGTGGCTCAGGATCTCTCTTGGGGTATCTCCCTGACCAGATTAGGCCACACTGCTTTTTCCTAACTGAAAATCCCCATAGCAAATCTGTTCTTCTCATAAGATCAATGTTCTGGATGTAGAGGGTTGGTGGGCAAAGGAAAGGGTCTGGGTTGGAGTTAGAATGACCCGGATTCAGAGCCTGCCCCTAACATTTACTGTGTGGCCACAGATGTGTGGTTTAACCTCTGTATTCTCAACTGTGACCAGTGGACAATTACGGCACTGTTAACAAAAGCTAATGATTGTAAGGATAAAATGAGATGACCTATGTAAAGCCATTGGCAAGTGAATGGGCTCAGTAGCTGTTTGAAAAACCAAAATAGCCTGCATCACATGTTGCACTGTGGAGATCTCAACTTGCTTTGTGCGTACAAAACTTGTCTCCTCTCTAACTGGGAATGCAAAGAAAATGTTATTCAATAGAATCAGGCCAAATGCTTCCCTCACAGTTGCCCTCCCTGCCTTGCCACATTAATAAACTTAATAAATTAACACACACTTAACAGAACACAAGCATTAACACTCATCAACTGTTGAAAAAAATGTTTCCTTAATTACAAACTAATGATTCTTCATGCAAGCCACTGAGGGAGATGGGAAAAAGAAGACGTTATTCTCATCTTTCTAATGAAGAAACTGAGGCATTTAAGACCATGCTCTTTACATTATCACACAAAAGTGTGACAAACTGTTGGAGAATCACACATCTTCCTGTCTCTAGGCCATGTCTGATCTTTTTAGTTTGCTGCTGCTTTAGTTAGCTTCTCTGTCTGCCTGTCAGCTCTGCTTACCGTGGTTCTCCACAGAGAGGTCATCAGACCCTCTTCCCTGTCCTCGGTCAGGAGCCTGCCATCTTGGTAGCTAGCTCTATGACATTGGTTCAGCTATGACTATCCTTGGGCAGATTGGAGTGGGAGGAGAAATGGAGGTGCCACAGGATAATGATAACCATGCCCTGATGAAGCTACTTAAGACCAGTCCCTTTCCTTGGGGATCTCCATTCCTTAAAGCCACAGACCCCTCCTCCTCCCTGTCTCCTATTCTTTGCTCCTCTACCCCCATTTAGGGAGACATTTAATTATTTCTCCCCCCTTTTTTTCTTGGCAATTACAAACAACATTGTAATAATTATCCTTATAATTAGATGCTGTATTTTAAATCTGTTCCTTAGGAAAATTTTCCCTGTTTTGTGTTCCATTCTCATTTGGAATGGGGCATGAGTTTGGGACAGGCTTGTTCAGCACATGGGGTCCTGTGAATGAAAGTATGTTGGGGACAAGATGTGGGCAAAACAGAACTGAGACCCATACCCAAGTGTGTAAAATGATCTACTTCCTCCCTGAGGGACAGTGAAGACCAGGAGCGAAGGGAAAATACCACTCCTGCACTCTGTACTTCCACACCAGGGCTGTAGAAATTTAGGGTACCACTGAAAAAAGGAAGGAAAAGAGGAAGGAGAGCTTATTAGTTTTCTATTGTTGCTTTAACAAATTTTGCCTCAACATTGTAACTTCAGACTACAACTTTGTGTTTTGTTTTCTTATGGTTCTGGAAGGTCAGAAGTCTAAGAGCAAGTATTGGTTTTCCTGTGGAGGCTTCAGAACCGAACAAGTTTCCATGCCTTCTCCTGGGTCTGCAGGTTGCATGCTTAGCTCACAGTGCTACTCTCCAACTTCTGGTTCCATCCTTACATCTCTAACTTTGATCTTCCTGCCTCCCTTTAGTAAGGACTTATGTGATTACACTGGTCCTATCCGAACAGTGCAGAATAATCTCCCCATAATCTCCCTGTCACAAGACTCTAATTTAATCATATCTTCAAAACCACTTTTTTATATAAGGTGTGTGTGTGTGTGTGTATATATATATACATATATATATGTATATATATATATATGATTCTGGGTATTAGGACATTTGAGAGGCCATTATTCAATCTACCACAGTACTCTCTCTGGTCATTCAAAACTGTATAGCACCTCACTCTAGTCAGAATGGCCAATTATCAATAATATAAACAGCAATAAATTTGGCCAGGATGTGGGGAAAAAGGTACACTCACATATTGCTGGTGGGACTGCAAATTGGTGCAACCAGAAAACTTGGAGAGGAACAACCATTTGACCCAGATATCCCACTTCTCGATTTATACCCAAAGGACTTAAAATCAGCATACTACAGTGATGCAGCCACATCAATGTTTACATTCCTAATAACTAAACTATGGAAACAATCTAGGTGCCCTTCAACAGATGAATGGATAAAAAAATGTGGTGTATATATAAATATATACCACATATCTATATAGAGATATATATAGAGAGATATCTTTCTCTCTCTATATATATATGGGGGGAGGACGGAGGGAGATGTGCGACAGAATATTACTCAGCCTTAAAGAAGAATGAAATTACAGCATTTACTGATAAATGGATGGAGCTGGAGAATATTATGCTAAATGAAATAAGCCAATTCCCCCAAACCAAAAGCTGAATGTTTTCTCCAATATGTGGATGCTAATTCACAATGGGGGGAGGGACAGGGAAGTAGAATTACTTTAGATTAGGTAGAGTGGAATGAAAAGGGGAGGGGTACGGGGATAGGAAGGATAGTAGAATGAATCAGACATTATTACTCCATGTACATATATAACAATATGGCTGGTAGTAATCTACATCATGTATAACCAGAAGAATGAGAAATTTTATTCCATTATGTATGATGTTTCAAAGTGCATTCCACTGTCATGTATAACTAATTCAAACAAACAAAAAAAAGCTTTATGGCGTTTCCACACTCAAAGCATATGCATCCCATTCCATTATCTCCCCAAAGTTTCAACCTGTTGCAGCATCCAAAGTTTAACATCTCATCTAAATATTATCAGCTCAAAATCCCAAATCTTGTCATCTAAACCATCTGTTATGGTTTAGATATGGGGTAGTCCCCAAAGTTCATGTGTGAGACATTGCAAGAAAGTTTAGAGGTGAAATGATTGCGTTATAGGAATTTTAACCTAATCAGTGTGTTAATCCCCTGATTGGGATTAACTGGATGTTAACTGTAGGCAGATAGGGTGTGGCTGGGGGAATTGGGTCCCTTTAGGGTATCCATTTTGTCCTTGTTGAGTGGAGTGCTCTCTCTGCTTCTTGGTGGCTATGTCCAGATCTGCTTTCCTTTATCACACCCTGCTGCCATGATATCTTGCCTCACCTTGGGCCCCATGGACTGGAGTCAGCCTTCTATGGACTGAGACCCCTGAAACTGTGAGCCCCCAAATAAACTTCTCCTCCTTAAAATTGTTCTTGTCAGGGCCTTTGGTCACAGTGGTGAAAAAGTTGACCCAAACACCATCTAAATTAGGTATGGGAGAGATACTGGATATGAGCCATCCTGAATCAAAATTCCTCTCCATCTGTGGTTAATGAAGTGAAAAAACATGGTATTTGCTCCTAAAATACAATGGTGGTACAGTCACAGGTTACACATTACAGATATTTGCACTAAAAATATCTTATGCTCTGCCCCTTGGTAACATCCTCTACCCACTGAGCTCTACCCTCTAGGCCTCGAGCTCTGTCCTCTGAGTTATCCCAGCTTTTCCTGAAGGGCAACACATTTATTACAGGATAGTTGTTACTGAATAGTTGGTGTGCTTATTACCTGTAGGATTTTGGCATTTGAAAATCTTTAATTTCTTCTTTTCTCTGTTCCTTTTGGTTTAAGTTGGCAGTCTTTTTACTGATATAACATCCTCAAAATCTTGTGGGTCTCTTATATATGTTATAGCATTTCACTCCTAACTCTATTCCTGGCTGATGAGATGGCTAAGGGAATCCATGATTCACATACCTATTCCCTTCAAAGAGTCCTCTGTATAATTGAAAGCTGTTTTCTTTTGTCCTTTGAGGGGCATGCGAAAAGGTTGTTTAACCACACTCTTGACTTTCCCTCCACAATGTATTCCTAACAGTCAATATCCTAATTGTCTTTTGCAATATGGATAGGCTGAAAACTTTCCAAATAATCGAGTCCAAGTTCCTTTTTAATATCTGTGTTTATTACTTACAAGTTCTTTTTCCATATAACCATTAAGACACTATTCTGCTAAGCTTTGTGCCACTGTATGATGAGAATCCACTTTCCTCCAGTTTCCAA
>JAJEJO010053825.1:0-55788 GCA_020662805.1 Glaucomys volans
CATTAGGCTCCACCTCCTGAATGTTCCACCATCTCCCAATAGCACGACAAACTGGGGGCCAAGCCTTAAACACATGGGCCTTTTCAGGAGGTTCCAGATCCAAACTCGAGCACTAGTAAAACCTTCTGTAGCTGCTCCCCTGCTGCTCCCTTAGGTTTGAACACCTTGGGGCCAGTTCTGGACAGACCCCTGGACCTTTCTCTGATTGCCCTTCCCTTCCCCTGGATTAATTCCCTCCCTGGTTGATCTCTTGGCCTCTGTCTTTTTTCTCAGGATTAATGTGTAGCCTGCCTAGACCACAATTAGATGGCAGACATTCCCGGGGACCTCAGCCCTGTCCCTCAACTCTCTATCCTTATCTCTGCTTCCACTTCACTTTGGGACTACCCAAGTCCTTGTATGACAATCAAGCAAGAGAAAGTTCTGTTTTATCTTATTTCATCTAAATATATACTGACCTGTCTCACTTGGACTTAACTAATTTTTTAATGGCAGATAGAAAGAGGTAGTAGTGAACAACTGACAGAGAAGGTTGCCCTTAGTTAATGACAGAAATAACAGATGCATTCTTTAGATCAGAGAAAATTCCATTTGTCGGTGAGTATTCCAGCTAATGTAAAGGAATACACTGCAAGTCATCTATGGCTGCTCACAAGCCTTGTATGTAAAGAACCAAAAAGAGATAACATACCGTGGGAAATCAGAGAAGGTAGGTTAGTCCAAGCTACATGATTCAAGAATGTCTGACTGAGGAGGTGGCAGCTGAATTAAGTCTTAGGAATCTTAGACAATGGGAAAAAATTTAGTCACACAGAAATAAAGGGAAAGGGAATTCTAGAAAGAGAGAACTGGAATAAACAAAGGCACAAAGGAGATCCAGTGTACTAGAAAGAGCCAGGACTTGAAGATCTCCAAGGCGGGGCTTGCAGCTTGGCTCTCTCAGTATCAGAGTCCCTGGAGAGACCCAGAACATCATTTTTCTCCTCATCTGTAAAAAGGAAAGAAGAAAACCTTTCCACCTAGGATTTCTGTGATAAAACATATAGTAGAAGACAATCTAACACAGTGAACACTTAGAATATATTTACAGTTTGGCTGGAAAGAAATGTATATGAAGCTGGCAAATGGGAAAAATGAGGTTGGAGAAGCAGTCTGGGGCCTTCTCATGTGATGCTTCAAACTCAAATTTAGGAGGTGACAGCCATTAAATCAAATGGAGGGTGAGAGTAACAGAACTAGAAATACGCTTCTGATTAACATAATTCAGGAATAACAAGAAAGGCAAGCTGGAAGAGGGTCCAACTGGAGATACGAAATCCAGTTAGGTACAAAGTAAGTCATGCAAAAGTAACAAGAGTAAAATAAAAAGAGAGGGCCAATTTTAAGAATTAAAAAATGTGTAACTGCTGAGATTTTCTAAACATGTGAATATTAGGATCAAAGGAAATAAGAGAAACATGGGTTAAGAGACAATGCTACTTAAAGACTTAGAGATGCCAAAAGAAGGGGTAAGTTTAAAAAGAAAAAAAATCAACGAAAATAAGTTTGAGTGCTAGCAGGACATTTGATTATTGTTCAAAACACAAAGGAACATCTTTAAAACAGCACAATCTGGCAATGGCACATGAACTGAGTCACTTATTTCCTGCATAAAGGACTATTAATTAGTGGCCTTAACCTGGCCTATTTGCTAGCATGGAATGTGAGTACCTAGCCCACCATTCTCAGCAGGCAGAACTGGAACTGTGGGATGGACATATGATAACAAATAAGAGAACCATAATGACTCTTGATCACTTTCTGACTGTTCAGCTTTTCCCCTTCTCTCTGTGGGGAAGTCTTCAGAGTGTGGGTTTTGATGGTAAGCCAAATTCTACTGCTCACTACAAGAGGCCAGTTACTTCCTCTCCTCACTCTTGGCAGAGAGAGCATGGACAGGTGTCCTAGGCTGGGCCAAACAGATGTTTCTACAAGAAGCCAGTGAAACAAAGACAAGGGGTAGCTTAGAACTCAGACTTATCAGCAGCAGATTTCCCAGGTCAGTTCTGCAAAATGACCCAGCTCCCTGGATTTCTCTCTCTTCTCCTAGTTTTCTAGGTTTTGGATCAATTTTTTAAAACTACCAAATATCCTACCAAGAAATGTTTTAAGTCACGTAAAACATAACGAGAGTGAAAAATAAAAAGAGAAAGCCAATTTTAAACACTAAAAAATATGTAATTGCTAAGATTATATAAGAGGGAGTAAGGTTAAAGAGAAAAAAATCCCATCAAGTCTATGATTCCATAGGGATTGGATTCCACGGCTATAGCACTTCAAAACTTCTTTTCTGTAATCAATTTCTTTTGTATATATTAAGAAGCATTATGCAAAAGATGGTAGAATGAGACAAACATCATTAACCCTATGTACATGTATGATTGCACAAATGGTATGAGTCTACATTGTGAACAACCATGTTAAAAAAAAAAAAAAAAAGGAGCATTATACAGTAGTGAGTAGCCAGGAGTCTGAAATGGGACTCCCCTGAGTTTGTCCCCAGCTCTACTCCTTACTAGCTGTGCGATCTTGAGTAAGTCATTAACACCTGCTGCCTCAATTTCTACATCTGCAAAACAGATGGTGGTGTCGTGGGAATGCATTAAATAATGTAAAGAGCTTGCCACAGGACTTGACACATAGTAGTACAAATGTCAGGGGTGATGGCAATGGTAGTGCAGGTGTCCCTTAAATAAGTTGAGATCTCTGTCTTTGTTAGCACTTAGGAATCTAGCTGAAGAAGCAAGAGGCATATATACATTAAATATTCCATACGTTTAAAAAATGGCATAGCACACATGCATGTGATATGAATGTGATCTAAAACCTGTTACCATGTCAATTTACAAAATGCTCTTTTTTAAACCAGCCACATTCGTGCCACTGAAATACTAGGACATCCCCTAAGGTCATGAAGAGGTTTCAGAATTCACCTAGGAACTCATGACAGGCTAAGATTAAAAGAGAAAACTAGCAAAGGACATTTGTTTCAAGCCTGAGGGGTGTCAGGAATCCAAAAGCTCTTTCCAGGAATGTGAGTTTGCTCCAGAATCCCCTTGGGGTTCTGGTCAGACAAATGGAGATCCCAGGCAGAATAAAATTAGGTTCTTCCCTGAAGCAACAAGGAGATGAATCCCCAGGATTCCTTTGTGAAGGAGACAGTACTGCAGAATTCTTGAACTTATTCTCCCAGAAAAGTCTGAATGACATACATTTTAAAATCTGAACATGAGCTGTGTGGTATAGTAGCTATCAATATTCTTAAAGAATGTATCTGTCCCTCATATCATCTAATGAATTATAGAGATTCAATTTCAGAATTTCTAGTACATCTACTTTTGGGGATTCAATTTCATTTTTTCTCTTTAAATTTCCAATTATCCCAGCACATTTATTGAAAAAGACCATCTTGCCCTGTGGCTCTGCAGTGACATTTCAGAAATAAATCAAGCATCCACATGTATAAGTCTCTTTGAGCTCTCTTCTGTTCTGTTGATTGATCGGTTTATCCCTATGCCAGCAATGCATTATCTTCATTATTATGCTTTTATTATTATTCTTCTTACTTGGCTCAAATCCCCTCACATTGTTCTTCTAAATGCCTAGTTATTCTTAACTCTATACATGTTTATATGCACTCTATAATCAGCTTGTCAGATTCTACCAAAAGTAAACAAAAAACCTGCTGGGATTTTTATTGAGATTGCATTGAGTCTATAGGTCAACATAAAGCAGTATTAACATCTTTATAATATTGAAAAAAAGTGAACAGATACAATGGGGTACAGGAGGACTTTTAACTCTAAACTAAATCCTGAGTTTTGGCTGTTGCTGAGGACTTCGAATCCTATATACTAAAATAAGACTCTGCATGACTTAAACAGAAAATAAGGTATATTAATTTAGAGTAATTAGAAAAGGCAGAGAATGTTCAAGCTGCAATTGGGGTGTGGGAGAATCACCTTTGCTGAATCCATTTTAAAGCAGTGATGCTTATTCACCACACAGCTAAATCATTCAGTACTGATTTGTACTTTTCACATATATGAGAATCTTTTGTTAGCTAAAGTCCTAGTTAACTACTCTTATGTTTTCTTATTGCTTATTAATGGGATATAGAAATGCTTCTGAGTTTCTAAGTCAATTCTGTATAGGGCAAAGAAATAATCCAGTAAGTATTTGATTTATTTTCTTGGATTTTTCTATATAGACAATTTGACACTAATCAGCTAAATCTCTTCCAGGAATTAAAATGGCATTTCAGGGCTCCTGTCTCATAAGACAGTGGAATACAATATTTTAGCCTAAAAACCTGCAGGAAACCTGGTTTAGTTTTTATCAGCTGGTTCTGTCTAAACACTGGGACCCGCTGGACCTCAGTTCTCTTCCCCTATGGGAGCTGAACTTCTGGCCATGGCTTCCTGCTTCCAGACCATCCCGGGACCAATGTGCAATAAGCCTAGGGCTTTGCTCCTGTCTCTATCTTCTCCCAGCTCTGTGCCCTCATGCCTATATCTGTCTGGACCACATCCTGGGACATACTGGCTCTCTGGACCCCACAGAGCTCAGCCAAGAGGAGTCAGTGTAAGAGCAGAGAGGAGAGTGGAAGCAGGGTGTTTATTTCCAGACTCCATTCTCACAGAGCCACCAGCTTGGGAAGCCTCCTCAGATCTCTCTCTCTAAGTAGCCTGACTTCAGGAACTGCCCCATCCCTGTAGTAGGTTGTGTCTTGCCAAAAAGATATGCTCCAGTTCTACTACCCTGTCATTATGAATGAAATCTTTTTTGGAAATAAGGTCTTTGCAAATGCACTCAAGGTAAGATGAGGACATATTGCATTAGATGGGTCCTAAATCTAAGGTCTGGGGAGAAAAGAGCTTTAGATATAGAAACTGAGGAATCACAAAGAAGACAACCACATGACCATGGAGGAAGTTTGGAATGATGCAGCTACAAGCCAAAGAAAGTCAAGAATATCTGGGAGCCACCAAAAACTGGGAAGAGGCCAGGAAGAATTCCACTCTTAGAGCCTTCAGAGAAAACACAGGCCTGCCAGTGCCTTGATTTCAGACTTCTCATCTCTGTAACTGTGAGCAAATAAATATCTGTTTTTCTAAGCAACCATGCTTACTGTAATTTCTTATAGTAGCCCTAGAAAACCAGAACATTCCCTTTCCCAGGCTCCTAAAGCAAACTAACTGCTCTTACTAACTTCCAGTCATCTTAATGTCTCTTAGGTCTTCCTCAGCTGGTTCAAACCTTTGTAATTAGTCACTTAACCTGCTATCTTCTAACTATTCAGTTTCAGAGTTTACCAGTTTCATGCCATGATCCTAAAGCAAGAGAGGAAAGTAAAAAAGAAAAAAGTTTGACAAAGAGGAAGCTCATATTAAGATAGCAGAATAAGACGGCAAATCCAAATGTCAGTCAATGAGATGAATAAATATCACAAATGAAGTTTCAGTAAAAGAATCAAGTCATAGAAGAATATATGCAAAAAAAAGCAAAATTCCAAAACTGGAAAAAATTACACAATTTGTTGCTTAGAGATAACATATTCAAGTGGTAAAATTTATGAGAGCAATTAGTAATACACATTCAGAATTATAGCTATGGAGATGAAGCATACAAAATTTCTAAGTGTTAGGTTTCTTCAGTTGGAAAAAGGGAACATGAGTGTTCTTTTCATAATAATCTGACACACTTTATACACTCTGGCAAAAATTATGTAGTTAATACTAAAATTTTAGCCTTAAAAAGTTAGCTAATATAATTTGTCACAAGCCAAGTCGATAACATGGACTCTTAGAATGAGGTGATGAATGATTTTTTTAAAGCAGAGTCTCACTCTGTTCCCCAAGCTTGCTCAAACTCCTGGATTTAAGAGATCTTCTCACCTCTGCCTCCCAAGTAGCTGAGACAACAGGCACTGCACCACCACATCTGGTGAAAATGATAATTTACCTCTGATTTTCCTCCCCACCAAAATTCATAAATAGTGTCTCACCATGAAAAAAATAGAAGACAGATAAAAATTAAAGGACCTTCTACAAAATACCTGACCTGTACTCATTGAAACTATCAAGGTGATCAAAACCAAGGAAAGGATGAAAAACTGTTCCAGACCAGAGAAGTATTAGGAAAACACCATGCCTAAGGAGTCCTGAATGGGATCCTAGGAGGGAAATAGGGAAGTAGGAAAAACCAGTGAAATCCAAGTGTGGAACTTTGCTAACAGAATGTGCCATTGTGGAATGCTTAGTTTTGACAAATGTGCCATGGAAATACAAGATGTTAACAATGGGAAACTGGATGAGGGATAGGGACAAAATCTGCACTGTCCTTGCAACTTTTCTGTAAATCTAAAGCTATTGTACAACTTTTTAAAATTTAAAACTATTAGAAGCAAAAAAAAGCTAACTTTTTAAGATCAATGAGAAAATTCTTAGTCATCACCATTACTCTGGGAGATAATATTTTAAAAGTACAGGAAATACAAGTATTAGAAGTAGAGTGCCTTCTAATCAATAAAAACAAATCATACTCCATGTTTATAAAATAAGTCAAATTATACTCTACAATCATGTGTGACCAAAATGAACAACAAATTAGTCTGATTTAATTTAATTTTAAAAATGGTACAGATATTGTATACTCTGCAATCCTCTACCTAAGCCTTCTAAATTATACCTCCTAGCTACCTAAAATTTAAACTTATAAATTAGAGCCTTGAAGATTTTGTAAAAGAATTTTTACACAAATATTAAAGGTGAGCTGCAAAAGTCTGTCATATTGATAATGCCATTGTCCTTCTTTATAAAAAATCTAAAATAGGGTCAGCAAAAGCAGGAAGTGAAGGCTATATCAGAATTGTAAGTGACCGGGAAAGGGCATTTCCCTCTCTCTCTCTCTCTCTCCCCCCCCCCCCGCCCCCGTCTCTCCCTTTCTCTCTCTCTCCCCCTCTCATTCCCTCCCTCCTTTTCTCTCTTGCTCTTAATCTCTCCCTGTTTCACTCTCACTTTCTTGGTCTTGCTCTTCCTCTCTTGTACTTTCTTACTCCAAGCAATCAAGGAAATATTAGTCAAATTACTAGCTGAACACAAGCTAAAGAAACTTCACAATACAACTTCACAGTCTTCACAAAAATGCATACATACATACATACTTAAAGATATAAATGTTTGGAAAGGTCCCTAAACAACTCGATGTTGTAGTCCTCAGTAATCACCAATAAACAAATCCTTTTGGACAGAGATAATCAGATTTCCATAGACACCAGGTTATAATATTTAAATGCTCAGTTTTCAGTGAAAGATTATAAGGAATATACAGACACAAGAAAGTATGGAAAGGAAAAATAAATAAACGATGGAAACAGTCCCTCAAGAAAATTGACATTACATTTTCTAGACACTTTATTATGCTTAGAAAGCTAAATGAATTGATGAAAATTTTTTTTAAAGAAACTAGGAAAATTATATATTAACAAAATGAGAATATCAACAAAGAGATGGAAATTAGTTTTTAAAAGACCCAAATAGAAATTTAGGAGATGGGAAGTACAATTCACCTTAAGTGGATCTGAGAAGGCAGAAGAAAAATATCAGCAAACTTGAAGATGAAACGGTTGAAATTATCTAAGGAACAGAAAGACAAATTGGCAAAATAACATTTTTGTCTGCTTACAGGTGCAATAATATTCATTATAAAGCACAAATAATGACAAATATGAAAACCCAACAAAAACATATAACTGTTGATATATTTATAATCAACTTCTATGAATACCATTTGTATTTTTTAAGTTTATTTCAAGGGGGAAAACTTCAGAATCTACATAATTGATTTGTACTAGACCCAGACTTTATTGATGTTCCTGTGGAGGGGAAAAATGATTTTTGAGTAGCAAATTCTTTGAATTTGGCTGACTTTGTTCTTCCTAGACTGATTCACAGCACCTTGTTCAACTCCTCTACAAAATGATATTTTTAATAACTATGAGAAAAGCTTTTTGGAAATGTACTCCTTATGCTCCTACGTAGAAACATACTGCTCCAAAAGCCCTTGTTTGGGATTAGAAATTATATAGGTCACAGGCGTTATTCAAGTTATAGAAGTAACAAAGGCCTTAGAGGCTACACAGGTCATAAAGGATTTCAGTTTAAGAGGTTAGATGAGTCATAGAGGGTATGAAGGTCATAGAGGCTACCCGGGTTATAGAGGCAACGCAGGTCACAAAGACTATGCAGGTCATAGAAGCTATGTAGTTCACAAAAGCTATTCAGGTCATAGAAGCTATGAGGTTAACAGAGGATACACAGGCCACACTTGTTACGTAGGTCATGAAAGCAACTAGGCTCATTGAGGCTATGCAGATCAGAGAGGTTACTCAGGTCACAGAGGATGCACAGGTAATAGAGGATATGGAGGTCATAAAGGTACTCATATCATACAGGTTACTCAGGTCAAATGAGGCTATGAAGTTCATAGAGGCTATAGAAGGAACCCGGGTGACAGAGGCCTCACAGGACATAGAGGCTACACAGGAGATAGAGGCTACACAGGTCACAGAGGTTATATGGGTCATAGAGGCTACTCAGGTCATAGAGGTTACCCAGACCATTGAAACTACACAGGTCAAAGAGGCTACCTAGGTCACAGAAGCAAGGCATGTCACAGAGGCAATGCAGGTGACAGAGGATATACTGGTCACATGGGCTGTTTAGGTCATAGAGGATGCATAGGACATAGAGACTAAGAAGGTCATAGATTCTATACAGGCCATAGAGCTTATGCAGGACATAAAGGGTACTTAGCCCAAAGAGGTTAGACAGGTAACTGAGGCTACTCATGTCATGGAGACTACTCAGGCCTTAGGGGCAGTGTAAGTCATAAGAGATACACAGAACGCAGAGCATGTGCATGTCATAGAGGCTGCAAAGGTCATAGAAGCTACCAAGATCACATGGGCTCCTAGGGCTAGAGGTTATTCAGGCCACAGAGGGCACATAGGTCATAAAGATTAGGAAGGCCACAGAAGCTTCTCAGGACATGGAGGCTACACAGGTCATAGATGTTAGGCAAGTCATACAGATTACTCAGTTCATAGAAACTACTGAGGTCACAGCGGGTACACAGGCAGTAGAGGTTATTTGTGACACAGATACTAGGCAGGTCACAGGGGTTACACATGTTTTGGAAGGTACTCAGAATATAGAGGCTGCACATGTCATGGAGGTTATCAAGGTCATTTAGGCTACTCTGTAGAGTTTTCACAAGACATAGAGGATTCTGAGGACACAGAAGCTACACAGGTCATAGAGACTATGTAGATCACAGAGGTTATACAGGTCATAGGAGTGGAGGTCATTTAGAATGCAAGCCAGAAAGGCTACACAAATCACAGAGGCTAGGCAGTTCACAGAATCCACTCGGTCATAGAGGCTGTGTAGGTCATATGGCTACTGAGGTCATAGAGGCTATACGGGCTGCTTGAACTACTCAGGTCATAAAGGTGATGCAGGTTGTAGAGACTGTGCGGGCCACAGAGGCTATGAAAATCACACAGGTTACACATCCTGTCATACAGGTTATGTAGGTCTTAGCGGCTACCTAGTCTTAGAAGTACCTTGGTTATAAAGGGTACTCAGCTCATGGGCCACGCAGATCATGAAGGCTACTAAAACCATAGATGCTACTCAAGTCATAGAAGCTATTCAGGACACAGAGGGTCCTGAATCATATCATAGAGGCTATGCAGGTCATACTGGCTGCTGAGATCACAGAAGCTACATAGGTCATTTAAAACTACTCAGGTTATAAAGGTCAAAGAGGCTGCACAGGCCATAGACACTACTCAGGCTTTGAGGTTACAGGTCGTAGAGGCTATGTAGATCATAGAGGTTACACTACTCATAGAGGCTACTCAGGTCATAGATGCTATATAGGTCATAGTGGCTACTCCATCCATAGAGGCTACATAGATCACAGAGGCTAACCAGTTCATGGAAGATGCACAAGTCACAGGTGTTATGCAGGTCATAGAGGATACTCTGTCATTCATATATAGAGGCTACACAGATAGGCTACGTAAGCCATACAGGGTATGCAGGTGACAGAGGCTTCATGGGTCATAGAGGTTATACTAGTCATAGAGGCTACTCAGTTCCAAGAAACCAAACAGTTCATAGAAGCATGCAGGCAATAGAGGCTACTCAGGCAATAAAGCCTTCATAGGTCATAGAGACTGCAAAGGTAATAGAAGCTGCACAGGTCATAGAGGCTATGCAGGTCATAGGGCTACTAAGGTTACTTAAGCTACTAAGACCATAGAGACTATGCAGGTCATTTAGAAAATTCAACTAATAAAGGCCATGTAGGTCATAGAAGCTCCGCTGGTCAAAGAGGATACTCAATCACAGAGGCTACTCAGGTGGTAGAAGCTACTCAGAAGATAGAAGCTACTCAGGCCAAAGAGGGTACTCAGGCCAAGAAGCTCCAGAGGTCACACAGGCTGCACAGGTCATAGAGGATAATCTGGCACTAAAGGCTATGCAAGACAAAGAGACTCCTCAGGCCATTGAGGCTATGAACATCATAGGAGATCCTGAGGTCATCGAAGATACTGAGATCATTTTGATACCTCAAGCCACAAGGACTATGTAGGCCATTGAAAGTACTTAGGCTTTAGAAGCTATACAACTCATAGAGGCTATGCTGGTTATAGAGGCCACACAGTCAGAGGGCCAACTAAGGTCAGTTAGGCTACCCAGACCATAAAGGCTACTGGGATATAGAGGCTGCAGGTCATAGTGGCTACTATGTCATAAAGTCTACCCAGGTCATTCAGGCTACCAGAGCACAAAGGTTACTCAGATATAGAGACTACACAGGTCATAGAGGCTACTCAGGCCACAGGCTATACAGATAATAGAGCTATTGCAGGCCATAGAGGCCTGCAGATCACTTTAGATACGCAGGTCATAAACATTATGCATGTAATAGAGGCTACTCAGGCCATAGAGTCTACACAGGTCATAAAAGTCACAGTGGTCTATAGGATATGCAGTATATAGAGGATATGCAGGACATAGATGCTACTCAGACTACAGGGGCTACATGGGTCATAGGGACTACTACAATCTTTTATACTACTCAGGTCAAAAAGCCTACACAGGTCTGTATATGCAGGAAATACAGGTAATTCAGACCATAGCTATGAAGCTGGTCATAAGGGATACTCAGGTCATAGAGAATGAGGCCATATAGGCTACAAAGTCATGGTGGCTCTAAGGTCATTCAGGTTAATAGGCCAAAGAGACTATGCAGGTCTTAGAGGCTATGCAAGTCTCAGAAGTTATGCTGGTCATAGAGTCTATTCAGTTTATGCAGGCTACTCGGGCTATACCAACTACACAGTCATTGAGTTACACTGGTCATAAAGGCTACTCAGTTCATAGAGGCTACTCAAGTCATCGAAGGTACATAGACAACAGAAGCTACACAGATCATAGAGGGCTACTAAGGTCATAAAGAGGAATTAAGTTCATTTAGGCTACACAGGCCATAAAGGTACACAGGTCATAGAGGTTAGGAAGGCCATATAGTCTAGTCAGGTTATAGTGGCTACTGAGGTGTTATGGTTTGGATATGAGGTGTCCCCCACAAAAGCTCACATGTGAGAAAATGCAAAAAGGTTCAGAGCAGAAATATTCGGTTATGAGAGCCTTAATCCAATCAGTGAATTAATCCCCTCATAGGGATTAACTGGGTGATAACTGAAGTGGTAAGGGGTGGCTGGAGGAGGATGGGATTGGGGCATGGCTTTGAGGTATGCATTTTGTATCTGGAAAGTGGAGTCTCTCTCTGCTTTCTGATCATCATATGAGTTGCTTCCCTCTGCCATGATGTGCAGCCCCAAGGACTGGAGCTGGTTTTCTATGGACTAAGACTTCTGAAACTGTGAGCTCTCAAATAAACTTTTCCTATTCTGTAGTTGATCTGGTTGGGTCTTTAAGTCACAGAGGTGAAATATCTGACTATAACATAAGGTCATAGAGGCAACACAGGATAGAGGATATGCAGGTCATAGGGCACACTAAGGTCATTTAGACTATTCAGGCCATAAAGGTCATACAGATCATGGAATCTAGACAGGTCAAGGAGGCTACTGGGTAATAGAGGCTATGAAGATCATAGTACCAGCTGAGACCATAGAATCTGCACAGATCATTTAGGCTACTAAGTCCATACAGGCTACTCAGGCCAAAGAGCATATGCAGGTCATAGAGGATACAAGGCAATACAGGCTATTCTGTCATAGATACCAGGCAATTCTTGGTACTACTAAGTACATAGAGGCTACACACACCTTAGAAACTACACAGGACACAGAGGATCCTCAGGTCATAGAAACTATGCAGGTCATAGAGTCTACTTTGGCCAGAGATGCTACTCAGGTCAGACACTACATAGGCCACAACAACACAGGTCATAAAGGCTACTCAGTACAAAGAAGCTATTCAGGATATACAGGCTACTCAGGCCATAGATGTTATGCAGGTCATGACTAAGGTCATTTAAGATAATAAGGCCACTGAGGCTACTCAGGTCTTTGAGGCTACTCAGGTCATGAAGGCTACACAGATCATAAAGGTTATGCAAGTCACAGAAGTACTCAGGTCATAGAGGTTACTTAGGTCACCAAGGGTACACAGGCAATAGAGGCTGCTCAGGTTACAGAGCTACCAGTTCATGGAGACTATATAATTCATAGAGGTTCCTTGATCATATAGGCTATACAAGTCATAGACACTATGCAGGTTATAGTGGCAATGCGTTCACAGAGACTACTCAGGTCTTGGAGTCTAGGCATGCCATTTCGGCTTAGCATGCCTAAGAGGTTACTAATGCCATGGAGCTAATCAGGGCTTAGAGGCAACACAGGCCATAGCAGCTATGCAGGTATATAAAATATGCAGCTAATAGAAGCTGCCCAGTGCATAGGCATTGGGCAGGTCAAGCAGGCTACTCAGGTCATAGAGGTTATGCAGGTATTTGAGCTTAAGCAGGTTACAGGGATTATCTAGTTTATACTGTCTATGTACAGTTTATACAGCAAAGATTTGAATTTTATCTCAAAATAACCCTCTTCTGTCCCTCTGTACATTCCTGCTAGAGAGAACAGAATAACAAGACACATGCTCCTAAAGTCACCTTGCCAGGAAATTCAATCAGATGGTCATCTTCTCCCTGCCAGACCTGATTAATAGCAAAGATAAAATTGGCACCAGGTGTGGGAGGAATGCAAAGGAAGTCAAGGCTGAGAATGGCCCTCTAGTAATAAAGAGCTAGAAAGGCCATATGTGAGTCTCATTAGACATATGCCAATCAGTGCCCCAGAGACTGCAGTGGACAGCCAACCAAGGTCTGGCTTTCCATTCTGTTCAGCGGATCTTCTTATCTAATCATGGGCCAATCGCTCAGTATTTCCATGATTTAATTTTATAATAGCTTCAATATATGGTTGCACAGGCATACTCTCATTTTTCTTTTTCAAGATTTTCTTGGTTATTCTTGACTTTATTATTATTATTATTATTATTATTATTATCATTATTATTATTACAGAAGAACCATGGGATCATTTTGTCAGGTTTCATTTCTCATGGGCTTTGACTACATTTGCATAACCTCCATAAACTTATACTGAATCATCTAATTCAAGGACATGGCCCATCTCTCCATTTATTCAGGTCTTTTTATATACCTCAATATAATGTAATAGCTCTCTCAGTTCCTGGTAGAATTATCCCTAAGAAGTCCATATTTTTGTGGTTATAGTAAATGTAATCATTTTAAATTTCTCCCTTTACTTATGTGGTAATACATGAATAAAAAGTCATTACAAAACATTACAGATGTATAGCAACAAACCCTGTCACTCCCCCTGCCAACCTCACTCCTCCCCACAAATGGAAGTTCTATGAAGCCCTGGGCCCACAGCCATTGAGACAATTTTCCATGCACTTTGGATTTTGCAGAGTTTTTGGCTTTGTTATATTTTGCATAAACAGAATTGTACTGCATATTTTCCCTATGACTTTTCATACATCAGTTTTGTCTGAGAATTCCCATGTCAGTGGACATAGCTGTATTTATAGCTGTATATCATACCATTATAAGCATTTGACAATGTGTTTAATAAATTTCCCTACTAATGAACAGTTGAGGCTCTTTAGGTTTTTTGCTCTAAGAGCAATACTTTCTCAGACATATTTAAACATACATCCATGTGCATATACACCAGCATTTTGGTAGATTTCTAAAGATAGGATTTCGGGGCCAACAGTTATTAGCATTCTAAAAAGTTGAAAACTACTATAAAAAAGATTTATCACTGCGTACCAACATTATGAAAGGATCCATTTCCCACACACTTTATATATTTCACATTTTCACTCCAAATTTTTGGCAAATTGCCAAAATGTTTTTAAGTAATTGTTTTTAATATTCCCCAAGAATCTGAGAGATATATTTGCACTGGCCACATCAATATCTTCTTTTATAAGCAGTCTTTTCTTAGTCCCTCTTTGATAAACCAGGAATACTCCCTGGGGATCATTGAAATCCCATGAAGCTGCTGTTGGAGTTCTCCTTCTATTAAGAAGATGAGTCTCTTATCTGTTATGTATGCATCTAATGCTGTGATTTTCCTTCTAACTTTGTGGCAACGTTTATTGAACTGAAGCTCTAAATTTTTAGGTGGTTAAATTTGAGATTTGCAAATTTGAGATTTGCTTTATTAACAAGTTCAATCATAAGATCTAGAGGTGGTCTAGTAATTACAAAGTAATTATGACCACAAACAGTATTTCAAGATACATGCAACAACTACAGTGTGCTATGGAAATATTTATGATTTTTATTGGTGATAAAGTCCAGGTCCTAATAATACTACCGAGGCTTACCCTGATGGAGTTAATTGAAATATAAAGATCTAATTGTTTTCCCATCCAAGTTTGCAAACTCCTTTTCTCAAGTCATCTCTTTATTCAATCCTTTCCTAACAAACATCCAGTAAAGTTAAGTATTCTTCCTCTGTGGTCCCAAAGCTGTCTACATGTGTACGCACAGAATACTCTGGGCCAAGTGTTTTAATTTCCTTATCTCATTTCCCCCAAAAGACTGTCAAGTCCTGGAGGAAAGGACGAGGGCGAGGTGAATCTGAGGCGGACAGTACTCTGTCTCAGAACCATGGTGTCCAAGGGGCCAGTGTGAGTTTTAAGTAGGTTGACGAACTGCAAACTCAGTATAAGATAGATGGTTTAGCAAACAACTGAAATTGTACTTGGAGAATAAAAATACCTAAGGTATTCAATTTAAAAAGAAAAGGCTTATTTTGGTTCACAGTTTTAGAGGGTTCAGTCCATGGACAGTTGGCTCCATTGCTTCCCTTATGATGAGGCAGAACAGCAGGCAGGAAGGTTTGAGGGAGAAATCTGCTCACCTCGTGGAGTCCAGGAAGCAAAGACAGAAAGATGAGTTGAGGACAGACCCCAATATCCCTTTCAAGGACACGGCCTCAATTACCTCACTTCCTTCCACTAAGACCCACCTCCGACAGTTCCCACCACCTCCCAAAAGCACCGCAGGCTGGCGACTAAGCCAGCCTTTGGGGCTCACCAGTGCAAACCATAAGCAAATATGCAATTGAAATTTATTTTCAATATCTAACTATATTCTTACCATAATGGTGGCTCACATTGTATTTTGGTGCTTAGCTTCCATATCAATTATTAGGTCAGTTTTTCTCAACCTTTAAAAATTATTATCATCATCATCATCATCATCATCATCATCTTTTTTCTGTGGAGGGATACCAGGGATTGAACTCAGAGGCAATCAACCACTGAGCCACATCCCCAGCCCTATTTTGTCTTTTATTTAGAGACAGGGTCTTACTGAGTCACTTAGCATCTCACCATTGCTGAGATTGGCTTTGAACTCGAGATCCTCCTGCTTCAACCCCCCAAGCTGCTGGGATTACAGGCATACATCAATGCACCTGCCTTATTATTGTCTTTCTAAGGAGCATTTTTGGTATTTTTAAGGCTTCCATGAAATTTTAATATCACAGATTGCTGTACATCCATTTATGTACCAGTTTCCTTTGGAAGACCAGAAATAATTACTGTACATTTTCTTTACTCCCCCCAAACCAATTTTTGCCCCTAACAAGATTCATAGACTAGATGAAATTCTATGAATGACTGGACACATCTGTATTCTATTTTAATGAGACATAAAAATCATAAGTCATTCTATTAGTTACACAAAAACAATTAGGTCTTATCCTTCTTATCCCTAAAGGCTAAAAAGTTGTAAGACCAAAAGAAAAGAAAATTAAAGAAGATATAGAGGCCAGTTAAAAAAAATCACAATTGAATCCTGTCCTTGCCACATAGTGCAGACTTTCTCAGTTTCACCGAATAATGTCTTTCACATGTTTATTACTCCATATGCCATTAGAAAGAATTCGGGATGCTGGGTTTAACAATGTGCAAATGGCAAACACATATATCTCATCAGTACATTGAGAGTTACTGTGAAATCTCTTTGAACTTGGCCAACATTTTAAGAAAAATAACTCAAACCTTTTCTGGCCTGGGCAGAAATAAAGAGATATACCAGCACTGACAGTCCTTTGATATTAGGGTGCTTTTAGAAGAAAGGATGCTAAGTCTTTGTTGGAACCATGTACAAAAATAGAAGGGAAAACATCATTGACTTAAAAGCTAAACAAAATCGGTTTGATAGTATTTTAGAACTGTAGCCAAAATTTCTTCAGTGTGATAATATGGTGTGTTCAGAAGATTTCTGCATCAACTGTAGCAACCTGTTGAGTCTCTAAGAGCCAAAAATATAAGACTCTGGATCAGCAATTTTGGAAGCAAAGGAATTAAAGTTCATGAATTAATTAAACATAGTAGATAATCTGTCTTTTCCCCCAGCCTGCTTAAATCAAACACATGAAAAGTTCATTTTTAAAGCCATGAAATATGCATAATATCTGTTATAAAAGCAAACTGAAAAATGTTAATATCTCCTTATTTTTACAATGATTATTGACAAAGAGTATGGTGTGGGTAAAAAATTTTCAGAAAATCTCTTTTGTTTTTATTTTTCAAGCTTCTGTTGTAGCAGAACATCCTTTCTCCAAATTAGAAAAAATATAATACAACATTTATCAGTTAGCACAACACAATCTATTGAAAACCTTTACATTCATTTACACTGAAAGATCTCTGTCATCCTTTATCAGACTAATATGGCTTTTGTTCTATTTAAAAATCTTAGTGTTTATTTACAAAATATTATTTATAAAATAGCTATTTGTTTATTAATAAACTATATGTGTGTGTGTATATATATATATATATACACACACACATATACATATATGACTGAGGAGCTCTGGTGTTATAAGGTTGGCAAGCAGAGAAGAATAAATCAGACCCACAATAGAGTGTGTCATTCTAATGAGATAAGTAATTAGGAAGGACTGAGTCTTGTTTTGCATTATATCCTTCACACCTTATAATCAATAACCATTGGGTAAATAAATGGGCAAATTTTATTTATTGCCAGTCAAGCAGTCTCCTTTATATCAAATACACCATGCTCATTCTCTACTCTAAATGCTGTTACATACTCATCATCTGGGTGCTCTCTTGGACTTGTTACTACTTGGACAAAGTGAAGGGGGCAGGTGTATAAAGTTCTACTTGTCCCAGTCAGACCACCATTTCTCCTTCCTACTATATGAGACAACCTAAATTACCAGTCCCAAGAAGGAAGGAAGCTACATTATCTGACCATGTTTCCCTTATATGGTCTGTAAGACAGATCCATTTTATTGGCCAAGGTCCCCACAAGAAGCTAGAGACTCTGCCCCTACATACTCTTACCCCACATGGTTCTGTCCCTCCCCTAACTGACTCAATTGCATTTTTCCTGAATCCTCCAGATAGTACTGCTGTATATGGATAATTCAAATCTGTCATTTGAAAAACCCACTACATTTTCACCTATTCTCTGAATATCCCTTTCACCTTCTGGATGTAACTGAAAACTGAATGCCCCCTCCCCTCACAACACACACACTCACACACACACACACACACACACACACACACACACAACACATTGCACCAGGACATAGCTCACCTTGACACCTTAATCAGTCACAGTTTTTATTTTTCCCCCAATTCTTTTGTGCCAATGGACTGGGGTGAGGTATGTATCCTTTTTGCTGCTCCCACATAATTTTTTAATTCCTTTTCAAGACTCATGGATCCTCTTTGAGGCACATGTCATCAGATCCAAAAGCTACCTTCCTTGTTAAAATTATACACTACATTGAAAAATACTCCCTATCCCAGTCTTAGAACATTTCACTATGGTTCCCTTTCTTTCTCTTAATCATTAGTCCCTTCATCTTCATAGAGGAGTCATCCAAAATTCTACTGTTATTCAACTTTCCATGACTGTGACAAAATACCTCAGAAGATCAACTTAAGGGATGAAAGGTTCATTTTGGCCCATGATTTTAAGGTTTCAGTCTATGGTTAGCTGGCTCCATTGCTCTGGGCCTGAAGTGAAGCAGAAACATTATGGAAGAATGATGTGGAAGAAGCAAGTTGCCTGTTAATGGCAACTAGAAAGCAGAGAGCAAAGGCAAGGAAGTGTCTGGGAACAAGATGTAACTTTCCAGGGCATGCCCCCAGGGATCTATTTCTTTCAAACAGGCCCTATCTTTAATAGTTTCCACCACCTCCCAATAATCCATTCAATTATGAATCCATTAATGGATTAACTCATAGATGAGATCAAAGACCTCATGATCCAACCACTTCCCAAAAGTCTCACCTGCTTCACTGGGGACATGAGTCTTTGAGAGACATTCCAGATCCAAGCTATAACACCTGGTGCCAAGGTCTATCCCCTCTTCATGTTTAAAGACCCTGTCTCCTAGCCTTCCTCAGTCATGAAAGCTTCTGCTCAAAATCAGCCATCATGGCTGCCCATCACTGCCTACAAACATCTCAAGTTCAACTATCCCTCTCTCTAACTCATCTCCCCTCTCTCCAGTCCAATTACTCCAGTATCCACTCCAACAACACTATCACCTCCTCTAGCCCACTTCCCTCTTTACATTATTTGGATTCTGTGATCCACTGTTAAAATCACCTCCATGCTGAATCCATTAATCCCATTGCTCTAAAATTAGTTAAACCCAACTCTTCACTTATTACAGAGGTTTCCATAGATCAATACGGCTAAATGAAAACATTCACATGGAATCATCTCCCTTAAAATTTGTACTGCAACCTTAAGTGACCATCAGAGCTACCCAACAGTCCAATATTTCTCTGCTAGGTAGATGTCCCCATTTTCACAGACCCCTTGCAGAACCTCTCTCTCTTTAAATGGTCTCATTACTCCACTACCTGCACTATGCTGATGGCCTTTACTCTTGTTTCCCTATTTTCCTGAGAATATACAAAGTAATCAGAAGATAGCCTCCACAACCTCCCAACAGCAAACTACCAACTCTTCTGCATGCACAACAGTACCCTTTTCTTCTGACACCACCTTTCCTCTGACAACCAATAGATTTCTCCTCCACTACTAGAGGTCTGGGTACTCCAGGATTCTGTTTTTACAATTATTTTGTGACTTGGGCATCACCTCTTGCCCCCTTTCTCAGTATCATTCCCTCAGCACGGAAACATGAAATTAGTTTTAGAAGGAAGTGGGAAGGGAAGGGAAGGAAGGGAAGGGAAGGGAAGGGAAGGGAAGGGAAGGGAAGGGAAGGGAAGGGAAGGGAAAATTCCCAATGAGACCAACCTCCCCTCCAACTACCCCACATTTCCCCTGTTCTTCTGTTCAGCAAAACTCCTTGAAGTGGGTATAAGAGTCTCTTCTCTTTAAATCCCCATTTAAACTGTCTGTCAAAATCACTGCTTGTGGCCAATTCTGAGACTGAATCTTTAACCAGCTCTCATTTGACAAAATCAATCAATTACTCATTGAAACATTTCATTCTCTTTGCTTCCACAATACAATACTCCCCTGGTTTCCCCCCACAGTTAGCTTTATGTTACTGTAACAAACACCTGAGACAAATAAACTTAATAAGAGAAAAAGATTATGTTGGCTCATAGTTTTGAGCCACAGCTGATTGGTCCTATTGTTTGGGGTCTATAGCAAAACAGAACATCACAATAGGGAGTGTATGGTGGAGCAAACTGTTCAACTCATGGCTGGGACATAAAAGAAAAAGGTAAGGAAGAAGAAGAGCCTAGAATTCCATAATCCTCTTCAAGGACACATCCCAAAGAACTAAAATCTCTCACTAAGGTCCACTTTTATAGTTTATACCACCTCCTAATAGTACCAAACTGAGGACTCACCTTTAACACATGGACCTTGAGGGACATTTAAGAACAAAACTACAGAACCTTGCTTGCTCCTCCTATCTTCAGATAGACTGTCCCAAAGCTAAGCACATGGACATGATTTCCATTTACATTAAGGGCACTGGCAATGTAGTTCACACCAATGGTTTCAAGCATTATCTGCTAGCTAATGAACCTCAAATTGGTATCTCCAATTCCAACTTTTTCACTGGATTTCAGACTTGTATAGCCAACTACTTAACTGTCATATCACTTGGTTATACTGCAGATACCTCAAAAAAAAAAAAAAAAGAAAAAAGAAAAAAAACACGTAGCCAAATCAATTCCAGACTCCTTCCCTTTAACTTGCTCTCCCCAAGCCCCATAATTTACTGCCTACATCTCAATTCCCCCTTTCACTCACACCAAAATCCTTAAAGCTTTTCTTGCACTTCCCATATCCAATCCATCATCAAATATTGTCTTCCCTACAATCTGAATATATGCTGGATCTGAGCTCTTCCCCCCGACTTCCAACTCCACTCCTACCACTCTAAGCTGGGCCAGCACCATCTCTCACCTGCATGGAATCATACTCTATCACCCCTATAACCACCATCATCATGCATCCCTCCACTCAATGCCAGGGGATCATTTAAATCAGGGTTGGGAGGCAGCTCAGTGGTAAAGCACGGTGCTTAGCAGGCATGAGGTCCTAGTTCCATCATGGGCACCATAATTTAATTAATTAATTAATTAATACAAAATCAGATCATGTCACTTCACTGGTCTCAAAAGCACTCACTCCCCTTTACACTCATAATGTGAAGCCATGACCTATGAGGCAGGCCTTCATCAGTTGGCCCTTGAACATCTCTCCAAACTCATGTCTTCCACACTTACCATTCATTTGTCATCCAGCTCCAGCCACACTGGTCTCCATATTCTACAAACTCAAGAAACAGGGTTGTACCTCAAGGTGTTTGAAGTTTCTGTCTCTTCTGCCTAGACAACCAGCCCCTGTAGATGGTTCATCACTACAGCTCTCAGATCAAATGTTATCTCTTCAGAGATAACCTGACCACCTTATCTGACAAAGTAACAGCTTGTCTTCTCATCCTGATTTAATAGTATTCATAGCATTTGTCACTACATATAATTAATCATTTGCTGCTTTTTTGTTCTCTCTCTCCTCCATTAGAATGGTTCCCGGAAGGCAGGGACTTTGGCCAGTATGTTATTTTCAGGGCTTAAAATAGAACCTGGAAACTAGTAATGCCTCTGTTTCAGTAAGTTTTTGTATCACTTGACCAAAATACCTGACAAGAACAAGGCAGAGGAGAAAAGGTTTATTTTAGCTCATGGTTGAGTCCACAGTTGACCAACTCCATAACTCTGGGCCCAAGCTGAGTCAGAACATCATGGCAGAGGGCATGGCAGAGGAAGGCAGCTCAAGACATGGCAATCAGAAGTGAAGAGAGCTCCTCTCAACCAGGAACAAAGTAGAAACCCCAAAGTCACACCCCCAACAACCTGCTTCCTCCAACCACAGCCTACCTGCCTATAGCTATCACCCAGTTAATCCGTATCAGTGGTTTAATCCACTGATTAGTTTACAACTCTCATTATCTAATCATTTTACTTCTGAACAGTCCTGCATCATCAAACAGTGAGTTTTGGGGGGAGTTTTAGATACCTCATATCTAAACCATAATAGCCTCAATGAATAAACATTTGCTAAATGAATGAATGCATTAATTGCTTTTCCCTACAAGCTCTGTGGAAACAAATTCCATAGGAAAAGAAACCTTATTTCTCCAGGGCTTTTGAGGTAGGAAACAACTTCCCATATCATTCCGTAAATCACCAAAGTTTTTAAATGTCTAATTCATTCTTCGTGCTCCTCCAGCACCCCCTCAGAGAACATCAAAGAGCCTGTTGTTGTTAGATCCTTTTACATTGAAAGCATAGGTCACCTGCCCCCAAGGTTGAGCTTGCTCTTGTCCCTGAAGAGAACAAAAACTGATTATAGAATTCTCATGATAAGAATGCATTCATCTATCCCTGAAAAATGACTACAAAATCTCTCGGAGAATAATCAGGAAAAGAGAATGAAAAGGGTTTCATTACTGAATCTGTAGAAGATGAGACTATTCTTTGGAGAGAATTTTCCAAAATTTCATCTCCATTTTCCTGTCAAAAAGAATAATTCACCTAGTCCTTTTTCAATAATGAGTTAACTCTCTCATGTTAGACATGCAGTATTGGCTTTACTAAATCAATAAGATTTATCAGGAAATAGCAAAGATTTTAAAGTCTAATCCATAAGGGCTTACATTAAAAATGTGAAGGTTAAAGAGGTCGACTTTAAGGCTTTTATCATGACCGTGAAATGCAACTGTTTTTTCAGACTGCATGCATCCCTGAACATATTTAGATTGATACCAAAAGCTAAACACACTAAAGTTATTACAGGTCTGCTGTCAAAAGAAAGTGTTGCTTTATACAGAGTGAAGAAAATAAGCCCCAGAATCTGTTTCTGGAATTTTCACTGACAGATTATGTTCTTGAAGGAATTAATTCTAAATAAACAATGGAGACAGTATTCAAATATATAACGTACTACTTAATCCTCAGAACAATTTTAAGGCACTGTTATCTACATTTTGTAGATGAGGAAATGAGGAAACTGAGTCAGAGAGGTTAAGTAGCATGCCTGAGATTACACGCTGGGTAAGGGATAGATCTGACCCTTGAGCCCAGGCATCTGTCTCCAACATCCATATGCAATAATGTGTCATACTACAATTGCATAATAGAACCCCCCAATGCTGCCTTCCAAAGACATTTTGAAATGATCAGATTTCAAAAGTAAAAAAAGTTACTAGCCAGTGAAAGGGAGGTAAATAAATTGGTTATATTTTCTCTTTGATCTATTCATGCATACATAATTCACTATCAGCTACTCCATTTAGAGAATTAACTTTTTCATCTGTCAACAAAATTTTGCTTGTGGTGGTGGGAAGGCAAACTACATTTGTGATAAAAATTAAATGTTCACTCACCTACATACATGTGTATGAGCTGTACCTCTCCCAACACACACACACACACACACACACACACGCAAAACTAGAGAATTCTAAAGAAGTAGATGATAGCAATGTCAAAATCACAGTTTTGCAAAATACTACCACTGGGGAAATCTGAGTAAAGGGCACCTGGGACTTCTCTGTATTCTCCCAAGAATGCCTTCATGTCCAATTACTTTAATGAACATTCCAATTACAAACTGTTAAAGATGCATGTCTTTCAGGGGTTTTGCTGTTATGAAAAATCATTCTCAAATATTTACAATTTGGATTTTCCATGGTGAATCTGACACAAAGTGGAGCTTGAGGAAAAATCACTTAACAATATTCCACTGTACCTCTGATCGGGAGCTGTCTTTACTGAACAGTTAGAATTATCATATGATGGTCAGTGACCTGAAAGGCATCCTACCTTCTTAGATAATGTGTATAGAAATGAAATAAATGAATAAGAAAATCATAAGCCAGGAAAGACATCTTTTCAAGACATAACCTGAATACAGATTAACCTCTTGATCATATCCGTAAATAATAGAAAAACACCCTTCGACAAAAGGAATACACTCCATCCCACATTTCTTTGGCTATTGCCCAAAAGACAAGATTATCCAGAAAACTGCTATTTGTTGACTTCATTTCTTCACTTCGTATTCACTCTTCACAATACCTCCATCCTGTCTCAACCCTCAAGACTCATATCATTAATTCAAATAAAAATTCAGGTGCTCCATTATTGACTTGTTCTCAGCCTCTGACAGGGTTTTCCCTCGTGGCTTCCTCAGTGCCTCTCCCCTTGGCTCTTGTGATTTCCTCCATATCACATATCACCTTTTCCTCTTTCTTTGCAAGCTCCCCCTCCTCTTCCTGTCTATCAAACATTGGTGCTCTTGCCTCCCTAAACAATCCGATTCAAGCCCATGACTTTGTTTTATGTCCATAAACTCACCACTTGCTTATTGGTTCATACCTCAAGACCAGAACATTTCTCTGATCTTCATACTCATGTACTTCACCAGAATATGTCAAATACCTCAAAGGTCCTCAATATGCAGTCTAAATTTATGATCTTACTCCATTCCACAATAACCAAAGAATCCATTTCCATCGACATCCAATCCCTCACTAGGGATTTCTCAAATCTGACAACTCCTCCCCAGGGCTCCTGACATACCCCCCGCCGTACCATTAATTCTCCCCTTGGTTATTGCAAATCTGTGAACTTATTTCCTGACTTCACTCTTTCCCCCAAACTTCAAGTAAGGTTCTTGTTTAAGACACTTCAGTGACTTTTGATGATAAAGACAAAAACCCTTAATATGGTCTCAACTCTCTGGTCCAGCCACACAGGAGTTCTTTCTGGCTTCCACCGAAGTCATCCCTGTCCTCTCTGGCTAAGCCTGTCTTTCCAATTCTTTTCCCTAACAAATTTCTACTCACCCTTTGAATTTCAGTTCCATAAATATCACACCCTCAACCAAGACTTACTGGTCGTCTCTCTCCACTACTATAAGCTCACACACTGCACATGCCATTCTTTGTAGCACTCACTGGAACTTACATTGAACTCCCATCTGTGTGGGTGGTTGGTTAATGTGGGCCTCCTCAGTGGATTATAAACTCCAAGAGGGAAGAGTCACATTTCTAGGTATTCGTCCCTGCACTCATTTGTGGCATACTCTCATTGACATGCCAATGCTCATGAAGTAACATCAAAAGTGAAATTAGGAATAAATAATGATGCCTCTGAGCAAATTCTGGCCATTCTCTGTAGATAACTTCTCCCCTTTTGAGTAAACAGCAATTGGCCTGCTACTGGGCCTTAATAAAGATTGGACATTTAACCTTGGACCAACTTACTATGTCCTTCATTAACTGGGTGCTATTTGACATAACACTGGGCATGCACACAGCGTTCCATTATAAGACAGACCTGTTGCATATAGTTTCAAAATAACCTTGAAGGCACAAGTTACATGAAGAAGTGGTTCAAACGTCACTTGCCCTGCCTCCTGTAAACACTCCCCTCTCCTTGCCCACACCTATGACTAGTGCAGAGAAAATGTGGGTGACCTACAGATGGTTCTTCATGATATGCAGGCACCAACTGAACTTGGACAGCTGCAGCATTGCAGCCCGTTTCTGGGACATGTATGAATGACAGTAATGAAAGGAAATCTTCCCAGAGGGCAGAACTTCACACACTGCATCTTGTTGTTCATTCTGCTTGGAAGGAGAAATGGATGAAGGTTCAAGTCTGTGCTGATTCATGGAATGTAACCAATTAATTGATTGGATGATGGGGAGCTTAGAAGAACTATGATTTAAAAATTGGTGAATGAGGTGTGTGGCTAATGCTCTCTAAATAGGGGGAAACACTTGAAGATAACTGCATCCCATATGAATACTCATCAAAGGTTGGTCTCAGCAGAAAAGTTGACTATCAAGTGGTCAGAATGACCTGTGAATACCAGCCAGCTCCTGTCCCTGAACACCCTATCATTGTCCAAAAGGTTTATGAATAAGATGACCATGGTATTAACACAGTCGTCTACTACTTGTAACACTTTACAACATAAACACAAAATCCATGATGCCAATTGTCATCAGAGGTTTTGTGAACATGTTAACACATGCAACTTTTCACATAGTGTAACTTGATATTAATAACTCAGCACAATTCCTACACTGACAAGAAAGAATGAAAGTATTTGTGTACGTCTTTAACAGAAGTTCTAACTAACAAATATTAGCTTGTCGAGAACTTAAAGGCATCTACTTAAGGAGTTTAAACCATCAAATGTTGATTTCATTTCATATATGTTAAAAGTGAAAAATTGGAATCTATCCAAATAACCGTAAACCTTTTCTGAAACTAAGCAGGTTCTACCTGAATGTTCCAAGAAAAAAAAAAAATGTTATGCTCCAAGATTTAAAAAAAAGTGGTATTTGCCCAGACAGCCAGAGATCCTTTCATTTTCTGACCACAAAAGCATCATCCTCAGGATAACAGTTTTACAAATATCTGAAAAGACATGGGTAAGCAGTTCCACTTCAAGAAGTGTGGAAGACGGGATATTCAAAATTACCTCTGGCAATAGTTCAAACAGAAAGTGGATTGACTACAACAAGCATCATGACTTGCTGAGATCACTATAAGCTGTGGCTGAAGCCAGGCCCGGTCCAAGAGGGGCAATAGACAAAAAGAGGCAGGAGACTGCTTCTTGGACACCGCAAAACTTTAAGCTGTCTCTGTGCATACAGGCAAAGGTGGGGAGACAAACCTGAGAAGTCTACATCAAGCCAGAACTCCTGAAGGAACTGATGTTTACCTTTAATAGGAACCTTAGGGGGCTGTGTAGTAATGGAATTCTTCTGGGGCCACAAATGGGAAGACACAGGGGCCCTGTTGTATCCTAGATGTGAAACCTTCAAAGAAAGGATGGCAAGGAGTCAAAGAGTTAGCAAGAAATCACAAAGATTTGCTTGTCATTTCTAGCAAGACAAGGATTACAGACTGCTTCAGTGTATCCAAAAACTATTCCCTTCAGCACCAAGCCAGGAACCTGCAGCAAGGGCTGAATATCTTCAGGCTGCAAGACGAGGCTTCCAACCTAGTGAAAGAAGAATTGAAACGTGTAAAATTGTACTCCTGCTCTGAGCTCTAAGGATTAATTTTACAGCAACAAACCAGACAGTGAGGAGGACCAACAAATCTGTTATAGCAAACGGAATTTTTATGGCTCCTTTTATATTTAATTCCTTATTTCAGCTGGAATTAATTCTGACACATTTAAAGACTTTAAGTTGATTTTATTCCAAGTACTTAACTGATTTTTTTTTTCACCCAAGAAAAGGAGATCCAAAAACGTCACGAAGAGGGGAGAAAAAAAAAAAAAAAGAACAAAAAACCCTGTTACGTAAAATTTAAGACCTCTATTCAATGAAAAAAGTAATAATGACAAGGTAAAGGAAAATCTGAAGAGTAAGAGCAAATATAAAAGATTCACCCATATTATATAAAAGGACTCTTTCCAATCAATATGAACAATGCCAATACCCTATAAGAAAAATTTGCCGGAGACAACAGCAGCTTACAGAAAATCAGAGAATAGCACAATAAAAATATTCAACCTACCTAGTAAAAAGTTTAAATAATCTAATATTTTTATATGTGAAATTGGAAATGATTTTTTTCAAATCATGCAATCATGAAGTGGATTTAGGGAGGCAGACCATCTTATTCCTGCTAATGAAAGAGTAAATTTCATTAAACTTCTTCAAAGGAAATAGATAAGTGTCAAAAATCGTAAAATGAAAATATTCTTTCACCCAGACATGTCATTGGAGGGATTTATCTTAAAGAAATCATTAAAAATATGATAAATGACACAAGCACAAATATGTTCATCATACCTTAAAAGTAAAAAAGATAAAAACCCAAGTATGCATAAATAAGAGAATTCAGCACATGACAGCACACATACATCACAAGAAATCCACATCCATTTTAAAATCACATTTTCAAGGAAAATTAAACAATTTGAGCAAGCAGCCATGCAATATAACTTTAACTGAAAAATAGGCAGAATGAAAAATTGTTTGTGACATCATTAACAACACAATATAATTCCTGCCTCTTTCTCTTCCCACTCCCCCCACACACATTCAGAATGAATTTCTTCCTGTGTAGATTTCTCAGGCTCCTAGGATACATGGAGTCCAACTTCGATGGCTCTGACCTACTAACCCCTGTGGAACTTCTGGGTTGCCTGGGTGTTTCCAAATACTCCTGTTACAGGAAAACACCCCACTGGTCATCTGAGCATCCACTGAGTACCCCATCAGCCTGCTGAGCACCCCCCAAATACCACCATGTTGCTCTGGGCACTGATGCTGCTCCCCTGAGGCCATCAGCACAAATGCAAACTTTGAAGTGACCCATGGTAATTCAGGAGAAGTTGCCCATCTATCTCTTAGCAGACTCAGTGTGACCTCAAAGCCATGGGACCCAGACTGGAGTTCAGTAGCTCTAGGGCTAACAGATACCTATGAATGATATTCTTCCTGGAAGTCCACCATCCTGAAGGGGGTTGGGTTCTTGGTGAGGTAAGTTTTGTAGGGTTGGGTCTCTTCTGTTAGTATGAGCTCTTCCCTGAGACTTGATAAGCAGTGCCACCAGCTCACAGATGAGCTGCATCTGGGGAGGGGACTAGAGTTTTCACTCACGTTGTGTCTATTTGCAGATGTCATGTCGGCACACTTTTTAAAAATCATAAAAGAGACACCATAAAATTTGAACTATGCATTTATTTCAGGGTGAGGTCTTAGAGTGACTTTTATTTTCCTTTTTAAAGCTTTTTATATTTCACCTTTGTCTAAAATGAGTGTATCCTGTATTTAGAATTTGAGAAAGTCATATATTATGTTTTTTAAAAAGCTAGAACTGCTATCTAGATTCTAGATATAAAAGAAAATAAACAGTGAAATGTAATAACTGGCTGTAAATCTTCAAATAAAATAAGATGAGTCTCTAGGTTTACTGGGGAAATACAATTCCAAGCTGGTTATACTGAGATCTTCCATGACACTAGTGGGTCTGTAACAATTCCCTATTGCCAGTAGCAATGAAAATTGGATTAGTGAATATTTAGAGTGTGAATTGTAAAGTCTAGTGTTTAGTAAAAATAATTGATAATACTGCATTATTTTGGTAAGCAGGGGTGGGCAGCTGGGATCCCCTTTCAGGATAGAGTCTGCAGTGAGGACGACAGGCAGCCTCTAGTTTCCGCTCCTTCAGGATCTGCCTCAACACCCTCTTCCCCCACTGCTTCCAACCAATACTGAGCACTGGTGGGGACAAAGGCTAAGCCACTCCTGCCCAGTGTTCATGAAACCAACTGGGTAGTCCTGACTCTGGCGCACCCTTGGTCTAGCCAAACTTCACCAGAGATTCATTCAGTCTGAGCTGCTTCCTACCCACCCTCCTTCCTTCTCTCTTTCCACTCTCAAGTGTCCCACTGCACCATGGCTTCAGTCCTTCCCACTTACCATTGTTGCCTTGTCTTGAGTCCTTCACAGGCTGTCTCCCAACAATCTGCCCATCTAATTCCAACAGGGAACCTGTGTCTCAGAGCACCCGAACTGATAATAATCAACAATGACATTTTGCATTGGTTTTCATAAGGTTATATAAGAAGGAAATGCTACTGTTGTTGCTAGATTCATGATTAAATTTCATATATGCTGTGCAATTCCTTATTTTTAAAAGCATTCATGTGATAAAACTACTATACATGAAAACTAGTCTATTATTTAGACTAGCTCTCATACATGAAAACTAGTCTATTATTTAATGAGTCAACTGCTTGAAATAAAATGCTAAATAGAAACTATAACCAGTTACACAGTCTGATAATTTTATATGTCCTCATGGTTCAGACAGCATGCACACTCACACAAGCATGCACACCCAACTTTCTATTGATGTACTCCACCTAATGGGCTTGGGCCTTTTTATAGCAATTATTTTAATCAGAGAAATAGGCCAAAATTCCCACTATTAACCATACATCTAATATTCTACATATGAACCTGGTGCTTATTACAACTATAATTTGCATTGTGTTAATTATCAATGAACATTTGTTTCTCAAGTATCCTAGACACAAAAACCAAGTGAAATTGCAAAGCAGACAAAGTTGCCTATTAACACTTTCTTCATTTCTCGTCTCTCCAAGTTCTTCCCAGATGTCTCTCCATCTCACCATGACTTTGGCAATGCAACCCAGCCTGTCGCCCAAGTCATGCACAACAATGTTCCCCTCAGGCCTCCCTTCCCCAAACAACACTTCCAGGATTTAAGCTTTTCCTCCCAACCCATCTCCAAATAAAGGTGCTTCACTCCTATGTGAATATTTTCCATTTCAACAAGTGTGGGAATAACTTTAAGTTATTAATAAGCAAATCCTTTAAGTTGTTAATAAGTGATATCTATTCATATCAGTTGCTTTTCAAGAAGAAAAATATTCTGTGCTGCAGTAAAAGTTATCCTGCAAGCTCACCCTGTGACCTGACCTGGATCTGAAGGGATCAAAGACAAACCCTTATTGATTTGATAAGTGAAACACAGCTGGATTCAGTTTTTATGCTAAACCAATCTTTCTAACGATTCCTTGTCAAAAATGTGTGAACTGTAGGCTTTGTCTTCAAAGATCTTAATGTGAGACAGCTGCTCAAGAATTGTGCAAAGACAAAATTTTTAAATAGCAACAATGTACAGATAAACATTCAGTTTGTCTGTAAATATGTTGGAAGCCTAGGGTAATAAACACTTATTCACAAGTCTTAAAAATCCCAGCCACTGTTGAACTTATCAGGTCTAAGTCCACTTTCCGTTGTTGGGGCTGTTTTCATAACATCTGATTTCCTCTTTAGAATTTATAATTAATTTACCAACCCTTTAAGCTCAGTAACAATCCTCCTTGAGAAAGTTCCAAGAGAACTCATAAGAACAACTGGATCTGGGCCATTTTATATAAACAAAGAATCATCTGACTTCAGGAATTGTCAGGGGAAATATCATAGGAAGGAAGAGACAGGAATGGAAAAATGAGATACTTTTGGCATTTGCTTGGATCCTGTCTTCTAGCATATATTTTGCAATATAGGTTCCCATGATTTCTGAGGGTGATCTTTGTTTATTAAATGCTTTTCACACACATTATTTAATTGCATTATCAAAACAACCCCGTGTTGTAGGTTTGTTTGTATCCATTTTGCAGAAAAAGAAATGGCTGATGGTGGAATTTTAGTGATTCGGATGAGACTCACATTTATCATGTAACAGACTGGGACTCAATCTCAAATGAGAACTCTACTACACAGCTTTTTCACACTATGTCACCCACAGTTTTATGGCAATTAACACAATATTCCAAAGAGGCGTTGGTGGCTGCTCAAGAAAATGTTTCTTAAACACAACAGATTTCCTGTTATAGCATTTAAAAGGTTAAAGGTAACATAAATGAGAAAAAATACTCATAAATGTCTCTCTAAAACCTCATGAAAGGTCCATTCTGGTTGAAACATAAGGTAAAATATGAAACTACATTTTCTCTAGTTGAGCTATATGGCATAATATTTTCTCCTTGCTGAAAATGCTATCAAACTGAAAGTAATGAAAATAACAATATTAGATAAATCTATACAGTCAATGTCATTCATTAACATCACATTTGAAATCTAGAATGAGTCAAAAAACAATGTTCTAGCTGGAAGTGTAGCTCAGAGGTGGAGTATGTGCTTGGCATGCAGGAGATCTGGGGTTCAGTCCCCAGCACCAAAGCAAAACAAAATTATGCTCTAAATTTTAAAAGGGTGAAATGGATTCTGTAACTTGAGTCTTCATATTCAAGATATGCTACCATAAAGCTCTGATTATAGGAAGCTAAAAAGAGCCAAGTGTCCTGGAGAACTGATGGTTTGTACCTTTAGGCAACTGCTTCCATGAATCTTAAAGATTTGAATACATTTTAATCCTTCCCCTTAAATATGAATCTTAATTCTCTGTATTATAATTTGTCTTCGTTGTCTAATTTTTGTCTTCTATTTTTGTCCTTTATTGTGAAGTTGTAAGGAACACATACTCCCTACTATCATATGTCTCCACAAACAGGAAATGGGGGTCTCGCTGTGTTGCCCAGGCTGGCTTCAAACTCCTACACTCAAAGTCATCGCAGGCCTTGGTCTCCTAGCTGTAGCTGGGACTGCAGGTGCATACTGCCATGCAGACTTGGACGCTCTTAATTTGCTATCTCTAAAGTACTATGGGGTTGAACACCAGACTACCGTGTTAAATTCCTTCTTAAACAAACGTTTCTTGAGCACTTTCTATGTATCATGAACAGCCAGGGGGTGCGGAGGATGCCAGTTCCCTGATAGGTGGTCCTTACCCTCTAGGAATCCAAGGTCTAATAGAGAACAAGGGATCACAGACAGGGGTGAATTCAGTGACAGAACTAAGAAATTCCAGGCTCCCATGCAGACACCACCAGCTGCAGCCAGAGCACAGAAAACAGAAATTAATGCATCCAGTAAGACTGGGAACAGTTCCTGGAAGTGGGATTTTGTAGAATATACACAATTTTATTAAGCAAAGAAGGGGAAATAAGGGCATTATAAGCATGAAAGAAAAAAGCTGGACTAAGTGGATTTAGAAAAAGTAGACAACTTAAAATTATGAGTCAAGAAGACATTCTGTAAATGAATTGAGTCAGAGCTAGAGGTAAAGGGCCTGAGCCTACGTAAATGGACGCCAACCTAATTTCAGTTTGCAGAAGCTTGTTTTCTTACTTTCTGGATAGATGTGGTTGAAACTGCCGCATATCAGAGCTATGAGTAGGTAAACTCATTTGTTACATGGGGCTATTTTGAACTGAATTTTTTCCCACTAATTAACCTCAGTTTACTTGTAAATACTCATTTGTAGCCTAACTGGAAATTGTGCATATTTTAGTATAACTGCAACCCACCAGACTATGAGTTCCAGGAGGACATGGACTTGTGTTTTCTTCATTGTTGATTTCCCAGCACCAAGAATATTTAAATGTTTGTTGACTGAACATATGCACAAGTTGCATTTCTGTGATGCTTTACAATGTACAAATCATGTTCATGTCTGTCACTTTCTTTTGTCCTACTAACACAGCACAAATAAAAGCAGCACCATTTTAATAAAATTGGAAGTATTTCCCCTTCTGCATGCTTCTCTCTCCCATCCCTGTGGCCTTAGTAACAATATTTAAGAATAGCATACACATACATCCATGCCTTCGGACCTTCCAATGGCTTATCCCAACAATCATGCTGATTTTTCTCCATATGAAAGGACTTTCACTCAATTAACAACAGTATTAATGACTTTGGCAAGGAGGTGCCTGGGGATTAAACCACAGGGCCTCAAGATGGAAGGCAAGTGCCCTAACATGGAGCTCTATCCCCAGACCAATGATTTTGTTTTATAGAGTATCTTATCTATGCCATCTATTGTATCTGGTTTATTACAGAGCAATCTGAATTGGAGGAAGATACCAAATTACAGTAATTATTCTAAGGTCCACAAAATCACCAAGAGGTCCTGTTAAAACACAGATTGCTTCTCTTCCTCCATTTCTTCTGAAAATTTCTGCTTCAGTAGAAGACCTGGGTGGGAACCCAAAATTTGCATTCTAGCAAGTTCTCAGATAATGCTAATGCTACTGGTACGGGGACCACACTTTGAGAACTACTGATGTGGAAAATCATTTTATTGATACTGGTTGCAAAAATATTGTAACAATACCAGCATAATTTCATTATCATAATTAAATCATGGTCTGGGGTTGTGGTTCAGTGGTAGAGTGCTTGCCTAGCATGTATGAGGCACTGGGTTCAATCCCCGGCACCACATAAAAATACACAAATAAAGATACTGTGTCCATCTACAACTAAAAAAAAATTTTAACAAATAAAAATAATTGAATCAGTATATCCTGTGCCTTTTTGTTTAACTTTTAGGGGGGTATTCACCCCCACACACATCAATCTTCACTTACAGAAATAAATGTTCATGCAGATAAATTATTTTATGTAAACTACATTTCATCCTCTTGATAATTTAAATTAGTTAAAAGAAGAAAAACACACACAACACAAAAAAGAATTAGAATAACACTAATTATTTTAAAATTAAATATTTCTATTTAGAACAAGTTCCTTTTGCCCAAACAGAAAGAGTAATTTGCTAAAATTCTAAATAAACTTTGCTGCTTAAATAGAAAAATCAGTTCCGTATTTTCAGAGAAATGGAGTTTTCATTATGGAATCAAGTTACTTGGTTCATAAACTTCGTATGTAGAAGTTCTGGGCCTGCTAAGAACAAGCTAGAAAACAGCTGTCGTGTATTCTCCAAGCCTCAACCTCACCAACAAGAAGTGTTATTTATAATACGAATGCTTCACAGTGTTTACCATGATAAGCTTTGCCTTGTTTGTTCTGAAGTTCAAAATGTGATGACTTCCTGGTCAGGACAGGGCTTATGAAGTACCAAAAGTTGATGAGTTCAATTTTGATATGAAATATCATCTTGTGCATACATCATGTTAAATCTGTAAGTCTGTATCGAAGTAGTTGTTAAATGATTCTCCACATAAGCCAAAGATCTACATATACCATATGACTATATGCAGATAAATGCTATGGTTTAAGGAATATAAAACAAGCAATTTTCTATTTTCAAGAATTGACAAATTATAATATTTGCTTATTCTAAATTTCATTGGATGGGTTATATTGTCAGTTAAAATACTATCCTCTAAGGATGCAGTTTCTCAGATGTACACACAAATACTCCACAGACACATTCAAAGAAAATCCAAGCCCTTCAAAACAATAAGCATATTTTACAATATATCATTACTGAATCTACCCTTTACCAAAAAAAAAGAACACAAAAAACTGTCAAATGGAGATTCAACAGCAAAAGATACAATGATAAACTGCTTCTAAATTACCCCTAATATATCATGAGATATTTTTTAAAATAAAATCTCTCTTCTGTTATATAATGGGAACCAAAATTTTGAAAAATTATAAAGAATTCCTATTTCACAGGTGAAAATAAGCCAGATAAGAAACTAGTTGCTTCCAGTAATGACACAATATTTCATAATTAAATATTTTCATCACATAACAAAAAAAGTTAGATATTCAAGGTGATGGCCACTTTAACTAGTTTGATTTAATTATTTAACATGGTATTCATAAATCATAACATCATTTTGTACCCCATAAATGTAAATAATTATAAACTATTAAGCAGCAAATTATCAATTTATTATTTATAAGGGGCAGACAAAGGGGAAATTTTCACAATTAAATTTGTCAGAGAAATTATTAATCCTCTGAAACTTCTGCTTATCACAGAATGAGGAAATGAGTTATAGCTGACAGTAAATTTAAAACATAGGTAACATTCCCTGGGGGTGGAGGGTAAAGTCCATTTGGGAAACACTGTCTAAAAACCCTGAAAGGGAGTATTAGAGCTGAAGCAGATGTGACAAAATTCTGGTCTTCGAAGGTCTTGGACATAGGATGTCTTAAGGGGAATTTCATGTTTCGTTTAAAAAAAAAAAAAAAAAAAAGGAAAAATGAGACTCTAAAGAACCACAAAACGTTCCCCAAACTCGAAACTCGGTATCTCGCCTCTCGGGAAAGGGAGAACAAAGGCAAAAAGGGCCAGCCAACTACTGTCCCCACAAACACTGTGTCAGTCACTGAAGTCTGATCTCAGATCCTTCCCGCCCTCCTCCCTGTTCTGCTCTGTGGTTCCCAGAGATGCCCTGCAGTCTCCACTCTTGGGCACCCTTGCTAATTGGCTTCAGGTTACATTTGCATAATGAAATGTGGCAGGAGACTGAGAGTTTAAGAAGGGTAAACCCCAAGAGTTCCAACCCCTTTCCATATCCCCCCACCCTCCACAACCCACATCGCGCATATGCACGCGCATGCGCACATATACTCACAGCCCCCGTCCTTTCCAACTTACAAAATGAACCCAGACCTAAAAATAGAATATGTAGGATCTAAATGAATTTTGTTAACCCAATAGATATTAAGTTTATATTTAAGGTCTTCCCATCTTTAAATCTGCCAGGCCACCAATTATACGTGTTGAACTGGTGGTTGACCAAGACTAATTTGCAAAGCAACCTATATCACTATAGAGTCTGACAATACTAATGTGGTACGTGGACCCCGGGTACTTTTCTACTGTTACATATGGATTAAACCTCATCTGTAAATCTGAGCTTCAGTTTCCTTGTCTTAAGCTAGCATTAATCATACTGATATAATTTGCAAACATCTCTGGTGGTTTAATTAGAGATGCTTGCAGGGGGGTGAAACAAACCAAAACAGGAAGATATATCGCTCTGTAAACAATACATATTATTTTGATGAGCCCCAATTCCTCCTTCTATGATATACTTCATGCTGAATGATTTAATTAATGCTCTGTAAGAACTTTTCATGTGTGTGAGGTGGAATTTCTTCCCTAGGGCTATTTATCTCCTGAAAGAGTTGTCAACTGCCTTCATAGCCCCCAACACAAGGCAGGCATCCTGACTTCACCATTGGCCATCTGTTTGACCTTGAGCACAGTATTTCACTGCAAGCAGCCTCAGTTCCCATGTTTATTTAATGGCCTAATCACAGGACCCACCTCATAAGGTTGTTGTGAAGAATAAATCAGACATTTCACATAAAATGAATGGCATTTCCTGGTACGTAGTAAGACCTCAATAAACATGAGCTATCATTTTGTTGTCAGATACAACCTCATGTCAGTAACTGGAAAGGAAAACAATGAGAAAAGGTTGGTGGCCTGTACATCATTTGTTTAAAATAATATCAATAACAATCATAAACTATGAGCCTAAGACAGCCACAGAACAGGACAAACCCTATTCCAAGCCTCAGTTTTCAACTAAGAGGTTTAATTGAATTACCAGTGTTACCTAAATAACCTTGCAGACCAAGAAGAGCTAAAATTAGATAAGAGAGGGAAAGGAGAAGTAGTTTAGTGAGCAGAGGATCGTGTGTGCAGTACAGCCTCTGAAAATATCAGCTCCTATGAAAACTACTTCCGCAAGCCATACTTCACCCCAATAGGGGTAAGAAGGAACTTTTCCAATCCCAGTCCCACTATGCAAGAACATCACTAAAATTCAAACTAAATTTTAGGCCCATCACCTAAAAGTGTAGAGTTTTTCATTAAAATCATACTTCCTCCTTTGCCACTATGAAATACCATTTTCTCTTCTCCCTCAGTGTTGTTTTTGTTTTGTTTTGTTTTGTTTTTGTTTGCGGTGCTGGGGATTGAACCCAGGGCCTTGTGCTTGCGAGGCAGGCACTCTACCAACTGAGCTATATCCTCAGCCTCCTCAGTGTTGTTTTGACATATATTCAATATGTAGGTGCCTAAGACCTCGTTAAAGTAGATGGATATAGTTTTTGGTTTTTTTCTAAATTTTTTTTTAGTTGTTGATGGCCCTTATTCTATTCATGGTGCTGAGACTTGAACCCAGTGCCTCACACATGTAAGGCAAGTGCTCTACCACTGAGCCACAACCCCAGCCCTAGTTTTAGTAAAACACACAGTTCAGAAACCATGAAAACAAATAATTTGACTTCCTATCTCAGGATATATCAGGACTCAATATATCTCAATGCAAAATCTCTATTTATCTATATTGAAGAACAATAATTTCTCTATATTGCCAGGTCTATTTTCAAGAGAAAGTGAGAGAGGAAATATTTAAAATGGAAAAGGCTGGGATTCGGCATGATGATACGCCATCACAGAATAGAAGGTGTTCAGGTGTTAAGGGCTGGGTGTAGTTCAGTGGTAGAGCACTTACCTATCATGCACAGGGCCCTGAGTTTGCTCCCCAGGACCACACACACACACACACACACACACACACATGCAGAGCTATTTAATAAAAATATAAAATATTTTACAAACTAGGATCTAATACTCTAAAATTATTCGAGGCTTAAAGCACATATAATAAGAAAACTAAAGATCTTGCCTTTTCCCCTTTATGCTCTTAAGATTCTTAAGATTGTTACCATCTGGTTGCATCTGATGGATCCATAAGTAGCTGTTTTATCACTCAGAGAAACACAAGCAACAACCTGCACATTTTGAGTGCTTTGTCCCAGAGATAGGTGAGGAGAGGACGTTTGCCAGAGGAAGACTTTCCCATCCTTATTCACTTTCCACAGCTTCCCAGAAAGCTTTCCCTGAGGTCAGGAGCTGATACTCAACGATCTGCACTTGATGTTAAACTAATCAAAAGCACAAGAGGTAGGTTATGCTTTTTAAATTCAGAGAAAGGAAAGGGACAGGAGCCACCTGGCAGGCTCACCCTGTCTGACTGCACCCCACCCCCAACAAAATAAAATGCCTCTATGCAGTTCTGTTCAGTGCAACCAACATGTTTTATTATCCAGATACTCTGAACACAGAGTATCTCCCGTTGCTATTTTTCTTTTTTCTTGAGTTACAAATGATATGCCTAACTTTTTTCCCTAGACTTTTGGCTTCATAAATATTATCAGATTCCTTCAACATCTTTTCCTACTTCACTGTATGGAAAATTGGTCATCTCATCTCAGTGGTCTCCGCCTAACACTTTACAATGAAGCAAAGGACTACAAATAATCAAACGTCATGTTTGCACATTGCTTTCCAGCACACAAAAGTTTTCATGTATATTACTTTTTGTTTCTCATTGCAAACCCATAAAGCAGGCAAGAAAGATGCTATCATTATTCATGTTCTCAGACTGTCTGGAGAAAGGCTGTCAATATCCACCCTAAGCACATGAATGGGAACAAAATGATTGGTTGAATTTGTCATTCAAAGTCCTACAACTATTAGGTGATAGAATTTAAATTCCTTCCAGAATTTCCAACTCTGGATTTTGTAAATACAAATAGACAACTGTTCAAATCTGATATGTGATTTCAGAAGATTTAGCAACTCTAACACATATAACGAAAAAGCATTAGACATTTGTTAGATGGAGGGGAAAAAGTAATCTAAGAGATTTAATATTTATAATGTCCATAACTAAACACAAATAAATGCAAAAACCTAATATCTAGTAAAAATCATGAGACAGAGATATCCCAAAATAGAATGATAAAAGGAAATAATGTATTATTTTTTACAACAAATGGAGAATTGTGAAACTTATGAATATACTTTATATTTAAAGTTAGAAATCCAAAGTCAGAAATTCTGGAAGAAGTTTAAATTCTATCACCTAAGAGTTGTAAGACCTTGCTGGACATGGTGGCGCATGCCTGTAATTCCAGTGGCTTGGAGGCTGAGGCAGGAGGATCTCAAGTTCAAAGTCAGCCTCAGCAACTGAGTGAAGCCCTGAACAACTTAGTGAAGCCCTGAGCAACTTAGCAAGACTCTGTCCCAAAATAAAAAACAAAAAGGACTGGGAATGTGACTCCATGGTTACACACCCTGGGTTCAATTCCTGGTACCCTCCACCAAATAAAGAGTCGTAAGACCTTGAATGAGAAATTTAACCCACTGTTTTTCCCCTTCTGTCTCTCCCTCCACTCCTTCACTTCAGGTTGATATTTTCCAGACACTCAGTTTTCTGTGTGAGAACAAGAAAAATGACAATGTCTTTCTTGCCTACCTTACAGGTTTGCAGTGAGGAACAAAAGATAATATACATGAAAGCTTTTGTGTGCTGGAAAGTAATGTGCAAACAGGAAGTGTGAGTCTTTGTAGTCCTTTTTATCTTATTGGAAAATATGATATGAGATGACAAAAAAGTCAAATAATTCAAAGATGTAAGAGCAAAAAGAGTCTTCCCCTACCAAATCCTCAATCCTCTCCTCAACTTCTGCTGTATCCTTCCAACCTTCACCTTTATGTAAGGTTTTTCCTTCTCCTGTACTGGGGAAATTAGATCCCCTCGCATAGCACTTTTTGAGGGACAAAAATTGCATGACTTGGGAAAGAACACTTTACTTCCATGATACAAATTCATACCAAGTCTGACAAACTTTTTTCTTTTCTTTTTTTGTTCTCAGTTATACACGACAATAGAATGTATTTTGACATATTATACATACATGGAGTATAACTTCTTAGTCTTCTGGTTGTACATGATGTAGAATTCCATTGGTCATGTAGTCCCATATGCAATAGGAAAGTAATGTCCGATTCATTTTACTATCTCTCCTATTCCCATTTCCCCTCCCTTCCCTTCATTCCTGAGGCTTCTCCCAGAAGCTTCCAAGTGTAGGAGAAGGAACCCAATTCAGAAGTCAAAATCTTTTATAAACTAATCTCATAAGTGACATACCATTCCTTCTGCCATTTCCTATTAGAGGCAAGTTACCAAGTCCATCTCACACACAGGTGGGTATTTGAGGAGGGACTATCTTAGAGTCAGGCTGCCTCATCCTACACCTCAAAATATTTTTAAAATCAGTTCTGCAAATGCAATATCAAAGGCAACCAGGAACATGATGAACACATGTACGTGAATCATGGTGAATCCCATTAATTTGGATAACTAATATGTGTTAGAAGCTATTTTTAAAAAAATGGTAACTAGGAATATGAAGATAAAAGATCAAAAATAAAATGGAAACAACAGGACACAAAAGATCCACAAGGCTCTAGATACTGCAGCTGAATTTCCAGAGGCCTTAAAAGGTGTATATTTATTGTGTTCATTAAGGGAAAAATAGATAATGATTTTTAACAAATAACTCTAACAACAACTAAAATCCTTAATTAAATCAAGTGCCAGATTTTTATTTCCAGGCATGATGGCATGTCAGGACTGAACCCACCAGTCAACAACTCAAAAACTGGACAAAATAAAGGAAACAATTTGTGAGACATCAAAGAACAGGCAGTTCAAAACGGTGATTGCTAAACTGAGAGAAGCAACAAGGTGATCCTTACAATTATCCAACCTAGTGACTGGGAGACCATAAGAGACTCCTAGATCAGAGATAAAAAGACTTCATGATTCATAGCAACAACAGTAGCCATAATTTCAACATATTCATGTCAATGCTCCAAACCCAATTCTTAAGGATATGAAGGAGCATCAGTTAACGCCTCCATATGCAATAGAAACACTGAGCTTGAAGAACTTGCCCTTTACAGCAGCAAGTAGTAAGCAAACCGCTTCTTTGCACTGAATGGAGACATTACTTTATCGCTCAAGGCTGCTTTCTGAAAACACAACCCTGATAAATGATCCAGGTAAAGAGTGGCCAGAACCTTGCATTCTTGGCATTCCCAAGGAGACTTGCAGGACCTATGGGAAACTGACCTAGTCTAATGCTAAGTGCATTTCATCAAAGTGAATCATGTTAGCTAAATCAGAATGACAGCTCTAAAAACTGCACTCTTCTTTTCCAACTTAAGAAACCAGACTGTTTATACTCAAAATGTTTATTAATCAAGGAAGAGATTCAATGCTTGAGCTAGGGTTTAAGCAATAGATCCAAGACTTTTTATTTTTAGCTCAAGAAATATAGGTAGGGTATACTCTACTTCTTGTAGAAAAGGAAATTTAAGATTTCAACAGATTTTGCTATAATTCCTTTTTTATTACAGTTTTCTTTACTGGCATATAAGTAATACTTCATCAACACAGTTCCCAGAGAGCTTAACCACCATATTCACAGGTGTTAAATGTTATATGCAAAAACTACGTCAGCCTCTGATTCAGAAAGAAGTTTTCTAAGGGTTTGCTCCAACATCTAGGAAGGTTACATGAGACTACAGATTTAAAAAAAAAAAAAAAAAAAGATTTTAGGAAAATCCATAGCACCGGATAGTTGCAATTACATACAGAAATCATTCTCTGATCTGGAATAAGTTTGTTAAAAAGAGAAAAACTAAAATTTGTGCATGAATATAAAATTCATTCATATGCTTATGGAGCATATAGGAATATAATAAAAAGTTATTTATAAGCTTGATACACCACATATGTGATAGCTATTGAGCTGTTGGATACTCTGGATAAAACTCATACTCTTGTTGTATATTTAGAATCTTGTGCAAGTAAGGGAATTTCATGCCTGACATGAAATTCTACCATGTCTTATTTCTTTTTACAAAATATCAAAACTAGGTTTATTTTTTTGTACCAGGGATTGAACCTAAGGGTGTTTAACCACTGAGCCACAATTCCAGCCCCCTCTTTGTATTTTATTTAGAGATAGGGTCTTGCTGACTTGCTTAGGGCCTCACTGAGTTGCTGAGGCTGGCTTTGAACTTGCCATCCTCCTGCCTAAACCTCCCACCCGAGCTGATGGGATTATAGACGTGCGCTACTGTGCCCAGAAAACTAGGTTTTAATGTCTTTAATCAATACTCTATAGTCACTATAAGCATTTAAACATGGAGTCTCTTAAAATTGCTAAAATAATGAAACAATTCAAGAGAAGTATAAGCTAATTTTTTAAGGAGTTTATAAAATTATCAAAAGTTTAAATAGTTTTTGTAATTTCATCATAAGCAAAGAGGTATAATAATTGCCAAGCATAATACTTAATATATGTATATGTTTCTGAAAAAAGTGGAATGAAAATAGATATCTGTAGGTTGCATTATTGTTCAAATGCATGATCAAAATGATAGTAAAAGGCAACTGTGCAGAAATCATATATATAAAGCAAGTGATCTTTTTGTGAAAGATGTGCATCTTTATAAATCAGACTGGTTTGAAGCAAGTTATGTCCTTATGTGCTTCATAAATGTTTGATGATATTCAGTATCATAATCCCTGGACTCTGATGTAATCATTCTGTCATATGTTCATGCCAAGATTATCGAATAAGCATGAAAAAATTTTGAAGATACATGCACATTCAGTCATTGCAATGTGTAATATTTGGCAGGTACATGTTTAAATTAGCCTGAAAGATAGTTTGTTTCAATGCCTGACCACCATTACCCTAAAATAAAAGCCTCATCTGCCTGCTAACCTATGTAGTGTCTCTGATGGTCCTTGATCAATTGCTTCATATACAAAGAATTATTAAATGGAGGCAGTACTCCAGCTGGACATTCTTATGCAATGACTAGAGATTTTTATTGCACATACATGTTTTGTGAGCACTAATATCACATTTTAAATGTTTTAGGATGTCCCTTAAGTTCATCTAGATACAAATCATAAAACAATCAAGACTAAAATGTGTTGCAGTATTATTAAATGCGTGAGGTGTAATCATACATTATTACACACAGGAAACTTTAATCATTTTATTTCAAAATTTTTCCAAGAGTTTCTTGAAGTACTTTTGTCATCTAAAGCTCCCTAATGCAGAATTTTCTCCCTCAGAATTATTCTTTCTCTGGATCAATTCTCTATGTTAACCTTCCAGTTTATTCAAGGGACACTTTTTCCTCATGAATGTTTTCATTAAAATTCTCATCTGCCAGAGGTATAGGATTTCATTTCCTCTAAAGTCATACACTAATGGAATATCATTTTAATTTATGTTCTAATGGCATCCAGTTAAATTAGACAAGTTTAGTTCATTCCATAATGTTTCTTCACTGCTATTGATAAAATGGTTTCTCTTAAAGAAAAATCCTATATTTATTAACTTATTCATTAAAATTATTCACTGATTCTGCCTCTATTTGTCTTTATTATTTAGACCTACTAAGCTTAGTAGGGATGCTAGTATATTTATTCATTAAAATATCAAATATTTATTTTCTACTGTGTTTCATGCATGGTAAGAGATTGCTCTTAATTAAAGTATGGATCATGTTATTGAAAAGCTACTCAGAGTCTAGAGGAAGGAGTAGAAATGTCAAAGAACAATCATAACATAGGGTGTTAAGTGAAATAATTTAAGCATGAAAAATTTACCTTTCTGTTTATTCAGTGCCTCCTTCAATCAATAATTACAGTGGTCTTTAGGTGGTTTTCAAAAATATGCACAATATAGACGAATATAAATAAATAAGAGAGGGAACTAAAAAAAAACAGATAAATAAACAGTAAAGTCAACAATAAGAGTACTATACCTTACCATATACTGCTACTGGCGGAGCAAAATAACACAACCTCTACAGAGGAAATTTGACAATACTTAACAAATATAAACATGAATCAAAATTATGTATTATGAAAATTATACTTTGATCTAGCAATTCCACTTCTGAGAATTAAATCTTACAGTTACACCTCACAAATATAAAGTGGCATGTGAATAAGGTTATTCATTGCACACTGTTTCTGATAGCAGGAGATACTATATAACCTAGGAGCACATCAGTGAGGTCTGATTAAACAGTATATGGCACTTCCAGTCAGTGGAGAACCTTTCTACTGTAAAACAGAGAGAGAAAGCTGTCTGTATGTTGAAATGATCTTCTAGGATTAATTAAATATGGACGATGTTTCACTTTACATAAAGAAAGTAGGATGTAGTAGAGCCGGGCATGGTGGTGTGCACCTGTAATCCCAGTGGCTTGGGAGGCTGAGGCAGGAGGATCCTGAGTTCAAAGCCAGCCTCAGCAAAAGTGAGGTGCTAAGCAACTCAGTGAGACCATCTCTAAATAAAATACAAAATGGGGCTGGGGAGGTGGCTCAGTGGTTGAGTGCCCCTGAGTTCAATCCCTTGTACAAAAAAAAAAAAAAAATAGAAAGTAAGATGTAGTAGAATACACACACACACACACACACATACACAGCACACGTGGTGATGGAAAATAACAATGTATATTTATAAATTTTATCAACACCACTTATTGAACAGACTATTTTTACCCCATTGTGTGTTGACTCTATTTGCATTGATTATTTCTGGACTCTACTCTTTCATCATTTTATGTCTGTATTCACTATAGTACCAAACCTCTTAATTACTGTAGCTTTGTAATATGTTTTGAAATCAGGGTGCATGATACCTCCAGCATTGTACTTCTTGTTTAAAATTACTTTGGCCATTCAGGGTCATCACTGGTTCCAAATGAATTTTAAGTTTTTTTCTATTTCTGTAAAAAATGTCATTGGGATTTTGATAGGAATTGTAATGCATCTATAGATTGTTTTGGGAAGAATGGACATTTTAATAATATTAATTCTTCCAATCCATTGAATATGAAATGTCTCAGAAGGAAGGAAGAGGTAACTTTGTGAAAATGGATATGTTAACTAGCTTACTGGTGGACAGCATAGAGGAATACAAAAACAGCAAGTCATACAGCTTAAATATGTATAATTTATCAATTATACCTCTATAAAGCTAAGAAAAGCATATATATGTGCTTTTATATGTATATAAATATAATACACATATTTTACATGTATGTGCATGTACATGTATACATATATGCATTATCTACATAAAGAAAGACTGGCAAGGCACATAAGAACCAATATAAATGGAAAGGCATACAAAGAATTAATATAAAAGGTCGTCTGCAGGGGACAGAGGTGACTGGTGACTCAGGTAGAGGAAGGCATCAGAACAAATATTCCCAACACATAAATTTCTATTTTGTAAATTTTGGGGCATTATAAATGCATTTCCCACTTCAATAAAGTCTTACAAATAAAAATCTATACATGCAGCGGTACATAATTACTAGAGGAAAGCTACAAATCAGCTCTGAGGTTCCTAGATGTCACATCCACTGGAGAATTGGGTTGTTAGCAAGATTCAGAAATAAGACTTGAGAATATTTTAAACTTCTTCTCCTCTGTGGAAACCCAAAAGTAATTTCTCTACTATATCCTAACAAATTGGATATTGTATGATGTAGTGAATATTAAACTCAGAAATAACTTTTAAACACATATTTATGAGGGTTCAAATCATTATCCTGCTTAGAACTCTCCAATGCCCTGTAATTCAATCAGAATAAATAAAAATCACTTACCATGGTCTGTGACATTCTGTGTGACCTGGCCCCCTGCTCTGTCCTCCTCTTCATCCCCTTGATCATGAAGCTCAATAGCTTCCTGGGTCCTTGGACCACAAGCTCATAATTGTCGCAGTGGCTTTGTGCTTACTGTTCTCTTTGCCTTCAATGCTACTCCCCCAGGTGGTATGCACATGGCAGTCTCTCTTTCAGTTCTTACTGTAATATCACCCTCTCAGAGAGGTACCCCTGCTTCTCCATAAAGAAGCCCCACCATTCCGCCTGCCACTCCTGGGCCATCATGCCATTTTTATAGTACTATTACCATCTACGATTTTATTATTATTTTTATTTTCTGTCTGTCCTTGCTCACAGAAAACAACCCCTAAAAATTGTTCAGTGCCATATCTTGTATCACCATTGTCTACAAGGCCAGGGACATAAATGGTGGCCAATAAATATTTGGTGAATGAATGAATGAATGAAAATGAATATGTGATTGTGAGAGAGAATGAAAAAAGGAAGAAGGGAAGGATAGAGGAAAAAAGGGAGAAAGAAAAGAGCCTTTTAATATTCAACAAAAGTCAAAATGGTCTGGCTAATGTTAAGAAAGATGTGTCAGCTAATTCTGATGTTATTTCAGATACGATTTTAGACACCAGGGGCTCATACACAATTTTCAACCAATGTTTACTTAGAGCAGAGTTTTAATACTGCTGTATATATAGTCATTTACAAGTAGGTATTGCCAGAAAATTTCTACTGGAAAAGTCCTGAAAATCTCACTGTCACCTGTATTTAGGTTAGCTGTGTTATAAATTTAGGTTTTCAGAGCATCTTCCCCAACCACCCCAAATTTAATACAGGGATAATAAATATTCTAAAAGAGATGTTATTACCACACTTTTCCATTGTAAAACTTGGTCAAAGTTAACTAATGGTTATTTTACTACAGATGGAACTTCATGGAGACTTTGGATTTGGGCAACTATACTTAGAAATGAAGAGAAGCAGCCTGAATCAGGATCGACCAGATTGCTGGATGTCTGCAGCTGTGTCCCAGGTGCAATCTAACATCAAAACTTACTTTCTAGGACCTGGGGATGGAGCTCAGTGGAAGAGCTCTTGCTTACTATGCACAAGGCCCAAGGTCTGATCGCCAGCACTCTCCCCAAACCCCCAAATAACTCACTTTCTTCTAGCCACTTCACAGTGGTTCTTACAAAGAAGCACAAATGGTTTCTATTTATTGGCCCAGAATTTAACATCATTTATTTACTTACTTATGTGCTGGCTAGATTTTATAACCATTGCCATGTGGCTTAGGGACACACTGACTCACTTAAAAATTACACATTAAAAATGTTTCAAGTCCTGAGTGTCTCCGACAAACCAGTTTTGTATCAGAATGATTCCACAATCGATACAATTACTCACACAAGGATTACTCCCTCGTATCCGCATCTGTTAAAGCTCATGTGTGTTATTTCTTCTAGCATAGGTCTGAAATAAATTATGGGATTTTTTTTTTTGAAAAAAAAAATGTGTTTCTGATAATGCTCTTTTCATATCACAGCATGTGAGTAACTGGTGTGAAAGGTTTCCACCATTGATCAAACTATGCTTCCCTTTATTTTCAAGGTCAGTTGCAAAAAGAATTGTTTCTAATTGAGTTAGAAATGCTTTATCTTAATATCTTAGTGGCTGTCCTCAGTCACAGATAATTTCTACGTCTCAGTTAATAAATCCAGGTCAAATTTAATATCCATTGACCCTCCTGAGACCGTATGCATGATCCTCTGAGGACAAATGTCTCAGGGAACAAACCCCTGTGCCATCCCAGAACTGAAGCTGCGTCATTGACACATTCTCCTGTCTTACTGTCTCAGCATTGCTCTGTCTTTTCCATTCTCTCAACTTCAGAGAATGCTTTAGAGTCTGAGATTGAACTTTTCCCTGGAAGAGTAATTCTTTTCTTTTTTTAATTAGAGTAATCTTATTAATGCAAATCTATGCCAAATCTTCACAAAAGGTGTAGGAGAAATAAATGCAAGCAGAAACAGAATAGAAATGCTCAGAGCTCAGATTTTGAAGGTGGTGCCGAGTGTAGGTAGGTGATTTGAATGCTGGCAGTGCTTTCAGACTGAAAAATGTAATCATGTTCTTATTTTAAGAGTGATATCATTAAGGATTCTACTACAAGTATTGTATGCCTTATGTCCTGTTAGCAAAAACTACTCTAGCAAAAACTACTTGCTATTTAAAGTACAGCTTTGGGCAAAGAAGGTGGTTTGAATTGCAAGGAGTTATTAATTAACATGACAGCAAAGCTTCAGGACATGAAACCACAGAGCAGCTCTTTGGCCAGTTGTCAACAGTGTCACACATATGTAAATAATCCACAGTTTAAAAAGGCCCCTTTCTCTTCTATACTTTATCCCCTTGACAATGATTGTAATTCTCTGTACCGAGATCCCTTCCAAGTCTCACATTTGTGATTACAGGACAGTATGAAAGGAACCGTGGTTCCAGTTACTTTTTTCTAAATCTCATAATTTAAAAAAGCATCCTTGAAATGAACTCTCAATGTTCTTAAAGACAACCGAGACAACTGTCAGCTTATCCATCACTCTGATCTTAGCCACACAGGTAACATTAAAATTAAATTGGCATAACTGTCAAGCATCCACACATACTAATGTTGTAGGAACATTTTTAAGCAATTTTTTTAAAAACTTCCTTTCAGCATATTAGAATGTGTCTATTTTTCTCCTACAATTCTGGCATGCACAACATTTACAGGAATTTTTTTATTAAGACTGATTGCAAGAGAAAGACTTTGATTCCCTCACTCAAAGGCCTAAAGTTTTGTTTCATAATATTTATTTTTAATGAGCAGCTAACATTGAGAGAAGCATGGAAACTTTGTAAGAACTGCCTTGGATTACTAAAACTGATATTAAATACAGTGCTGCATGACTTAACAACGGGACAGGTTCTGAGAGCTGTATTGTCTAATATTTCTATCATTGTGGAAACTTCATAGAGTGTACTTACACAAATGGATGGTGTAGGCCAAACAACCAATGTGGGTCTCTTGATGCAGTTAAGAGTTACAGTAAGCCCAAAATGCATAAGTCATACTGTTTTACAGTAAATGTTATATATACTTACTGTAATAAATACATATAAATACTGTATTCATATATATTCATAAATATATATTTACTGTATACTCCATCACTAGAGAACAATCTGAAATAATCATAAAAAGCATAAATAAACTGGTAACAGATAGTCATTATTAAGTGTTGTATATTGTACCTAATTATATTGCTATAGTTTTATATGATTAGCAGTGCAATAGGCTTATTAACACCAGCAGCGCCACAAACAGGGGATAACATGTTGCACTACGATGTTACAATAGCTACTAACCAAACTAAGCAATAGGAAATTTTCAGCTCCATTATAATCTTAAGGGCCCAACATTGCATTTGTGGCCTGTATGGATTGAATTGTTGATATGTGGTACACTACTGCATGTCAGTTTCAGAGATGATCCAACCTTGCTCACAACAGACACACACACATTCCCTACACTCATGATGAAATTTCTCACTAGTAAAGTTTGCTTCATTATAATGATAACATTTCAGTTAGAAATGAAATTTGAAAACCATTCAGCAGAAGTGTGAATTTTTAAATACCAGCTGATTCGTTTTGATAATTGAGTAAAATGAATCCATGTGATGTAAAGGGAAGCGGCCTGGCACCTGAGTGAGAAGGGAGTGTTGAGGTCCCAGCTCAACGGCCATTCGACACTCAACCCAGTACGAACCTGAAGGGTACTTCCAGCCCAGAGTTCCCTAGAAGGCTAGGGCACTGCTGGGCCTATATGGTGTTTCTCCTATGATCCAGGATAAAATAGAGCATCTCCCTGAGCCTACAAAATGAGGAAAATGGTCTTTGTGAACTCTCTGTCCCTTCAGTTACAGCTCTAAAAGCTCTTGAGCCCATGCGTTACTTCCAGGCCTTCCTTCCATGTACCTGGCTCCACTGGCCACTACAACTCTCAAAACCACTGCCCACCACCACAGCTCTCAGCTGGGTGTACCTATTAGGTTCCCAGGGTGAGGAGTGCATCCCCCTCGGACACAGTAACTGAGCTGAGGCTGCTGTCAGGTCACTGCAGTCTTCAAGTGGCCAGCAGAAAAGAAAGAAGCTCCATGCTTTCAGGACAGTTGAGTCTGGTCATCCTGAGGAGGTGATATCTCCCAGTGCAGACAGTGGAGAATTGATCTGACACCCAGGAGACACGCTGAGACATTTTTTGGTACTTTCTTGCCAATTTGGATGGTAAATGGACAAAGGCAATAGATTCGGCCAGAGAAGGGCTAGAGGGAGCAGGCACTCAGAGCCCTGATAAGGAAGACTGAGTCACACCACCTTGACCAAGAGAGGGGCTAGCCAAGCCTGAGGTGACTTCAGATGCATACTAAAGGGGAGAAAAAATGAGTATTGGTTGCAGAACCAGAACCATCTGCAGCAGTAGGACTATGGTCCCACTGACCTTCGTGTAAGTTTCCCCAGGAAAAGAAACCTACCAGAATAATAGGAAAGAAATTACCAGATATGATAAGCTTAAAGGAAGTAGTGGACCCAAGTAGCACAGGGCCTGTTGTATTAGTCTCCTTGGGCGACCATAATAAAGGAGCACCATCTAGGTGGCCTGAAACAACAGGAATTTATTCTCTCACAGTTCTTAAGACCAGAAATCTGAAACCGGGAATCAGCAGGGCCATGCTCCCTCTGAAGGCTCTGGGGAACAATCCTTCTTTACCTCTCTCTTCCAGTTTCTGGAACGCCTGGCATTTCTTGGTTTGGGGCAGAACCACTCCAGTCTCTCCCTCCATCTTCATGTGGTCCTTCCTCTGTCTCAAACCTCTTTCGTTTCTCTTGTCATGTCAGTTGTTGAAATGAAGGCTCCCCCTAAATCCACTATGACCTTATCTCTAGAGCCTTGATTATGTCCACTAAGTCCCTATTTCCAAATAAGGTCACAGTCAGAGGTGGGCCACAGTGGATAGTAGAGGAGTGTCACCTGGAGTTTCCTTCAAGTCCCAGCCACTCCTTCATTCTTCCACTTGGCTTCTGAGTGTCTACCTAGGAACTTCCCCTAGCTAAAGGAAGCAGCCTCACCCCAGACTATGCCCCTTCCTCTGGGCAGACCCAGGATACTCAATCCAGTATAGCCCTGTAGGGCTTCCAGCCCAGAGCTCCCTAGAGGACAGGCTGAGGTCACTGCTGGGCCTACATGGTGGTTCACCTTCCCCTCTGCCCAAGCCTGCTTTTCTCACCCTTCTAGGAGTGGATGCCAGGAGCACTGGCCAATCAACTTCCTCCATCTAAGTCTCCACCCTCAGCATGTTTCCCGGCCAAACCACTGTACCACCCACCAGCTGGGAACTTTGGACAGGAACTTACCCTCTCATCCACAAAATGGGAACAGCAGTACTACCTTCAACAAGGAATGGTGTGAGAGGCGGTAGCATTCCATAAACATTGACTACGAGCTATTATTACGAGAATGTTTTCTTCTACAGGAAAAATATTCATTAAGGAATAAATGTTTGTATTAATACTGTACTTTTTTAGCTTTCTCTAAGTGATAAGTCAGTCTAACAATGAAGCTGAAAGCTATGTTATTTTATTTTTGATACTCCAATTATAATATAATTAATATCTACTAAAACCACTATTACCATATTGTAACTGCCACATTAGCTATTTTTTCAGCAAGGAAATTAAGTAAATGCTCTCTGTATTCCAATAAACATCAAAAAAACAAGTGTACTTAACTCCTTCTGTAAACTTGTATATTTACTGGAAATTTAGCATATCAAACCCAATCAAAATCAGAAAGAACAAATGCAATTTAAATGGAAGACTTCATATTTCAGAGTAGCTCTGATCTTATATTTATCTGTCAATGAAAGTATCAAAAAAATTCTCTGGAGTTCTTCCCATCAGGGCTATAAATTTATCCTTGGAGAGCAATATAAAGTTAAGAGTAGATTCATTTGGTCGATAAGCTTAAAGTGCTGAAACCTTAAAGGAATAAATTAGCCACACACTTTGCATTTAATGCAGCCATATCTTAAATTAGTTTTCTTCAGGATTAGTATGTATCATTCATGACCAGGTCCAATCCAGTTATTTGTTAGGACAAGAAGAGTAAATCAATGTAAATAAGGAAAATTAATCCAGCAGAAGGGGGCTCACATTCTGTTTAGTGCCTCTTAAGTATTAAATGTTTCCCACATTGCTTCATGCGGAAACCATCCAGTTCAGTAAAAGCCAGTCTCAAAACAATGTCTGGTTGAGTTTCCGTGTCTCCATGTGTAAGAAATAGCTGCAACTTTTTAAATGCTTACATGTGCTAGTGCCTTGAACATATGATCTTTGATTCTCAAAATAACCCTTCAAAGAATGAATTATTATCCCATTTTCTGGATGAGTAAATTGAGGTTCAGTGCACACCACTTACAAAAGGGAAAGCCAAAGCTAATCATCAGGGAAAAGCTGATCAAAAACCACACAGAGCTGTTGCATCACCTCAATAAGAATGACTGTTCTCACGAGTGCTAGCCAGGATGTGGAGAAAAGGACACTGCACGCTGTTGATGGGAATGCAAATTATGGAGGTTCCTCTAAAAGTTAAAAACAAAATATGATTTAGCAATCTCACTGCTGGGTATATATTCAAAGGAAAGGAAACTGGTATGTTGAAAAGATAGTATGTTCATCGCAGCAATAGACAAGATATGGAAACAACCTGTGTATGACAACTGATAGATGGACAGAGAAATGGGGTACATACACACAGTGAAATAGGATTCAGCCACAAAAAGACTGAAATCCTGTCACTATGACAACCTGGATTGAACTGGCGATCACTGTATTATATCAAGTAAGTCAGAAGCAGAAAGATAAATACTGCATAATCTCATATGTGGAATCTTAAAAAGGTGATCTCAGAATTTGAGAGTAGAGGGAGGGAAGGATGGGCACCAAGTTAGAGTTTTATAGAAGCAAGAAATTCTGGTGAACTGCTGCTCAGTAGGGTGAAAATAGAGCGATTACAGGTAATGATAATGTTCTGCACATTTCAAAAAGCTTAAAAAAGGACTTTTCAATGTTTTCACCATGAAGAAATGATAAATGGTCAAAGAGATAGATACATTTAACCTGATTTAAACATACAATGTGTACATGTATAGAAATATCACATGGTACCCCATGAATATGTAAAATTTTTATTTTTACCTATCAGTTGAAAAATTAATTTAAATTTTTAAAAATCTGCAGAGCCAAATAGATTCAAGTCTATCTGCACTTGCCACTTGCTGTCTCCCACTGAGCACATAACTATTAATAAGTCAATTCATATTCTACTTAAAAGGATTTGGAGAAGTGTTTCATGAAATTGGCATCCCTCCAGAAATAAGTAGAAACACATCCACTACCATTATTCTTCTTTTAAATTTTGAATTGGTTTGTTTATTTTTCAAGTTTGTGAATAGACAGAATCAACTACAAAGTTAAAATATGGCTAACTTCTCAAACCAGCTATCCCATTTGAGGGGAGCAACAATGACAGATACACATGCCTTTTAGCAGGTGAAGGGGCCGTACAACAGATTGTTAACTTGAGATATTTCAGAAATAAGAACACTCTAGTAGTATTTCTGCTAATATGCAACATTCATAGCTTCATATTCTGACAGCTAAAAAGAGGTGCTGACAAAGATCATGTTTTTCATGTGAAATGAAAAGATGTATCTGGTACTAAATTACAACATAAAAAAGGATATTAACTGCCTCACTGTTTTATAATGTTTATAAAATTTCAATGACAGCCCTGCCTTTCAGAAAGTTATAAGAGTGTGAAAGATTTTAGACAGACCTCACTGTCACCCTGTAGGATCTGCCCAGTTGCTGAAGCAGTCAACACTCATTTATGTGGATATCATGTAGATCATTTCATTTTATCTTTGAATACATTTCACTGTTATTGTGTGCTAGGCAATTTTGCAAGCACTTAGTGGTAAGCAAGATAGATAAGGCCTCAGTCACCATCTCCTGAAGCTTATTATGAGCAAGATGAACAAGGGAGCAGATGCACAACTGTGACCTGGTGAGGAGTACCAGACACAAGAGATTTATTGCATAATGTGTATAATGTATGGGAGACTTAACTGGAGTGGTCAAGGTGGGGGTGCACAGATAGTCAAGGAAGGCTTTCCTAAGGGAATGATGGTTTTAAGGAACCAGTTAAGAGTTAGCTGGGGGACAGGGACAATGGCAGAGAGAACAAGGATAGCACATTCCACACAAAGAGAAGAATCAGAGTATATTAGTCAGTTTGATTGACACAAAAAATATAGACTGAGTGGCTGAAATGCAGACAATTACTTCTCAGAACCCTGGAGGCCAGAGGCTGAGATCAAGGGGCCAGCATGGTTGAGTTCTGATGAGGGCCTCCTTACAGTGTCCTCAATGGTGGAGAGAGTCTTCTTATTTATAAGGACACTAATCCCATTACTTATGCCCAACCCTCAGAGCCTTGTCTAAACCCAGTTACCTCCCCAAAGCCCCACATCCAAATCCCATCCTATTGGGGTATAAGGCTTCAACATATGAATGTTGGGAGCATGCTATCATTCCATGACACAGACCAAAGGCCTGAGGTGAGGAAGAACCTGGTACCTCATGAGATTGGGAGGAGGGCAGGAAAGGTCCTCAGAACAAGGACAGAGAGGCACGTAGAATGGATTTGGGAAGGGTTTTGAACTTGATCTTAGGAGCAGTACAAAGCCATGCAAAGTTTTAAGCTTGAGTAATATTATCAGAGCAGTGTTACAAATGACTTTGAAGGGAAAAATTTATCAAAGGAAATGTCAGTTTCTACCTGGTATGTGATAGGAGAACAATGTACTTAGTAAAAGACAATTGAAATATTTGAGTTTCAGAGCAGGGGTAAGGGAGCAAAATGAAGTTCTACTCAGATGAAAGGTTTCTGTCTTGTTTTTGGAATATTGAATTTTAGTCTTAATGATTTGTAACAATCTTAGGTGGTTCTTTGCATTTGAACAGAGCTTTCTGAGGACCAGTTTTCCCCAAATGGGTCACAGTGACTCAGCTAAACCCAAACATGGAGGGAAATATTATCTGCTATTCATGGAACTGATTTCTATTTCACTTTGTCATGAGGATGATCAGTTTTCAGCCAAAATTAGAAAATTACAAATACATAAAATTACCCATTTTCCCTGGGTAAAGCTGCAACACATGATTTTAAACTGTTAACATTTACTACTATTAGCTCTAGCTAGTCCAAGAAACAATCAGTAAATCTTTGCTGCTGCATGTAATAGCTGCAATTGAATAATAATATATTATAATAAAGTAAAATTCTGTAGGCCTAATTTTCAAAGAGCTCTTACTATGAAGTCTTAATCATCTGAATCTTATTGAATTAAAAAATGAAATTTAAGGAAAAATTAGAAGTTCTCCTTCTGGTTTGGCCAAGTACATGCCTACCAAACCCAACCGCCTGCATGAAAAAACTATAAACTGAATAATAAGGGGGGAAAAAAGTGTCTCAAGTCTCTAAGGACTGAATCAAAGCAGTCAGATT
>JAJEJO010053825.1:55888-91339 GCA_020662805.1 Glaucomys volans
CTCCTCCTCCTCCTCCTCCTCCTCCTCCTCCTCCTCCTCCTCCTCCTTCTTCTCTCTCTCCCTCTCTCTCTCCCTCCCTCTCTCTCTCTCTCTCTCTCTTTCTCTCTTTCTTTCCTCTGTTAATTTGAAGTAGGCCTTATTCAAGGCACCATGCAGTATAGTTAAAGCGGCAGTAGAAACATATAGTCTTTCTGAAGAACCTTTAAACAGAGTAGGAAAGAGAGAAATTCCAGAGATGGACGGGAAAGGCTTCTGAGTAAGCCCCAAATTCTGTAAATGAAGTGCCCCAATGTTTTATTAACCTCATCATGTGCATGGAGTAGACTGCAAACATGGAGTTAGGGAAGAATAGACCTGAAATGAGATTTGCATAGGTGCTTGAGAGTCAGAGTTTGCAGTTTGAGTTCCAACCAAGTTAACTACCCACTTAAACAAAAACATCAAAAACTGTTCAGAAGGGCTAGAGTTGAGCTCAGTGGGCAGAGCACCTGCCTAGCACATGTGAGGCACTGGGTTCGATCCTCAGCACCACATAAAAATCAATAAACAAAATAAAGTTATTGTGTCCATCTACAACTAAAAAAAAAAATCTTTTTTAACTATTCAAAAGGATATAACAGAATCTAGGATCTCCACAACATACAAAAGGTAGCCAGAATACAAAGCAAACTTATTTAATATATGCATTAATAGGAAATGTAACATATTCACAAGAACAAAAAAGGAGGTCAATCCCAGGGTGACTCAAATGTTGGAATTGACAGATAAACCTTTAAAGCAGCTATTATAGCTACTGAGGTATAGGAAAACTCTCCTGTAATGAATGAAAAGATAAGGAATATAAGCAGAGAAACAAAAACTGCAAAATAGAACTAGAAATTTAGCAAGTAACAAAAAAGCCACTGAAATAAAAAGCTTGTTAGATGGATTTAATACCAGATTGGTGATAAGGAACATGAGAGTGAAATAAATACTAATCATCTGATCTGAAGAATAGAAAGGAAAATTATCAAGGAAAAAGTGAACCCTCCCAGGCCTCAGATGGAGACTGTCACATGTGTATTTGGAATCTCAGAAACAGAAAATGCAGAATGAGGCAGAAAAATAAATGTAAAGAAAAAGCAGCCTCTCAAACGATTCTTATTGTGTATGGAATAGGCTTAACTTTCTCATTTAAAGAAAATAGAAAAGTTATCTTCACAAATTATAAACAAAAGTAGTACCTACATTTCATATGTTAAAGTGCATTTAGAGAAGAAATCATAAAGCAGCCTTAAGATATCATGACTTTAGGTTACAGTTGCACGGCTCTTTGTACAGGGCAAGAGTGAACATTACTATATTCCAAAAATAATTCTTTCCTATAAAATGTGGGAAGATTGCAAACTCAAGGTCCATCTACTAAATTTGTTTTGTAATGCTAAAAGTATTCTACAATAATCATAAAATCTTATACTTAATGCAATCAAACAAGCAAAAGACATGTCAAACACCAATGTATCAATTGCCCTTTCTGTCACCTCTTTTCTTTATGGTAGAGGCGATGGAAGTGGACTAGACATAAGTATGACAATGAAATTCTACACAAGAAAAGTGCCATAAAAATTCTTGCAAGATGAGTCCAGGAAATAGGTCTGCCAACACTGAAAGATTGTGTTCTTGTTGATGCATAATGTAACAGGGCAGCCTTTGTATTATTTTTAACAGTTCATACTTAAAATAATCTATACTTCAAAGGAGAGTAAACAGTGCATAAGCTTAGATTACTCTTTTCCCTCACAACTTGGTTCTTGTATAATAGATATTCTTAGGAGCTAGACGAGTCAATCTCTATATAAACACTAACTTCCTTTGGGTTTCCAAATGCAGAATTCTGCAGGATACACAACATGAGAAGCTTCTAACTAGACAACTGTTCAAAATTAAATAGTATCTAAGTCCATTTACAGTGAGGCTAAAAATAATATTTAATCTTTCCAAAACATAGCCATAGTGATGGCTAATTCTACTTGGTTACTTTAAATGAAAACAAAAATCTTTCAGAATAATCTGAAAGAAGATCTTTTAAAGGTAGAAGACAGTTCCTTGTAGTAACTGGATTATTGGATTAAGTATCATCAGTAATCAAACTGGTCAGATATTGCTTCAAGTTCTATTTTGTTCTTTTCTCTTTGTTGTCCTTGTGAAAAGAGCTATACTTCCAGTCTTTCTTGCCTTTTGGCCACAACATATTCTCCAAAAGCATCAAGTGAATGGTACTTTCCTGTATGAGGATTCTCTATGAAATAAACCACTAATGTCATCAATGCAAATATTGAATACTTAAAACTACTACAATCATTTAAAATAGAAAAAGGTCTTAATTTCTATAAAGTGAGCAGAAATACATAATTTATTTGATTGCATGAGGTACGTCAAATATCAAGCATATGTACATCACATAAAAATACAATCAAAAAGTTTTATGTTAATATTTTATTTTAATAATATTTTTAAACTTTCCCATATTAATATGTAAAGGGGTGTTTAAGGAATGACTTGTGTTGTTCAACTTTCTTTAAGAGGTATTCAAATAAGTTTTAATTGATGTCCTTTTTTTCTGCTAGTAAATTCCCAACAATAAAAGAAATTATTCAATGAGTTTATTAGCTCCATACTCAATAAATGTCTGTTAGAAGTCACTGCTAATGGCACTGTTCTTCTTTATTGAAGGGAAACTCAAAGTTCCTCTGCGTCCCCTTCATCCCACTTCTACTCCATGGGAAGGAGCAGCTTTCAGAATAACCAATAAGCAATGAGGACTTGAGTCGGTCGCAATCCTAGAAGTCAATATTTTCCTCCTTTACTTGGTTCACTTTCATCTCAGGAGTCAAAGAGCTACACATTGAGTCTGGCATTGCCTCTGTCTTGGGAAATACCCTTGACCTTGGAAGACCAGAGAAGCACCCAGGCTAACAGATGTCATGGACAGCCAAGTGTCCCAGAGATGATCTGTGGCAGAGTGACAGAGAATAAGCCACTCAGGTGGTAGTAGCCCTTACTTTTAACCACGAGGGCCAAGGCATGGTCAAGGCTCATATGGTTTCTGTCTAACGATTCGAGGTAAGACCTTAACTAAATTTGTAACTAAATCCCTGGATATGAATTAAGGCAATGCATCTTCCTAGAGTGTCGTCTAGGTTCAGGGTCATATTTCTAGCCATTTAACATGATTAGGCATTGGAATCTTTTACAGGGGACTGATATTTCTTTCTTTCATTCTCTCTTAGCTCCTCACTTTAAATCAAGCTCAAGTGAAGATGAGAATAATGATACACTTTCTTGGGCATTTACCATTTGTCAGTCACAGCTCGATACACTAATGTACATCATGTCACTGAATCCTCACAATAACCCTAGGAGGAAGCCTATTGTCATTCCTATTTTCTGGATGAGAAAAATTAGGCTTACCAAGTTTGGAAACTTATTTAAGGACCAGTTACTAAGTGACAGCTGAAATTTAAATCCATGTTTGTCTGACTTGAAAGTGTAAGCTTTACTCCAAAGATGGCTCCCCTGTCCAAAGCAAGAACACCTGGAAATAATTATTATTTCTAGCAAACCTCTTCCATCCTCTCTACCAAAGAGCTTTCACACACTTCATCAGTGAGCTATCTGAGAGCTACATGTTTATGGGAAAGTGGTAAAACCTAAAATGAAGTTAACAGTCTGGGCTTTTAAAAGGAAATCCAAAACAGAATGAAGAAAGACACGGCATCCTACTGCATAGAGAGGCATGTGTAGTAAGCTCAAAAGTTATCTGGTAAAAAAGTAAAAGCAGCAAGATTATTTAAATTATAACCCACGCTAAGTCATTTTGTCTCTTCAGTGGACATCCTATCTTACTTGATTCAAACATTTCTTCTTATAAAAAAGATAAAACTTGATGGTTCCCATCGATTATGAGATGTAACAAAAAATGGGCAATAATAACTCTCATGAGTCATTTCTTATACTTCAGCAGTGGCATTTTCTTCCCTTCTTCACACCAGTAGATGGGAAGAAGACCCTTTCTGCTCAAGAGATGAAGCAAGGTAGTTAGTTCACTGGAGAGATGCCACACACTATTCAAGACAGAAGCACAGGTTTCCAGAATTCTTCGAGTGGAAACGAATTTCACATATGACCCAGCCTGAGTAAAGACAGGCCAGCAGACTGTTGATGTCAGTCATTATGGGGCACTGTAGAAGGAAATTGAGCAAAAGGAAATAAGACTTGATTTGCAAATACATCAAACAATGGGAGCTGCATATTACATGCTAAAGAGAAGGAACAAGCATAGAGGCAGACGTCAAAGATAGAGGATCAAGTAATCGTGAAGAAGCAATAGCAGAGAAGATGGGAGAGGTGAAATGTGGAGGGTGGGTGGATGGGTTTGATCTGGACAAGGAAGAACCGCCTTGTCCTTAGGGACTGGATGATGCAGAGTCAAAGGTCTGAAGGTCACAAGTAGACACAAGCTTGTTTTCACTTTCTGGATTCTGTGGATAAGGAGGCATGATTACCTTCAAGGAATAAAGGGAGCAACATATGACTCTGAAAGAGAATGAAGTCATGGGAGAGATGCTACCATGAATGCTAGGAAATGACTCAGGAGAAATGAGGGCCTGGTTGACGCCACACAATGAGTGGAACCAATCTGAGTGGAACCACTCATAATTACTCCAGCAGTCCTGCATAGTCCCAGGAGGGCACAGAACTATAGAGCACATCCTGCATATAGCTGGACTGACCTGACCCACTAACAGTGATATATATTCAGTAATGGAAGATGGAGGGTTAATTTGGTGAATGGAGGGCTAGACGGAGGAGGAATTGAAGCAAGAAAGGACTTAGATGCAAGGAGATAAAGAGAAGAGTAAAGGACATTAAGGTAAATAAAATTCATAAAGTAAATAATATCAAAGACTGTGATCAAAGATTGGGACATGAGTTGAGATTTCAGAGGTGGATCAGCTTTAAAAGATTCCAGATTATCCAAGAATCCCTGTTCCTGGGGGATATGGTTCTAGGAACAGGATCAAAAATAAAAGATCAAAACTGAGTCAACTGAAGGAATGGGAGACTAGATTGCTTGAATGAAAAGAGCTATAGTGGAGACAAAAAAGCTAAAAGATTGTCAATGTCCTCAGTGCCTACGAGGGACTGTCTAGGTCTATAGGAAACAGGAAGGAGGGGAGGAGAAGCTAGCAGAGCCAGATGATGCATGCCCTGATCCCAGGGAGTGTGAGGGGACATGCTGAGTATCTCAGAAGCAGCATTGAAAGCTCAGAAAGTGGGATAAAACACCAACTACGTTCCTGGGTGGTGTTCCAGGGATTTGGGAGAACAAGCCAACAGCGGTCACATCATGGAGACCTGCCCCCCCACATCACATGCATGCAAGACCTTCCCCCAGCTGGCATCCTCAGCCATCAGCCCTCCTCTCATTAGACTCACATCCACATTCATGGCTTTAATGATCCCCCTACAACACAGCACAACTTCTAAGTCTGCATCTCCCACCTTGGTCTCCCTCCTGTACTGTAGTTCTGAATCTCTAAGCGGCCTTCCTTCAAGATATCTTTTCCAGAGCTACTGGCCACTAATTCATATCCAAACTACTCAAAACTCAACTGAGTGAGCATCTTTCTCCAAAACTCTCACCTTCAGGTTTCCTATTCCTCCCACTCATCCAAGCTGAAAATATACATCCTCTTTGACTTCCTCCACCAGTTTTCCCCTCACACCTCATTTAAGCTCTGCTAATTCTCCCTTTATAGTGCCTCAAAGGCCAGCCTTCATTACACTTCTCCACCATCCCCCTAGTTCACAGCTGAACATGTGCCATAACAAGTCTCAGAACTCTCTACCTGGTTTTCCTGCTTTCTTCTTTTTACTCTTTAATTCAACACAAATTCTCCTAAAACTTAACTATGCATATGTCAATCTGTGCTCAAAAACCTTCCTTATGTTGGGCATGGTGGAGCACTCCTATAATCCCAGTGGCTTGGGAGGCTGAGGCGGGAGGATCATAAATTTAAAGCCAGCCTCAACAACTTAGTGAGGCCCTGAGCAACTTAGTGAGACCCTGTCTCAAAATTTAAAAAATAAAATAAAACAGGCTGGGGATGTGGCTCACTGAGCACCCCTGGGTTCAATCCCTAGTACCAAAAAACAAACAAACAAACAAACAAACAAACAAACAAAACCTTTCCATATCTCCCTATTATGGTTTGGATGTGAGGTATCCCCCAAAAGCTCACATGTGAGACAGTGCAGGGAAGATTCAGAGGAGAAATGATTGGGTTGTAAAAGTCTGAACCCAATCAGGGAATTAATCCCTGATGAGATCAATAGAAGTGGTAGGGTGTGGTTGGAGGAGGTAGTAATTGGGGCACGGCTATGGGGTATATATTTTGTATCTGGAGAGTGGAGTCTCTCTCTCTCTCTCTCTCTCTCTCTCTCTCTCTCTCTCTCTCTCTCTCCTTCCTGATGATGTGAGCTGCTTCCCTCTGCCACACTCTTCCAACACAATGTTCTGCCTCACCTCGAGCCCCAAGGAATGGAGCCAGCTTTCTCTGGACTAAGATCTCTGAAACTGAGAGCTCTCAAATAAACTTTTCCTCCTTTACAATTGTTCTAGTCACATCTTTTAGTCACAGCAGTGAAAAAGCTGACTAAAACACTCCCAGATACGTCCATAATAAAATAAGCAAGCACAGAAAGTCCTTCGTGGGCTATCCCCTTCCATGATTTCACTATAAGAACAAGACATGCCAGGATTATTCCAGTCCATAGATCCCCCTGGATTGAATAGATTTTGACTTAATTCATATCTGTGATATGATAATGTTCATCTGATCCACTTTCACCACCAAGTATATATTCCTTTTACATGAAGGTTTAAATTCAGTAAGAATTAAATAACCTGGCATTTATAAAAATGTTCTAGCATAATTTCCCTAATGGGCAATGAAAGTATAAATTATTTCCACTGTTGCTCAATTTTAATTTATAATTTACAAGGTGAGGGACCTGTTAGTAGAAGTCTGGTGTTTAGTTGTTAATAAAATTAATTTGTTGTCAGATTTTAATCTTCAGAGAAAGAAAATCTTACTGATCACAAATTCCCAAAGTCCATAACAAATGATTCTCTTGTAGAGCCAATTATGTCTAAAAATGCATTACACATTTTTATACATATGTGTGTGCATGCACGCACACACACACACACACACAGAGAAAGATCTGCGGTGACAGTAGAACGTATTCACAACATGTTGTAAATAAAAACATAACAGAAGACTCCTGACCTACTGGATAAAGAAAACTTTCCACCTGATCTACTGGATAAAGAAAACATTCCCACCTCCAAAGCTTCTTAACTCTAACTATTCCTACCACTTTCTACCATGAGATATGGATTATATCTGGTCTTTCCAGAAACATGTTGCTAAAGAGAATTATGACATTTTTGGAGGAGGAACTATGACCAGAAAAACAGAGATCATATATGACAAGTCATAACTGAACTCCATATAAAGAAAGTGCTCACTCATTTAATGTCATCTCAACTAAAGATTCCAAAGAGTAATAACCAATAAACTGAATAAAAGGCATTAAGACATCCTACAGAGCAGAATCATGCTCTGCATACCTGAGGAGACACAGGTGCTGACACTAAGTTTAACTCGGGTGTGTAGTGGCCTAAGGTAAACCCCCAAGGATGAACAGCCATCATGCCAATGCCTTCATGCAACTTAGATCACATTGTCTAGTCCCCTAAGATCTGTGGAGAGTTTTGTTTTTTGTTTTTTGTTTTTTTGGGGTTTTTTTGGAACCAGGGATTGAACTCAGGGACACTTGGCCACTGAGCCACATCCCCAGCCCTATTTTGTGTTTTATTTTAGAGACAGGGTCTCACTGAGTTGCTTAGGGCCTCGCTAAGTTGCTGAGGCTGGCTTTGAACTCGCGATCCTCCTGACTCAGCCTCCCGAGTTGCTTGGATTACAGGCGTGCGCCACCACGCCCGGCTGTGGAGAGTTTTTATAGTTGTAGTTACCAAACAATCGCCACCAAGAGATTCTCTGAACCTTCCTTAAGATAGGTGACATAGTTTATGAGGGGATGTTACAAACTTCTGGAGCCAGAAGCAACAGATACTAGCTTGTATTGCCAGAAGCATATATATTTAACTAAAAACCTAAAATACAATTTAAACTTATTTCTGCTCATTTATTTATCTTTCAATGCATGGGAATGTCTATTTGAAATGCCATTTTTGATTAGTCCTTGTTTTTGTTGTAACAGACATAATATATTCTTTTTTTAAAGTTTTAGCAATAGTTTCCTCATTTCCAGAATTCTGGCTTACTGCAACTTAATAGTATATAGAGCATGCATTGAGCTCTTACTATGAGCTAAGCATTGTTCTAAACATACGTGTATTAATCCATTATCCACAGAACAACTCTATCATGCTGACACTTTCTATCTATATTTTGTAGAGGAGGAAATGGAGGCAATATCAAAGATGACATGACTAGTAAACAGTGGAGCCAAGATTAAATTCAGGCACCCTGACCCCATAGGCCATATTTGTCATCACTGTAACCCTCAAAGCTATGAACACTCTTTCATGTAATATCATTCATCTTTCATTCCAGAAAGAAAAGCTAGACAAAGCAACTGTCAAGTTACATGTTGACAGTACCCAGCAATACATCCCACAGATTCTAGGTTATACTGTCCTATTATTACATATCCTAATACTTGAACATGGCTTGAAGTTAGCCATCTGATTATGTTCCCCAAGCTGGAAAAGCAAGCAAAGCCAACTGATTGCTTTTGGGAGACAGAGAAAGAAAGGGCACCAAATGACACCTGAGTGTACATATACAAATCTGTAACAACCAATTCCACTATTATGCACAACTATGATGTACCGATTCTAAAAATGAGAAAAAAAAATGAATCAAGTTCTATCTGATGATTAAAAACACCTTTGTTTAAGTGGGGAAGAAATGACACCTAAGTCCATCTAGAGTTCCTAAAAGAGGTCCTTAAAGACAGAGGCATCTATAGCACATACTGTGAACTAAGGTTTTAAGGCAGATAACTAGCAAAGATGAAAATCATTAGGTCATCTATACAAATTCTGGAGATGAGAGTAAATGACTGCCGTGGAAATTTAACATTTCCAATGCATGGATAAGTTGGATGCATTGAAAGGAGATAAAATAAGATAAACACACAGGTCACACAATTATGTAAAGGTCAAAGTTGGTGCACATTGTACAAATATGTATGTAAGGTAAACAATAAAAGTATGTTAGTGTTAAGGTGAGGGGGACAAAAACTACAGGACAAGGTATGCAGGCAAGACCATAAAATTCCAAAGAATCAATGATAAAATATATTAAGGAAATAAATAAATCAAATGTATATGCAATAAAATGCAAAACATTAGCTCACACATTGGAGAGTGGAAGTCTTGCCTAGAGCTTGAAGTTAGCCATTTTAGCAGTAATTGAAGAAAGGGGACTCTTTCAGACAAGACATTAGAACTGGGGGAGCCCCCGATTTTCTGCAGAGTGGGAACACACTGTCTAGACCATGAAAGCATCAAGAGATTGAAAAGAACCCCAAGAGGTGAGTTGTAAAGAAGGGGCTTTCCACGTGGGAGCAGGTAGGGAGAAAGGCATTATGAAATCCAGACCAGTGCCTGTCAAAATTATATTAGTCAGCTTTCCTTTATTATATTGATTACCTAAGATAAGCAACTTACGAAGAAAATTTTTATTTGCGATCAGTTTCAGTTCTTGACCAACTGGTTCTGTTGCTTTGGGTCAACGGCAGCACACCATGGCAGCAGTGCATAGCAGAGGAAAACCTGATGGCAGGCAGGTGGGGACAGGGAGAGACCTGAATCCCACCCTCCCTTTTTTTTTTTTTTTTTTTTGCTTTATTTTCTTTTTAATTTAATTTTTTGATTCATTGAACACAAATGGAGTACAGCAATTGTTTTTCTGGTTGTACCCAAAGTAGAGTCACCCCATCTATGCATTCATACATGTACACAGGGCAATGATGTCTGTAACACATACTGTTATTATTCTTACCCCCCAACCTCAACCCCACCCCTCCCTTCCCTCTATGCTCTCTATCCTTTCTCCATTCTTGCCATCATTCCACCCCACATTATGCATCATCATTCACTTATCAGAGAGACCATTTGGCCTTTGGAGTTTTGGGATTGGCTAATATCACAGTATAATAATCTCCAACATCATCCATTTGCCTACAAATGCCCCTTTTGAGGCCACAGCCCCAAGGACCACTAGGCCACACCTCTTAAAGGTTTCACCACCTTCTAATATTGCCAAGCTGAGGACCAATTCTTCTGAGGACACTTATCCAAATCACAGAAAAGTTATAGAAACTCTTTGGGTTCTTTTACTCTGGGTAAAGCACATCTCAAATAATAACCATTAGATAAGTAAGGTTATACCATACTGTAAAAGTAGTTTTCATGACTGCATCCATCTTCTTAGCCCTTTGGGTAGGTGGTAATAATAACCTCCATCCCTTTCTCTAGCATGATTAGACACTGAGTTGCTAGGTTGTTAAAAAGAGGCTTGAAGGTTAATTAATGCTTATTGCTGAAGCAGATGAATCCACAAATATCAGTGACTAATACTATCAAAATGTATTTATCTCTCAAGAAGGATCTGATGTGATATAGATTGCTGGCTATCCTTCATTTAATTCCATTGTTCCTTTATATTTAAAATCTTGAGAAAGTTCCAATCCAGACATGAGACTATAAGAGAATTCAACCTGCACTTGGTGGGGGGAGGGGTGGCCTGCACTGTATTGGCAACAGGATCAGCAGTAAAAGTGAAAAACCCCAAGGATTGTGGATGCAGAATAACCACCAAGACACCCCAAAGGTTAAAGAGGTTTTTTTTTTTTGGCAGGGGCGGGGGGGGGGGGTTGTTTTGTTATGTTGATTAAATGACTTACAAGGAGATAATTTTTTCACTGTTGCTTCTCATTTTGTTTTTCTTTGATTTTGACAAAAGAGACTTGAGTAGACAATAAGGTCTAAAGAGGAAAATTGGTATACAACAAGGGAAAAGATACACAGTATAAAGAATTTATATAATATCATTAAATAGAGCCTTGGAAGAAAGGAGAGATCATGAGGGACAAATGAGGAGGTTAGTTTTCGCAAAGTTTGTTTAAAGAAACAGTGAGAGAACAAGGAGGTAAATAAAAACACTCCTGTGTAGCTCACCTGGAAGTCAGGGACAGAGTCTGCTAGGGGGCTTATGGAACACAGAAAGTCCACACAGCTGCTGGGGAGAGGCCCCCAGAGCCCAGTGAGTAAGAGGGTTGCTGCATTTCTTGAGGAGCTAGATTCCTGGAATTTCCAGAAATTCTAATCAGCACAATTTGATGCCATCTGCAGCAATGCCTGGCAACCTGGAAAGGTTCTGTGAAACTGTTGAAAAGGCAGTCCTACACTGGAGCCAAGTTCATCTCACTGGACGGGTTCCACCATATACTGAGTTACTGTAATAGGATAAACTGACACCTCAGACCTCACAGTTTTAGAACAATGCTAAAGACAGGTTCTAATAACAAGAGTCACAGTTAATTCATCCTGCTGACTTTTCTTTAAATGGAGCCATGTTGTACCATTTTCATGCTCACTTCTCTAGAGGCTTCCAGGTAGAAAAAATCTTGGAAATCACCTCATTCAATCCTTCACCTGATATGATTTCAGTTTTAGAAATCCAGGGCAGAAGTTGTCCTTGAACATGGGGCATCCTCAGGCTCCTCTTCATGGGGTGGCCTCCTTAGCAGGACACCTGAGACCACATGGCTGAGCTCTGGCTAATTCCATCTTGGTGGCAATAATATAAGTCATTCCCAGATGGAGCTCCATCTTAAATGGAGGATAACCAGCCAATCTACATCACATCAGATGCATCTTGAGAGATAAATACTTTTTGATAATATTACTCACTGATATTTGTGGATTCATCTGCTTCAGCAGTAAGCATTAATTAATCTTCAAGTCACCTTTTAATAACCTAGCAACTCTGTCCAATCACACTAGACAAAGGGATGGTGATTTTTGTTACCCACATGCCCAAAGGATTAAAAAGATAGAAGCAGTCATGAAACTGATTTTTACAATATGGTAGCACCTCACTTACCTAAACATTATTATTTGAGATGTAATTTATGAAGCTAAACCTTCATCCTTCCTCACTAAGAACCAGAAAGGAGAGGCTGCAGTCCAGGTCTGAAAGCAATCCAGGCTGAGAAGTAACTAAAACCTTAGCAGAGAGCCCCCTCAGGCTCTATTTATTTACTCAAGTTGTCTTGCAGTAAATAAGTCAAGTTTAAATATATGGTTATGTCACATTAAAAAAGAAATAGGAAATGGGAAGCAACAGGGAGGGGTGGCTAGAATGGGATAAAATAGTACATTCTGACAATGAAGGTCAGATAAGAAGAACTCTAAAGGACAACACACCCAATCAAAAAGCAATGTATAGAGCCCCATTTTATAAAGGATGATTGATGCCTCAGCATCCTGAAGCATTCCTGGACGTTCTCAACTCACAAAGGATGCTAAAAAGAAAAGTGGAAGTCTTCAACCAACTTTGTAAACGTCTAAAGAAGGTAAGAAAATGTGGAAGGAGTCTCTGGATATGGTTACTCAAAACAGTTTCAGTGTTTAAAGACATAACTTGATCATTTGAAAAACTCACTCATGATTAGTACCCTATGCCTTGATATGCCATTAAAAGGTGCTCAAAAAATGTGAGACACTGCCTATTGCACGCTACCTGGCTTAAAACTGGGTGGTTCCTCTCAAACTGATGTGGGTGCACAAACCAACATGAAGAACACTGGGTTTCTATCAAGATTCAAATGTCTGTCAGGACCTTGGAGATCATACAGCCAATAGCCTAGTAGAATGGGTCAGTGATCAAAGGCGTGCATTCATCTCACTGCAGAGAGTGAGCTACAGCCCATGGTCCCTGCTTTTGAAGCCAGGATATGATAATCCATATCACAGTTCCTAAGCAGACTCACACTCTCTCCATCCCTTCCAGGACCCTGAAGTTGACCCTAATGTGCACTCACCTGCAGAAAGCAGTGTCCAACTGGGGCATGCTCTGCAAGGGTGACATTATACACCTGCCTTCGGAAGATGGGCTCGTTGTCATTCACGTCATCAACGGTGATGCTCACCAGACAGGTGGCAGAAAGTGGGGGCTCTCCAAGGTCCTGGGCCACCACTCTCAGCTCTATGGTCTCCTGGGCCTCTCGGTCTAGAGTTCGTAACGTGCTGATGATGCCAGTTTCTGGATTGATGGTGAATGATGGCTCGCATTCCGCGCTGGGCGACAGGGACTCTGGGTTGCAGAGAGCCAAGAGTTGAAACAGCGCGTAGCGCAGCCGGGCATTATCAGTGCCAGCCTCATCCGCATCGGAGGCGCTGACCCACACTACTGCAGTACCAGGCGCCGCGGCCTCGGACACAGAGGCCTGGTAATGCTCCTGGGTGAAGCGAGGCGGCTGGTCGTTGAGGTCGGCAACCCAGAGCAGCAGAGTCTCCACGGTGCTCAAAGGAGGAGACCCCGCATCAGTGGCTACTAGTCGCAACTCATACAGATCACGGCTTTCCCTGTCCAAGGGACCCTCGACGCAAAGGAAAAATACTCCTGAAGGACCACCTGGTCGCAACGCGAAGGCTCCCTCCCCGCCCTCTAAAGACAGAGAGATGCTCCCTCCCCCGAGGCCTACTCCAAGCTCCCCGGTGGCCTCCTCTTCCTTTTCTGGGTCGCCGTCTGCATCGGACACCGAGACGCGAGCCACATAATCGCCAGGTCCAGCACCTTCAGAGACCCGAGCCGCGCCTCCCTCAGTAAGAAACAACAGGTGAATAGCAGGTGGGTTGTCATTCACGTCCAGTACCGCAACCGATACGCGCACCGTGGCGATCTCAGGCTCTGCGCCTCCATCGCGGGCCTCGACCACCAACTGGTGCCAGGCCTGCGCCTCGCGGTCTAGAGGTCTCCGTACCCGCACCACGCCGCTCAGCTCCTCCACAGTGAAGTAGGCCGCATCACCCACTGGTCCGCTACCTCCACCCGCCCCCGGTACTTGCCGGGCGCGAACACTGTAGCGCACTTGGCCATTAAGTCCCAAGTCTCGGTCTGTGGCGCGCACACGACACACCTCCGCGCCTGGCTGGGCGTCCTCACGCACTACAGCGCGGTACTCACCCTGCTCAAAAACTGGCGGATTGTCGTTCTCATCCAGCACGCGCAGTTCCACGCGCAGGCGGCCAGTGCGCCGTGGGATGCCACCGTCCCAGGCTTCAATCAGCAGCTCGTGTGCCGCCAACTCCTCACGGTCCAAGCGCCGCAGTAGCACCAAGTCTAAAGGTTCCAGGGGCAGCGACGGTGGTGACCCCGGGGTCCCATAGCGCAACTGGAAGAATGGTCCCTCGGGGTTCTTAGGCAAGTCGGACGATTGCACCAAGGTGTAGCCCTGTGTGCTAAACAGGCCGGCGTCTGGGTCGTGGGCACCTGGCAGGCGGAAGGCAGTACCTGGTGGGCTGAGCTCGGAGACGTCGAGTTGCAACGAGTCCCGGGGAAATCGGGGCGAGTGGTCATTCACGTCATTGACTTGGATCTCCACCTGCACCACAGCGCCTAGCAGCGTGGCAGCCACGAAGCTGTAGTGGTCCCGCCGCTCGCGGTCCAGGCACCGTGCTGTGCGGATAATGCCAGTGTCCGGGTGCACGTGGAAGTCGTCCAGCAGCAGAGAGTCATCGGAGTCCTCCGACAGAAAGAAGCCGCCCTCCTCCTGCTGCTGCGAGGCTGGCAGCCCGGCGCGAATGTCACCGACCAATGTGTCCGGCGGAAGCCCCTCGTCTACGGAAAGGCTGAGGTTAAATACCTGGGCAGATGAGCCGGAGGACGCCCAAAGCCACGCGTGCACGAAGAGGCCGAACAGGGAGCGCTGCGCCCTGGCGCCGCTGCCACCGCCCGGCATCCCTCGGAGTGACCCTCTCCTCCCGCGAAGCAGTAGGCGCTCCCAGACGGGAACTCCCCGCTGCTGACGCCCTTCGCCCATCCTCCTCCTAGAAAGGCTCATTTCTCCGCGACCTCCTTTAGAAGGCTCCGGATAACTGCCAGCTTGCGGCGGGATCGCGGTGAAATCCAGGCGCTTCTTTCACTGTCTGAACCAAAGAAGAAAACACTTTGGCAAACAAACCAATAGACCCAGGAGTTCCCGGGGTTACATCAGCAACTGGTGCAAACGTCCTCTGCCTGCAGCACACGCAGACGGGAAAGCTGTAGCTGGTTCTGCCGTTGCAGCCACCTCTTCAACCCCTGGATCTCTTTAAACGAGTCTCATCTCTTTTTCTGTCTCCTTTTATTCATTTTACATCTGTTCCTTGTTCTGCTCGGTTGGTTGTTTCCCCCCTGGTAAAGTCAGGTGCATTATTTCCTTTGCCAAAAAGGAGGAATTTATTTAAAGCGCGCACGCACCAAGAGGATGGGGATCGGGCTGGGAAGGGGGTGGAGTAAGGGCGGGGAGGCCGTGAGTGAGGGCGCTGGGCGGGAGGGATGGAGGGAGGGGCGGGTCGGCGGCGGCCCTGTTGACTGCTGGATGGGGGCGGTTGCTCCCCGCGGCGTCTCCGGACGCCCAGGACCACTCAGCTACCGCTCGGATCCGGCCTCCGCCGCCCCACTCCCCTCCCCGCGCGTGACGCGGCGCACAAGAGGGCGAACTCCAACCTGCGAGCGGAGGCTTTGCAGCAAAACAGAAGAGGAGCAAAAGGGAAAGAATCAGAAGATTTGCACAGTGGGACCGGAGGGTGGGGGACACGCAGGCGGGGTGTCTGCCGAGGTTTTGCGTGCCAAGTGCTATGGGTGTGGGGAGGTGAGGCGAGCAGCCTCTCCACGCCTCCCTCTTCTGTCCTCTTCATTGCCCCTCCATCAGGCCTGACGCTTGGCTCTGGCCGAGTGATGGTGGGGGTTATAATCACTTTGGGGCGCCAAACTTGTGTTCTCCATTTGGCATGAGAGAATCGTCCCCCGCAGAAGGACAGATGGAATCAAAGACCGACGCACAGCTGGATCCAGAATGACTGCAAAGGGGGTGAAGGAAGAACTTGAAAAACCTTCGAGAAAATCCAAGAAATATGTGACACACATGGTGTGAACCATGCTTTATTATGCCGCGCTACTACTCAGCGACTTGGGAGCGGCTTGTCACTCCCCTCTGCCACCGGGAATGACAATAGATTGGGCTTGTGAACCTTGTTTATGTATTCAGCGCCATCATAACACTCGCAGGGTGTTTTATGATGCTGATTAATGGGCAGAAAGACCGGTGACTGAGGCCTCACCATCTCCTCCACCGCCCCCGAGCAAGGAAGTTTGCAGGCAGGACCACTTACCGATAACCACTTTCAAAACCAGCTTCTGGCTGAACGTGAAGATGCTGAGCATGTTAATCTCCATCATCTCAGGCTGCCTTTCAGTTATCCATAATAATCGGTTGAAATTGATAAATGTCCTCTAATAAAGTATGCTCCATGGAGAGCCTCTGCCCTCTTAAGAATGGCCGACCATAGTTAGCAAATGGTTTCTGCAATCTTGCATCTCAGCCAGAGGGAAGAATTGTTTTCCTAGATACTGTTGTGCACTTTAGGAAGGACCAAAAGCCTTGCATAGTGGATCCTTACAGCACCAGCGAATTGTCTTTTTCTATTCAGTGGCATATATAAAATTGTTAATCTCCAGTCTTGCCATCTTCTTTACCTCTGACAAAATAATCATAAATCAATTTGCATTGCAGTTATGTTGAATGTAAATGAAGACATTATTAAAATAAGTTAAGCTTCCTTTTACTAATGAAATCTCCTTACCCATTAGTTTTGGTAGGAGTCTTTGGGGTCTTCTTTCTCCTCATCCTCTGCCATCTTACTGTGAGTGAGGAATCTCCCTGCCTCCATTCTGGTTCCTTTAAAATAATTCTCCACCAACCATCTGAATTGAAACTTTTAAAGGTACCTCAAGTTATCTTCCCTCCTCTTCAGAACCTGCAATATAATTCCTTTATACTTGGCTTATAATTAGTTTCCTTCCTAAATTACAAGGCCCTACCCACCTTGCTGTCCTTGGCCCATACCACCTCTCTAGAGCCAGCAATACTGCTTTCTCTCTGACCTTGGTATCTTTGAATTGTTAGAGCTTTCTCTGCCTTGTTATTTTTTCTCCTTTGCAAAGATCTTTTTCATTCCCGTCTCAACTCAGATGCCAACAGTACAGAGGGGTCTTTCCTGATCACCCTACTTCAAGTAGTCCTTCTCCCATAAACCATATAGCCTCACATTGTATTTTATTCAGAGTGCCTAAAAGCACCTAAAATCAGCTTGTTTTATTCATCTGTTTATATTAGAGTATTACAATCTCATTCCTCTTTATGAACTCGAAACACTGCTTTATCCAGCACCTGGAACAATACTTAGCACATAATAGGCCTCTGTTCGTTAGATATGTGTTAGATGACTGACTAGATGGTTGGTTGAATCAATGAGTATATGGATGGATGTTCTGTGAAAGTAGCAATTTGAAGCCATAACTTATGAATTCTACCTTTGTGACCTTTTCATTTTAATCATCCTATGGGGTTTCTTGAACCTATCTTTGAGCAACTTCAAGTTATTTTGTAAACTGTATTGTTATCAAATATTTACTTTTCTAAACACAAAAGAAAAGCAAGATCTTTTTTCTCTATCTTTCCCAGACACATTCTTTGTAAACAGTGGTTAGGTTTAGAAACAAATGGAAAGTCAGGTGTTTCAAACATCTGTTTTTCCATTGGTCCTTTAGCTTTGTAATGTAAGTGTGTGCCGCTCAAGCTCTCCTGCTCACTTCCCAATACCTTCATTGAATGTCCTGAGTCACATCCTGGAATTGATAACTCCATTTTGTACAGCAAAAGAAATAAATGCATTTCTCTAATATGTGAAAAATAACAGGATAATACAGGCACCAACAGCCTGCAAGAAATAGGTGGAGATCTGACCCTCTTGAAGGAAGCACCACCATGTAACCGGCAACCCTCATTATGCTCTCTAATTTGGGGCCTATAACTTAAATTTTATTAAACTTCTATTTCCTCCTTTAAATTGGGAACAATTTATCTAATTTACAGGTATGTTATGAGCCCTGAATGAAACTGTGTATGGGATTGGCAAATAGAAAGCATCCAGTAAATATTGTTTCTCTTGCTTTCTTTTGTTGGTGAGGTGAAAATATTTTCGGGATAAATTTTGGGGGAATTCTCAGTAATATCAAATTCTCACTTGTTAGCCCCCAGAGTGTATGAAGAGGGAAGATGCAAAATTCCCACAGTCATGAACAGAAACTCATGGACAAAAAGGTTCAGGGCAGATCTTCCTTTGGTGTTAAATGATTTTAGTGATACAGGAAGTCCCTCTTCAAAATAATTTTCTCTCAGAATGTAGATAGTCCTCAGATTTGTTAGAGTCAGCTGAAATAGAAAATTGTTATTAAGCACTCAGAGCATTGTTAAAAACCCCTCATCTCCCCATTATCATTATCCCCCATCTTGCAGATGAGGAAACAGGTTTCAGGACGCAGCAAGTATCATGACATAGTAAGTGACAGAATAGAGTTTGAACTTAGATAGTTTTATTGTCCTCTCCATTGGTCATTCACCATCTCTGTGATTTCTTTTTCTTTTCTTTCTTTTCTTTTTCTTTTTTTGGTACCAGGGATTGTACTCAGGGGCATTTGACTACTCAGCCCCATCCCTAGTCTTATTTTGTATTTATTTAGAGATAGGATCTCTCTGAGTTGCTTAGCACCTCACTTTTGCTGAGGCTGGCTTTGAACTCTCGATCCTCCTGCCTCAAACTCCTGAGTTGCTGGGATTACAGGTGTGCACCACAGTGCCTGGCTCTGTGATTTTCTTTAACCTGGTTGTCTTCAAAATTCTAAAGTGATATAATAAGTTGGGGGGAAATTTGGGACAGTTACAGAAGAGGATCTTGGAAAGACAGGACATTTGTGAAACTAGTGAGGAGACACAGGAGAAGAGCTACAGGAAGTGACTATTCAGAAATGCAATAAAAATAAATCAACAATTTAGAAATTATATCCAAAAGCAAGCGAGGAGAATCCTGTGAACCACAAAGGATTTCTTCCCATCTTTTTCCCAAGGAGGCCCCCTGAGGATTGGGAAGGGTGTTGTACAGCTGGGAGCCCCCTTACCATTGAGGCTCACGTGTCCTCTCTCTGGAAAAATTTGAGCCAAAGAGTGTTGAGAGTTTGCGATGGTTACATTTTATCTGTCAGATTGTCTAGGCAATGGTAATCAGTTGTTCAGTCAAACACCAGCCTAGATAGTACAGTGAAGCTATATTTTAGATGGGATTGTCATCTGCAACCAATATACTTAATATCTAGGAGATTATCCTCCATAATGTGGGTGGGTATCATTCAATTAGTTGAAAGTCTTAAAAGCAAAAGTGAAGGTTTCTTGCAAAAGAAAATATTCTGCTGGGATTACAGGTGTGCACCACAGTGCCTGGCTGTAACATAGAAATCCTGCTGAGTTTCCAGTGTGTCCAACTTCTTATTAGCTTTCTGTCACTATAACAAAATGCCTGAGAAAAGGTTTATTTGGCTCCCAGTTTTGGAAGTTTCAGTTTATGACCAATTGACCCCTTTGCTTTGGGCAAGACAGCACATGATGGAGGGAGCACATGACTGAGGAAAATTGCTGACCTTACAGCTGGGATGCAAAATCTCCTTCAAAGACTTGTCCCCATTGTCCTGAAGATCTCCCATCAGGTCCTATCTCTTAAGGGTTTCACTACCCCAATAGTACCACCCTGGGGATCAAGTCTTCAGCACATAGGCCTCTGGGAGGCTTTTCAGATTCAAAATATAACACTGCCCTACAAATTTCATTCTACCAGTCCCCACAATTGTGTGAGTAAATTGCTTAAGTAAATAAATAGTATATATGTTAGAATGTCTCTCTGGTGAATCCAATACAGAGTTAATTAAGAAGTGGAAGCCAGGTGTGGTGGCACATGCCTGTAATCCAAGTGGCTCGGGAGGCTGAGACAGGAGGTTGGCAAGTTCAAAGCCAGCCTCAGCAAAAGCAAGGTGCTAAGCAACTCAGTGAGACCCTGTCTCTAAATATGATACAAAATAGGGCTGGGGATGTGGCTCAATGGTCAAGTGCCCCTGAGCTCAATCTTTGGTACCCCCCCAAAAAAAAGAAGTGGAGATGATTTAGTATTTAATATTATATCTTGCACTTGATATTCACATATATGTTGTGTTCTTAATTTCTTAAAATCAGAACCTTAGAAGTCACAGTTTTTTGTGGTTATTTGTGGGTTTGCTCATTTTTGCAGAGCTGGAACTCAAACCCAGATCCTCGTGCATGCTACACAAGCACTCTACCACTGAGCCACATTCACAGCCCCATCATAGACATCTTCAGGGGCAATCAAGTTCACCTCCCCACTTTTGACTCCCAGTCACTCAAATGAGATGATATCTTTTCTTCCCTTTTTCTGTTGAGAACCAGTTTCACATATGCATTCTAATTTTCCCACTCAACAGAATTAATTGAATTTCATACAGCATTAGTATATTTCAGATACAGACACAGTTTTTTTTTCCTCTGGAAAGTTGGAGAAAAACTTGTCAATCTTTGGGGTTTGGGGGGGGTTGTTTTGTTTTGTTTTGGTACCAGGGATTGAACCCAGAGGCACTTAACAACTGAGTCATACTCCCAGCCCTTTTTATATTTCATTTAGAGACAGGGTCTCACTAAGTTGCTTAGGGTCTCAATAAGTTGCTGAGGCTGGCTTTGAACTTGCAGATCCTCCTGCCTCAGTCTCCGGAGCTAGAGTGACTGGAATTACTGTTGTAGGCCCCATGCCCTGCTTCAATCATTTCGTTATACCAGCATTTCATCACATAGATTGTCATTAAGTACATTTAGACAAACTATATTGAATCATATTTTCAAATCTAGTCACAGCTGGAATATCAGAAATTATAAAGAGGTGGCTCCAAACTTTCAATGGTTCATCTTGAATTTTTTTATGGTGATGCAAAGGTGATACAAATTCAGGGGAAACTGTACTTAGAATTTTGATCTTTTCCTGGTCTAGTGATGTGGCATCAGAATGTGATCATGAGGGTCAACAACCTATATCTACAGTGGATTGTGTTGCCAGTGTTTTTTGGATACAGGCGTTCAATTAATTATATGGTATACAATCAATAAATACTTCATCATAAAGTTGACTTCGTGTTAAATGCTTCTGCCCACTATAGGGCAACCTAAGTGTTCTGAATGTGTTGGAGCTAGTCTAGCTAGCTGTGATGTTTGCAATTTGACCTATGATATTTGCAATTTGTGATGGGTTTATCAGGATGTAACCCCATTATACCTAAAGTAGCATCTCTACAGAAATTGACTGTTTTTGAAGATTGGAGTATAAGTAGTTGTGAGATAGTAATACCTCACTATTATTGTAGGCAGCTGCAGTAATACCTGCCTGATTTTCTCCAGGCTCCCTTCTCCTCCCCAATAATTCTTCAGGCAGGCCAACTTCTCCCCACTCCCTCCATCAGACTCAGGATGGTCTTCAAGGGCCAATCAAACCTGCTCAACCATGTAACCACTAAGATTTGGCTTCCCTAACTCTGCCTTTGGCACGTTCCCCCTCATGCTTTCCCTGAACACTTTTCTTTAGATGAAATAATCCCAGCTCCTTATTTCCCGAACCCTTTAATCATTTTGTTTCTGTTCTCTGAACTCTTTCCAATTTTCCTATATGTTGTATGAGATGTGGAAACCAAAACCACACGCCATTTTCTAACAGGGTCTATGCCAAACCTCAGGAGGCTGAGTTCTTCAATCAGAAATCAAAGCCAAGTCCAACAGGTTCTTAACAAGTGGATGTAAGAACAGGTGTGACACCCTCATTCTGACAAAGGAACACCTTCTACTTGCTTTTGCACAAAAGGGATTTTTAGAATATTCATGTGTAGGACAGCATGAAGGATGCAGTTAGCAAAAGCAAAAAGCAACAAACAAACAAACAAACAAACCCCAAGATAAATAGCATTTAATCCTGCTTATAATTTTTTAGGTATTATTGTCCTCTGTGTGAAGGAAGTCAAGGAAGCTTATCTATTTCCTGGAACAAAGCGAAATTCATTGAAATATATGTATATCATATACATTATAATAATTCCAGGCAAGAGAAAGCAAAGGAAATACCCAGGACCCTGCCAATCCCACAAATATTCAGTGAGAAAAACACCTGGATTCTTCCCAAGCCACAGCTGTTCAGTTGGAAAATGCCTGGATCCCATTGAATCAAGGCAGTCAGGGAAAAGAGCCACATCCGGCCCAGTGTGTCTGCTCAGTACAACACGAACACATGAATCCTATTTGATCAAGGCACAGTTATTTTGGAAATAAATAGATCCTGCTGGATTCAAGCACAGTTCATGATTAACACACACAGATGGAGATGTAGTGGGTGCAGATACTATCTATGAGAAACTCCTTCAGTACGCAGACATTTGGTAGGAAAACTTCTGTCATAGATTTTTGGTATGTCAATATCTAGGTTATTTTTCTCATGGAACATATGTGGACCTGGCAGTTCTGCTCCTCAAATTTGCCTGGATCACACAAGATCTGACTGTCTCCACTCTGATTCCCTAGGTCCAATAACATGTCTATGGAAAGAAAACTGCAAAACTAAGTCAATCTTGTTTTCCTTTAGTAAGCTGAACAACACAGTAGCATAATCCCTATAGGAATGCTCCAAGTCTTTCTGAACCCACTTAATGTTCTCTTTTGTCACATCTGCATTTTCCCAAGTTTCATCTTCTTTTCTTTTCATATAAGTTTCTTCTGTATCTAATAGAATATTTTTATGATATTTTCCAAATAACATTTCAGTGATCAATGATTTTAAAATATCACTATTGACCCTGACACTAACCTGAAAATTAGGCGATATTGCCATGAGTTAATCACTGAATTTAAGATTTACCCACTTGGGGGTATATGGAGTGAATTAATGCATAATACCTTTAAAGATGTTTTTAGATGACAGCCAAGGTAATTCTGAGGAGAGAACCTATGCTTTGGGAAATCACAAACTCTGACTCAGAGAGTCCTGGAATCCTGAGGGCTTGGGTTCCAGAGAGACTCTTCCATCCAAGGACTTTATCCCAGACTAGACTGCCATCCCCGGAGAGATGACAGAAGAAACTACTCCACGCATTCAGGTGTTCCTCCACTTTTCTCTGCTGGCTGCCAATTCTTTATTTCCCATAACTATTTTGTATTCCAGTGCAAAAGAGAGAAAAAAGAGGAATGAAATTCCAGAAGCTTTTTGGCCTAGTAAGACACATTCAAGTAATATGCCCCAGTCCATTTAGGAAAGCAAGGCCTAAATCTCATGGTCAGTGATCTCATGGTTCACTCAGTGAACCCTGTGCACTGAGTGTTTTAACCATCAGACGGAGCTCCAGCTCCCGGGTATCCACAGCAAGTAACTTGACTGCATCTGCAGGAGCTTGTCTTCAAACAGTTTCCTGTATCTGCAAATGTATGTATTTTTTTCTTTGCCTTCACGGTCTTTTATCCCTGACCCTTTATTTATAAATGCCGCTTCTACATTTTTGCTATGTGCTTTATCATCAAGATCTTCTTTGAAGATTTCTAGCCTTTCTTCTAATGCATTCTCATCCCCAGTTTGCCCTGCTTCACCTGTGGGGCTTTATTCACTGTTCTTCCTTCTTTTAAGCCCTCGTCTCTAATCCAGGCATAACAGGAAAGCTTAAAATAACAGCCAGTTTTAAAACTGGAATTTAGAAGAGATCTTAAAAGACTCAAATGATAAAGACCTTCAGGGGGCACGGATGAATGTTAAATGCTGGAGAGTAACCACCAGCAATCAGAGATGTAATCGTTCATGTTTGAGCTAGTACATCATGCAGCCCAAGAAGAAAAAGGCAGATCTGTACATGGCTGCAGAGAGTGGCCACAGCTGTCTTTTCTTCAGCTTTGCAGATGCTTGGAGTTAATGCTTCTGGTAACTCAGCCCTTCTTCTGCAAGAATATTACCAGCAGGCCAGGTGCGGAGGTGCACGGCTGTAATCCCAGCAGCTCAGAAGACTGAGCAGGAGGATCATGAGTTCAAAGCCAGCTTCAGCAACTTAGCAAGACCCTAAGCAACTTAGTGAGACCCTGTCTCAAAAAAATTAAATTAAATTAAATTAAAAGGGCTGGAGATGTGGCTCAGTGATTAAGTGGCCCTGGATTCAATCCCTGAAACCAAAAGAAGAAAAAAAAAAAAAAAAAAAGAATATCACTAGCATAAAAGCCATATTCACCAAGCAAGGGGATCTCTTTTGATGGATTATTTAGATCTTGCTCTCCTTTACTTCTAGACACATCCTCATAGTCCCCCCTGGTAGGCAGAAATGTCCCCTCCCTCCCATATAGACATCCTAATCCTTGGAACCTATGAATACATTACCTTATCCAGAAGGGAAGTTGCAGATGTAATTAAGTTAAGGAATCTGAGATGGGGAGGTTGTCTGATTAGCCCTAGTGTAATCACACAAGTCCTTAGAAGGTCAAGAGCAGGGCAGGAGAATCAGAGTCAGAGGAGATGGAACAGTGGAAGTAGAAGTCAGAGTGAAGGAGCCATGAGCCAAAGAATCCAGGAAGCTTCCAGGAGCTGGCAAAGGCAAGGAAATGGATTCTCCCTCAGAGCTTCCAAAGGAACACAGACCTGCCAATACCTTGATTTTAGCCCAGTGAGAGCCACATTGGCCTTACCTACAGAACAGGAGATACTAAATTGTGTTGTTTCAAGTCACTAAGTGTGTGATAATTTGTTACAGCAGCCATGGGAAACCTACACACTCCTCGGTAGTGCCAGGGCAGTTATTTCTCTACCTGAATTCTTCAGAGTGAAAATCATGCCCACACTGCCACCGTTCTCTCTTAAACACAGGATCTCACAGAACAGAGGTGGAACTTATCCAAGCATTGAATTTGTTTCCAGCCGACAGCATCCCAAGGGATCAGTTCCAGCTGGAAATTTGGGCAGATTCACTTCAGAGAATGTGTTTCTTACAATGTCAAGATGAAATTCTTCTTTGATTTAAACGCATTATCCAAATTTTATTTGCTTTGTACAAATGTTTCTAGAAATATGTCTGCAACAAAATAGCACTCCAGCTTAAAAGGCAAAAGAAAGACTGTAAATAAAGTCTGATCGTGATTATTAAAATTGTTCAGATGTAAATTTGGGCGTAATTGAGAGAGAGCCACAGATTAATCCAAGGGAGAGAATGAAGTCTTTGGAAAAGAGAGTTAAAGACACAAAGCTTACTTTTAAAGCAAAGTGTTTGGCCCAACAGCCGGAAAATGGGGTTCTGGTTATATTGTGGAGTGAAATAAATCCTGACTGTGGAAACAAATCTAAGTGTTATATAATGGGCCGTGAAATCTGCTCAATGGAGGTCACTGGCCCAAGAGGTAGGGAATCTGCTAATGTACACACGAAGAATCTGTTTCTTTTCATCTGCTCATACTCAAATGGAAATGTGGTGGTTTCCAAGCTTTTCCGAGTCGCTGTAATAAATACATATTATTTCATAAGTCTTACACATACATGCGCGCACACACACAACACACACACAAAACTGCTCAATGATAACCTACTTATCCTTGCAATGAGTGACATATTCTGAAAGTTCCTAATTTTGTTAATCTCTCTCTCTCTCTCTCTTTTTCTTTGTTGGTGCTGAGAATCCAACCAAGGGCTTTGCATGTGCTAGGCAAACCCTCAACTTCTGAGCTATACCCATACCCCTTTCACTGGTATTTTTGTTTTAATGATGGACAAGACCCACAAAGTAGCCAAGACCTAGAATATAAAAGCTTCAGTTGTACCATTTTCCAGTAAAAGTATTTTCTTCCCATGTTAGTACTAACAGTTTATTCATTATTACCTAGTAACTTCAAATAAAATGATAGCTTGTAACTGAATATCTTTAAGGTCTTTTCCAACTCTTAGATTTTATAGTTTTTCCTCAAGAGGAACATTATTTTCTCCAAAGTCTCCTTTTTAATAGAATGAAGCAATGACTAACAACTTGGAACCTCCCTTCAGCAGGTTCATTTGATGAAAAATGGTTCTTCTAAGATAATTCTGATTTCTTATTTCTTCACAATTATTAAGTATAGACCCCAAACTTGTCTTTCTAAACAAAATCAGAAACATTGCAAATGTTTCCGTACCCTCTTGCCATATTAGCATTGGTGTTGGTGAGTTTTTATTTCAGCAATTGAGGAACTAGAATTTCTCCTAAGGGAGAAAGCAATTTGAGTCACTTCCGGCATTTTGATTTATGCTCCTTGCCAATGTCACCTTGAAAATCACCTCCCTCTCCCCATTGCTAAAATTACTGAAGACAGAAGAAGCTAGTGTCCTAAGACTTGCAGGAAAACTGCTATCACTTTTGTTTTCGACCATTATGCAATACAACACACTTCACAGAATCTTGCCTGTAAAACAGGAGTGACACTAACCTCTCAAGGCTGAGGAATAGCTAATAAACTGTGCTCACCCTACAGAGATGCAAAACAATAGCAATCACTCATCAGTTTGCTGAGAGGTGACAGATTCCAATTTCCTATTTTTCCAGAGACACTCTCCTCATTACCAAGCAAAAGTGAACCCGTTAACTTGCCCAAGATCTATAGCTTGCTGTAGTGATCTCATCGGGCTGTGTCCCTGATGGGGACTCGAGCAGGTGGTGCGGAGAACAGCGGCCTGACATATGGAGACATATTGCCTAAATAGGCTGATCCACCAGGCTGGCTAATTTCCCTTCCATTTTGAGAAGAGCAATTATTGTTAAATTGCCATCTATCGAAATGACTTTGCTCTTGCCACTAAAATATAACACATCCATAAACTATAATGTAAATGAGTGTCTCCTGACACTTTGATTTTAAAAAATTAAAATTTTTTTTTAAAAAGAGAAGCAGAGCCCACCCTGCTGCATTTAGAATTCAGACAGCATCATAATTCAAGGGTTTAAGATATTAAATTGGTATGTGTAACTCACACTGCTCTGGAAGCCTTTAACTATACAGCTAAACTATTTTGTAGCTTTGCTTTTAAATCCCATCAAATTCTGTGGTAAAGCTTTGTTTTGTGTGAATGGACATGGTCTCCTTTTGGAAAGCAGGAATGAAAAAAGGGATGCTGGAAAGGAGATGTTGGAGACAAGACAGAAGCTGGGGGATACTAAGGAATCCTTTACCTCTGCCAAGTATTTACTTGAGGTCAGCAATGCTGCAGGAAAATGCCAATCTTGAGGCCAAGACAAATCTACCTGCCCAAACTATCAGAACCAGAATTTAGGCTGCTTCAAACAAATCATAGATGAAACACATCCAGAATTCCAAATAAAGATTTTAAAGGGAAATTTTAATGTTTATATACAAATTTAGCAGCCTGAAGGGAAACAAGGTATTGATTTATGAAGCCAAGAGGAATTATGAGCAGCTGGAACATTAAGAATACATTGTTGGAGAGAGTTTTCATTGCCAATTTGGACCAAAGTTCTAGAACCTTCCAGAGTCATGATTTGGATTCATAAGATCTTAGATACTCAAATCTAGTTAATTTTAAGAAATTTTACACGTAAGCCTTGGATTATTAGATTGACACAGTAAAGATCCAACTGTTAAAGACAGATACAAAAGGCATTTACATTTCATCAGATGTTATAGTGTTTTCTTTAGAGATAACTTATTTTTTAATTTATGATGAGTGATGTTTTTGAAATAAAAAGACATGTTTAAAAGAAGAATTGAACAAAAGGAAATTTGAAAATCTCACTATTAAATCTAGAAAGCATGTCTCATCAAACTCTAAAGCTATTCCCAAGATAAAGTACCTAAATGTACATACACTTGGTCTTGCAACAGACGTAAAACAATGAGAATAATGTTTCAGAGTAGAAGAGGAAATAATCGCCTTCTATGTTATTGGATAATCACCACAATCATTTTCATGGTGAATTTCTTAACTTCTTTTTCTTTGAGTTTGAATAAAAACTGCTTTCCTTACATCCTGCAGAGGGCTTCTAAAGGTCCATTCCTGATTCCAAAGATCCATCCTGGTTTCTCCCAGTAATCTTAAACCAACAGCATGAAAAAATAGTTTAATCCATTTCATTCTGTTTTATGATTTTCAAGGATTCATTTATCATTATGCTTCTTTTATTTAGACATGAAAGTCTCCTGGCCTTCTGGGAGATCCAATCATCTACTCCCTACACATGCAGGTCATGTGGGGTGTTTAGGCTTCCACAAGAGGGAGTGAGAGCCATGTTTCTCCCTTGGGATTTCAAAAAGAAACCATCCAGATCTACTCAGTATGCATATGAGGGATTCAAGGAAGAATCTGCTAGGACAAGATCCCTTTCCTGGAAGAATTCACTGTGTATTTGGGAAAGGAAATAATTACAAAAAATAAAATTTATGGTGTAAGATAAATAGTGCTACAAAGATTTTTAAAAACAACAGAACTCAGAGGACAGCCTCATTTTCATTCAGTTCCATTCTGGCTCACAGAGGTCATTGCTTTGGCAGCAGACCTTAGCATCCTTGGCCCTGGCCCTTCTGAGGCCCCCTCCTTTCCATATGATTTCTGATTAGTCCAAGCCCCTTTTGCCTCCTGCTTAGCTGCACTTGAGATGCTCACTGCTCCTGCAGGTAACCCTCTGTCTGTCCGTATCATGCCACTGCTATTTATTTTCTTCTGTAGCACTTACCACTTTCTGAAATTAACATCCCTGTTGAGACACTTGTTTATTGTCTGCCTTCCCTATAAAATGTCAGATCCTTGTAAACTGTATTCACTTCTCTACCCCAGTGGCCCCCAAATAGTTGAGCAGATTTATGAATTAACAGAGATTGACACCCATTTCTAAGTCTATGCTTTCCAACCTCAGTTGGAACAGTTATTCAAGAAACTTTTAGTTGACAAACACTTTAGATCACAAATCCCCTTTCTTGCATTATAGGAGGCTCCCCCACATGGCTCCATTCACTTCAGCAAATAATCTGGTCCCCACATCCAGTGGTGATGCTCCCATAAAGGGCTGCAGTGGGTTTCCAGCTGCTGTTTCTAGAGCACTGTCTAATCTGTAACTTCCTTGGTTTCTGCATTAGGCAGAGTGACCAGTCACTCATCAAATGCTTTTCCTGTGGTGCCCAAACCTATTTCTCTTGATTTTCTTAGCCCAGACCTGCTGAATCAAAATCTCCATAGACAGGATCTGAGGTTATGCACTTTTTAGAGCCAGAGGTAATTCTGATGTACAAGCAGGATTGAAAACCGCTTAGATTTCTTCTTTCCTCATTTGCTAGTTCAGGGATGGCTTAAACTTCGGGAAGACATAAAGGTGATTGAATAGGCCTGGAACAGATCACTTGTCTTAAACTACCTTTGCATGGCAAACACATCTCTTGTATTTACATTACATGTTTCCAGATCCCTATTCATAGGAAATTTTACTTGGTACACAATTTGCAATAAAGCAATTATCATAAGGTGCACGTATTCATGATCTCCATGAGATTCAGAAAACACTGATTGCCGTACAGAATAATTTTGTTATTACCATGGTGATTGGTATGGTGAGAGTGAGGTAAGAGCTCTCCAAGATTGACAGCCCTTGCACTTGCCTGGGGTTGCTGCTTCAGCCTTCTATCTAGACTCTCATAAAACCAAATCTGACTTCAAGATCTCACACTTGCTTTCTCCCCCAAATGCTAAGTCCTCATTCTTAACTGCTAACTAGTCTCTTTAAATGGTACTTTTCAGGAACCAGAAACCTCAACCCCGAATACCACTTTCTCCCCTAAACTTGCTTCCTTTCTCTGATGTAATTCATTAAGTTAGAATAGTGACTATTTACCTTAGTCACTCCCTGCTCCTCTTTTTCTCTCTCGCCTCAAATTCAACACTCCACATCAGCACTAAGTCCCATAGACAATACTTTCCAAACATGACTCACCTCTCTTCTCCATCTCACTACCATTTCTTTAATGGTCTTTATTTAAACCATTCAACCTGCTCCTTGACAGACCAGCCTGTCCCTGACATCACATGCCCTTCCCCACACTGTCAACTAATGGAATACCGCCACAGTCATCCTTCCAGTGTACCATCTGGTCACTCCCGCTACCTCCTCCCTTTATTTAAAAACCCCTCAGTGGCTCCCCCATGGAGCACCAGAAGCTAATCTCCTCAGTCCAGTACCTGTGCCCCTCCTTACCTAACCAACTCACTTCCCAGCCTCAAGGCCCTCTTCCTCCCAAGCTCTTTTCCTTCCAAGCTCATCTTGGGAAAGTTCAAGAAAAAGCTAAAATTCTAGACTTTCAAATGCATTCAAGGCCTAGGCACAAGTTCACCCATCCAGAAATGCAAACTGATGCTGAAAAAAAAAAAACACCTAAATGTGGAAATAAATGAAATAAATGAGTTCAATTGTACTTGCTGGTTGGTTTTAATTCACATGAGGTTCTTCCACAGCTTGTGTCTTGTCTTGCTCCTGTGGCAATTCTCTCTACTTCCACTTCAAAGTCATTACAGCAGCAAAGCTCAGAAACACTGCCATCTGGTGATGATGAGAGACAGTGGAGAGAAAAATGATCCTCTATGAATTTTTTTCCCCCATCGGAGAGTTAATCTCTTCCCAAGCCTTAGTTTTTGTTTGGTTTGGTTTATTGATATTTGTTGGTGGTGGTGGTACTGGGGATTGAGCTTGGGGGTGCTCTACCACTGAGCTACATCCCCACACCCTTTCGTTCTTTAATTTGAGAGTCTGGCTAAGTTGTTGAGTCTGGCCTCAAACTTTGGATCCTCCTCCCACACCTTAGTTTTAAGAAACTGAGTTACAAAAAACTCTCTTTGGTGTCTGTACTTGTAGTGACTCTCTTTTGTAGAGATCTATTGATCACTTTCAACCAGATTATTGAAAGATACTGAAGGACACCTTTATTCAAGCCATGATTATCAGTTTCAGATCTCTTAGTGGCTCAGAGAACTCATGAAAGTGTTTTATTTTAAAGAGCTGATATGTGCTCCCAACCACAAGTATGTTCGATGAGGGCAGCAAGGGGTTGAAGCTATTTGCCAATATCAATCCAAAACAGGGCATGTAAGAAGTCCTCAGGGACGATTCATGGAAAGGATGATAAATAAATACATGAACAGCAGATATGGGACTCATTTCAAACTGGAGGAAAATATTTCTGATATTTCTGAAAGCAGCCACCATATCTTAAAATGTCAAGTTCATCTTAAAATGTTGACGTACAGGTGCTCCTCAACATAGAGTGTGGTTACCTTCTCCACAAACCCATTTTAAATTGGAAATACCATAAATCTAAAATGCATTGATGCAGAGAGCAGGGGAGGTACTGAGGAATGAAACTGATCAAATTATATTTTTCTGTTGTGTCCATTTTCAAATGTGTAACAACCAATCCCATTATTATATATAATGCACCCATAAAATAAAATAGAAAAAGAAAATGCATTAAGACACCTAACCTACTGAACATCATAGCTTAGCCTAGGCTTCCATAAACAAGCTCAGAATGTTTACATTAGCTGACAGGCAAAATCATTTAACACAAAAGCCTATTTCATAATAAAGTGTTGGATAGCTTGTGCAATATATTGAATATCGACATACGGGAAAAAGAAAAAGCGCTGGCAACACAGTCCACGACAGAGTTCGGGTGACTTCCCCTCCTGATCATGTGACCCACTGGTGCCCCTGCCTTCTGCCATTGCCCAGCATTTTGAGGGGCAGCACATTGCATATTGCCAGTCAGGGCAAAAATCAAAATTCCAAATTTGAAGCATGGTTTTTACTGAGTTTGTATTATTTTGACACCACTGTAAAATTGAAAATGTTTAAGTTGAACCATTATAAATCGGATACCATTTGTTCTCTCTAATCTTGAGAGCCCAAGAACCAGGAATACTTGCAAACACTACAATCATGTACCACTTAACAACAGGGACGTTTTCTGAGACATGTGTCAGTAGGCGATTTTTGTCATTGTGTGGACATCAATAGAGTGTATTTACACAAACTTGATAGCTACCGTGTCACTAGACTACATAAGTGCAAGGGTGTACCATTGCATATGCAGCCCAGCATTGACCAAAATACTGTAATGTGGCATGTGACTGTATTTGAAAAGTGGGTTCTGGGATTGTAGCTCATTGCGGGGGGTGCTCACCTAGCACACGTGAGGCACTGGGTTTGATCCTCAGCACCACATGAAAAGAAATGTAAAAAGTGGGTTAAATAAAAGGAAGTACAGAGTATTAATAAATCCACTAACTCTTTTTGACAATTATAGGGAGGAAAACAACAGCTTTGTCTAACTCTTCCTTTGTTTCTTTGACTGTATTTCTTAACCATTATCTCATCACACATACTAACATATTAAAAACAAATGCCTGTTCTCAGGATTGTGTCCAAACGCCTTAGAACCAGATTTCTCATCAGCATCATAGTAGCCCCTGGAGATTTCCGCACATGGGTATAGACAAAGCTGCTTTGAAAAGTCATCGGTCATTCTAAAGCTCATTTGTATCATGTGACATCACAGAATATATGCTTAGTAAATAATTTGTTTTTCACAAAGTCAATAACTAATTACCAGTTCATGTCCTAAAAATAAATCAATATCAAAAAGTAAATCTAAGTGACTTCATCACAGAAACTGACCACCAGACAGTGGACTTCAGGATTACCTTTTGGGTGAGTGACTCTCCTTACATTTCTTTTCTTTACATGTCAAGACAAAGGGATTTACTTAGGCCACAAGGAGGACCATGACCAGATGAGTGGAAAGTGCCAAATTGGTGCCCCCACTCTGGAAAGCAGTAGGGAGATTCCTCAAAAAACTTGGGATGGACCCACTATTTGACCCAGCTATCTCACTCCTTGGTTTATACCCAAAGGTCTTAAAATCAGCAAAGTATAGGGATGCAAGCACATCTATGTTCATAGCTGCTCAATTCACAATAGCTACATTGTGGAACCAACCTAGATGCCCTTCAATTGATGAATGGATAAAGAAACTGTGGAATATATACACAATAGAATATTACTCAGCCATAAAGAAGAATAAAATTACGGCATTTGCTCATAAATGAGTGGAGTTGGAGAATAACATAAGTGAAATAAGCTAAGTGAAATAAGCCTAGCCCAAAAAACCAAAGGCCGAATGTTTTCTCTGATCAGTGGATGATGATACATAATGGGGGGCGGGAGGGGTCATGGGGGGGACAAGAAAAGAATGGAGGAAGTATGGATGGTGTAGAGGAAAATGGGACTGGAGGGGTTTGAGGATGGAAAGGTAGTTGACTGAGATGGACAGTATTATCCTATGTATATGCAAGATTATATGAATTGTGTGAATCTACACTGTGGAAAAAAAAAGATATATTCCCTGCTGTATAATTATATCAAAATGGGTTCTACTGTCATGGATAATTAAAAAGAACCAATAAAAATATATAAATAAATAAATAATAAGAAAGTGCCGTAAGAAAATCAGGGCCTTTGCTTCTCACTCTCCCCATGCCCCACACATATCAATTCCCCTGAGCTAAGTTGCCTGTGCTACTTTTGACTTGCTTGGATATGGAAATGCAATTGTGGCTGGCCCCAGGGCCTCTGGAATGATCTACTCTTAATGAAACCTCCCCTAACAAGGGTGCAAACTTTGAGATTATCATGAGTATTGAGCTCTGACAAAACACAAATATTTGTTACCTGGTCGAGTTGAAAACCAGACAAGCAAACAAACAGGAGGAAACAAAGAAGGAAGAGAGTGCACAGGCAAAGAGATGAAGACGGAGTAGTTCCATGAGTCAGTGATACTCCATCCAGATGGCAGGTCTAGGGACCTGGAGCTTCTGCAAGAAAATCTCTTAAAGCCCTCAGACCTTAGTGTCAGTCCCAAGATGTTCAGTTTGAATCCTGAAATGTTCTTCTGAAATGCTGACATTCAGTCATTGCCACACAGACAGAATTCCCAGCAAAGCTTCCATAACTCCCAGATAAAGTGGCAAGCCCTCAGCCACCCTAAGTGATAGACCCAGCAAGCAATATAAAATAATTAACCACTTTTTTTAATACGTGAGTCTTTCTAATATTAACCTCAGCATGAATAGTGAAACTGACTGTAACATGGATGTTGTTAACACAGATACTGAAAAATTTTGTTAACAGCCTTTCCTATTTTTAATATTTGTTCTTTTTAGTTACACATGACATTAGAATGTATTTTGATATGTCATACAGAGTTACACATGGAGTATAACTTCCCATTTTTGTGGTTTTACATGATGTGGAGTTACACTGGTCCTGTGTTCATATACAAACAGAGAAAAGTGATGTCCCATTCATTCTGCTGTCTTTCCCATTCCCTCCTCCCTACCTTACCCCTACTCTTCCTTGTTCAATCTGGTGAACCTACAATCCTCTTTCCCCCTATCTAATGTGAGTCAGCATCTGCATATGAGAGAGAACACTGGGCCTTTAGTTTTTGGGATTGGCTTATTTCACTTAGTACAATAGTCTCTGGTTCCATTCATTTACTGGCAAATGCCATCATTTCATTCTTCTTTATGGCTGAGTAATATTCCATTGTGTATATGTACCACATTTTCTTTATCTATGCATCTGCTGAAGGGCACCTAGGTTGGTTCCATAGCTTAGATTTTGTGAGTTGAGCTGTTATAAACATTGATGTGGCCCCTTCACTGTAGTATGCTGATTTTAAGTCCTTCGGGTATACACCAAAGAGTAGGATAACTGGGTCAAATGGTGGTTCCATTCCAAGTTTTCTGAGGAATCTCCATACTGCTTTCCAGATTGGTTGCACCAATTTGCAGTCCCACCAGCAATGCAGGAGGGTACCTTTTTTCTTCAAATCCTTGCCATCATTTATTGTTGCATGAATTCTTTTTTTTTTTTTTTTTTTTTTTTCCTGTGGTGCTGGGGATTGAACCCAGGGCCTTGTGCTTGCAAGGCAAGCACTCCACCAACTGAGCTATATCCCCAGCCCTCATGAATTTTTGATACTTGCCATTCTGACTGAAGTGAGATGAAATCTCAGTCTACATGGCCTCTTGATTTAAATAGGACTGAGGCTCCCAGGACCCAGAAA
>JAJEJO010053827.1:0-18917 GCA_020662805.1 Glaucomys volans
GAAATCTTACAGACCTGAACACAAAGCCCTTACCATCACAAATGACTCACAACTACTTCTTTCTTCTCATTCATGCTGGCCTCTCCCTTGAGGAATTTCTAACCAGCTGGGTCAAAGGCATACCCCAGTTTAGGTGCTGGACCTTGCTATTCACCTCAGGTAAGTGGGTGCTTGAGAAAGTTGGTTTCCTGGGACTTTCCTGGGACAAGTATATTTCCCTAATGAGGGAATTACTCATCATCTTGGCGAGGTAGAGTGTATGTGTGTATATGTAGAGTGTATGTGTATAGTGAATGATAATAGGTGATGGTTCACAGGATCTCTGAATCCCTGAGCAATATTTGCTCACAAAAAAAATCATCTACATTCAGTTTTCAGATCTCCAGGAGTTATGCTTGCAGGAATATCTCTCAACATTCTTTGCAGTGAGATTATTTGCAGATAGATCTATCAAGTTACCTGTCAAATCATCATTTCTCCACAAAAAGCTGCTACCCTGGCTTTGATCCCACTCAAAAATGCCTAACAATCTTTCCTGTGCTTCTGAGACTGAGAGCAAGAGAATGGAGAGCTACAGTATGAAGAGTGCAATGTGCTGCCATGCGGGACTTTGATTTGGAAGATTGTGGAATTTTTCAGCTCAAGTGGATGAATGCAGATTTTTTCTCGTTTCAGAGTTTGTTGCTGGGTCTTGAGAAACTTGGGCTTTCAAGAATGGCTTTTTTGTTATCCTAGCTGCACTGCACATAATGCCCACAGTCACTTAAGGGCCATATGAGACCACAATCATGTCACAGTTGCCATAGCCACCAGAATTTCTTCTGGCTACTGCAGACAGCCTTTGGAGAAAAGCTCCTTTTTTGGTGTGGTGGGAAGTGGGAAGGGGAAGCAGGGGAATTGTAGGGGTGTTTCATTGACCACAAAGGTGATCCTAAAGTCTGAGCAAAGGAGAAGAGGAATCAGAGTGTGTAGTGTGCATGTCTCCTTGTACTTTGATTCATCAGACTTCATTCAAAAGAAGTTACCCTGTTGAAACCTGACCAGATTTCATACTGTCCATGTCCCCCATGGTGTGATGTGCTCTCTGGGTCAAGGCAGACAATATGAATTCCTGTGAAAGGGAACCATCTGCAGTCAATTTGTTCACACAACGTTTCACTGATGTTGGAGAGATGTGGGAGTGCCCGAGGATCAGTGGGTGTCCAAGGAAAGCTCAGGACACGAGCGCAGGGCTCTATGCTGACAACCTGCTTCTCTCTCCTCTCTGGGTACATTGCTGTGTCGGGAATAAGGCCTAGGGAATTACCAACCACTCACAATGATTCCCGATGACATTTCAGAGTGGAGGAGCATGCAGGGTGGCTTGCTGGGTTAGGTGAAGTTTGAACTGGGAAACAACACAGCAACTCTGGTGTGATACTAAACCTTTCCACAATTGCCTCTATGGGAGATAGCTGCAAACTGGTATTTAGGACTTCTAAGTACCAACGAGTAGTGACTGAGTTAACCAACATGTTGAGTAGGGTGTTCATCACTAAATATTTAAGATGCAGGCTATCAAGTTGCTGGCAATCCTGGAGAGATATCCCAGGATTGATCTCTCCATCGATCAGGCTCCACCCTCTCTGTAGTTGTCTTACAATTAAGGTGCCCTCAGAAATTGTCTTGCTATGAGATTACAAGGGGTCTTTCAACTCACTCTTTGATACAGAAATATTCTGAAAATGTGTCTTCACTGAACATGTAATTTTCTTGACCTGCATATCATCTGTATGAACAGAGACCCTCTGCACATTTCGAAGGACAGCTCAACCAACAGTGCGCAGATGCTGACTGTAGGTTAGGATCACACAACCTGGAATTATGATCCTCCAAATACATGAAATAGAGGGATGAAACAAGTTTCTTATGAGGGCTGGATGAGCACATTGCTCCAGGGCATCATATGAAATTTGAACATGCATGCTCTTGAAAGAGAGTAATGGTAGAAAGCATGGAAGTTCACTATACAAGTAGGTAAGAGTAAGGATATTTCCGCATCCCTAAATGCAGATGGGTCCTGGACAGGAAAGCAACCTCTGTGAAGGGTCTCTACAAGGGGTTGTACTTTTGAGTCTTTTCCCAAACATTCCATGAACTTTGTTCAGTTGCAATGTTCTATGAAAATACAGCAAGAATAAGGGCCAGATCATTCTGTAATCAAGGAGCGAAAATGAACACAAGTGCAGTGGCTGAGGACATAAAGGCCCTCCCCCATTGTTGACTCTACCCTGAAGTTTATAAGGGATATCTCATTAAGCATATGCAGATTAATCTATCCTGATATATTACCTGGTAGGAAAGGCCCACTTTCACCAAAGCACATACACCCAGGGACTTCAGTTTACCCAAGCCAAATTTGCAAATGAACCCCTGAATGATGCCTCAAAATAAAGTATGCAGCAAATCATCACAAATCTAAACCAAAACATCTCTGTTACAATGCAGCAATGAAGACACAATACTTGTAAATTCTTAACTTGAAAAACAGAGAAAATACTGGAAGAATGAAAGGTCTGATAGGACTTAAGTTGCAGGAAGAGGAGATTCTACAGCATTTCAACATGCCAAGTCCTTATTTGTAGGAATTACAGGCATCCACACCTATCCTGCCATGTAACTAATGTCCCTGATTTCATTTCTTCAAAAGGATTATTTTAAATAGACTTCCTTGGGTCATCCCTGCACTAACATCAGAATCAAATAATTTTCATTTTCGTGCTAAAAATCTGCACATACCATACTTCACCCATCCCTACATAACATCTCTTAAAACATCCCTCAGAATGAACAAGAATATGAAAAAATGCTTAATCTGTAATGAACATGGATCTCCAGTGATACAGGGAAACCATAATTTACATTGCCCCTGTGTGTTCTGACTGATATCAGTGGAAGTGAACTTATGTATTCTGTGACAATTCATACATGTCTTTTATACATGATGTCTGTAAACGTGCAAACCACAACAAACTGAGTACAGCCAGAGCCACAATCAGCTGTGTTTTGTCAATGTCTCTCAGTTTTCAAGATGATATTGTGGTTGTGTGAGACAAGGTTGATGTGTGGAACCCCAATTCCTTTTTCAGAGAGAGTACAGCATGCCCCAGAAAATTTCTCTTTCAAAAAAACTAGTGCATGATATTTTAAATGTCATTCCCTCTTCAAAGGCAACAATGAAGTCCCCAATTTTGCTCAACCTGAACTTCATAACCCCAAAACACAGAAGAATGCATGTTAGCCCTGGTGTGCTTATTCATGCTGTAGAACTTGCTTATACAATACACTTGGCAGCATATTAATAAGACCTTTACAACCTCTGCATTCCTGAGAGTTGGACTCATCTTAAGGAATTTTGACTCAAAAAATCTAGGTTTCTGGGAAACATTTTTCCTGCCTCTACAGATGCTTGCTGAATGCTCTCTTTAGAATGAGCTTCCAATTAAATCTGAGACTTATCCAACCTTTCTGAGTTAACTTGATTGAACATATGAGGAAAGGTTTAGAAACTGGAGGATTTTCATAATCTAAATAGGCTCTTTAAAGTAGATGACTGCATGTTGTATGGGCCGGAATACATGATGTGATCTGCAGGAAAACAACCCATGGCAGCACTCTGTAGAGCACTTTGGAGAACAACCCAGCCAGAAGTCTCTCTTGAAGACAAATCTCATTGTTTATGTAGTCATGAGGTGACGCAGTTTCAACCGTGTCACCTTAAGAACAATGAGATTTATAGGTCCTCAATGAGGAAAGCATTATCAGAGGGATCCCTGGAGATATGTGGCAGGAAGAGATGTTGTTTATTGTAGGAAATAATATATCCTCTGATCTTTGGGAAGAGGGGATCTTATAAACTTGAGTACAAGGCACTTACCATCAAAAATGGCTCACAGCTGTCTCTTTCTTTTCATTCCTTCTGCCCTTTACTTTGAGGAAATTCTAAGCAGCTGGGTCAAGAGAATGCCCCAGTGTAGGTGCTTGACAATTTTTTCACATCAGGTAAGTGGGTGCTTGAATATGTTGGTTTTACTGGACAAACTCTGCTTTTCTAATTAGGAAATAACTCATCAACTTGTTGAGGCACAGTGTGTAAATATGTATAGAAAATGGCAAGAGGTGATGACTCAAGGATCTGTGAATCTATAAATAATATTTGCTCAAAAAAAGCCATCTTCATTCAATTTTCAAACTTGCAGTAGTTATGTTTACAGGAATTTCTGTCAACATTCTTTGAAGGGAAATTGTTTATACAATATTCCATCCATTGAACTGTCAAGACTTCATATCTCCAAAAAATGCTGCTACCCTGGTTTTGCTCCAACTCAAGAAATGGCTAACTTATCTCCCTGTGCTATTGAGGCACAAGAGTAAGCTAGAGGACAGCTACAGTATGCAGAGTGGAAGGGGTTGGCATGTGGGAATGTGGTTATGAAGAGCATGGAATTTTCTGGCTCGTGTAGGAGAATGCAGGTTCTTTCTCTATCCAGAACTTGATGTTGGGCCATGTGCAACTTGGGTTTCTAAGAATGGCTTCATTGTTATCCTAGCTGCACTGCATATACTGCCCTCATTCACAGAATACTCATGTGACAGACCAATGGCATAATGGTTGCCATGGCAACCAGAATTTCTTCAGGTTCATTCTCCTGTGGATGAACATTCCAGAAAACTCTTTTCCAGATGTGTTGGGAATTGGGAAGAGGAAGCATGTGAGTAAAATTAGTCCTTTTTTGCCACAAATATGATCCTAACTTCTGAACACAGGAGAAGAGGAATCAGGGTGTGTAGCGGTTGTGCCCCCTTGTGCTTTGAGGCATAGAACTTCATCCAAGATAAGATACGCTGTTCAAACCTGATCCTGTCCATACCTTCCATGTCTGCCAGGGTTTGATGTGCTCACAGCAGGCAGCAGCAGGCACTATTATTTCCTGGGAACAGGACCGCCTGCAGATAATTGGTCCCACAAGGTGTAGTGGATCAGGGAGAGTTGCTGAAGTACCTGAATACCAGTGGGTGACCAAGTCAAGCAAAGACCACCGTGGCATGTCCCTATGCTGACAATCCTGCTTGTCTGGACGCACTTAGTACATTGTGGTGTCGAGAATCTGGCCTAGAGATTTAACAACCACAGGCAAACATGGCCAATGACATTTCAGAGAAGAGATGTGGTTTGACTTGGTGGGTTAGGTGAAGTTTGAGCTGCAATACAACAGACCAACTCTGGTGTGAGGCTACACGTTTCCACAAATGCCCCCCCCCAAAAAAAAAGAAAGCTGAAACCTGGAATTTGGGACTTGTAAGGACCAGTGAGGAGTGTCTGAGCTCTCCAACATGTTGAGGAGGGTTTTCCTCACTAAATACTTAGGATGGAGACTATCAAGTTGCTGGCAATCCTGGAGAGACATTCCATGCCTACTCCACTAACCAGGCCAAACCCTGTCTGTGGTTGTCTTACAATTAAGGTTCACACAGAAATTGTCTTGCTATAGTTTGCAAGGGGCCCTTCAGCTCACCCTTCAACTCACACTTTCACAGTGTGTTTTCACAGAAGGCTTAATTCTCTTCACCTGCCTATCATCTGCTGAACAAAGATCCTGTTCACATTTGCAAGGACATCAGAACCAGCAGCTTGAATATACTGAATACAGGCCAGGATCACATGCACTGGTACAATGATCTCCCAAAATCATGAAATTGAAGGTTGAAACAAGTGCCTGATGAGGGCATGATAAGCACAGTGTTACAGGGCATCAGATGAAATTAGAGCATGCATCCAGCTGAAAGACAGGAATGGTAGAAATGTGGGAATTTGAATATTCACACAGGGAAGAGTAAAGGACATTTCTTTTACTGAATGCAGATGTGTGTTGGAGAGGAAACCAACTTCTGTGAATGGATGCTAAAAGAGTTTGTCCTTGTGAGTGTTCCCCCCAAACATTCCAGGAAGCCTCTTCACCTGCAAAGTGCTATGCAATACCACAAGAAGTAGGGGCCAGATTGTTCTGTAAGCAAGGATAATTACTGATGACAAGTACAATTACTGAGAACCTAAAGGCAATACCCATTGCTGACTCTACCCTGAAACTCACAATGGATACCTCATTAAGGAAATGGAGATTTCACTTTACTAATATATGTCCTGATAGGAACGGCCCTCAGTCACCACAAGTTCACCCAAGCCCTTCAATTTACTCAAGTACAAATTTCATATGCACCACTGAAAGATGCCTCTGGAAATAAAGAGTACAGCAGAACATGGCAAATCTAAATAAAAACATCTATGCTGAAATGCAACAAGGAGGACACAATTGGTGCAAAATCCTAATTGAAAAACAGAGGAAGAAACAGAAGTATGAAAGATGTGATATGACTTAGGGCACAGGATAAAGAGATCCTAGAGTCTTTTGAAATTCCAAGTATTTCTGTGAAGTAAATATAGACATCCACCAATCGTGCCATGTAAGTAATATCCCTGATTTCAATTTTTAAATAGGATTATATTGAATAGACTTTCTTGGGTCACCCCTGCACTAACATCAAAATCAAATCATTCTCATTTCCTTGATGAAAACAAGAATATACCATCCTTCACCCATCCCTACACAGCATCTCTTCAGACATCCCTCATAATTAACAAAAGTCTGAAAAGTGCTTCATTAGTAATCAACCTGGATCTCAAATGATATAGGGAAACCAGGCTTTTCATGGTCGTGTGACTGCTGAATGATATCAGCATAAATTAATTCATGTATTCAGTGCCAATTTATAAAATTCTTTAGTAAAATATGTCCCATAAATATGCAAAGAACAACAAACTGAGTACACACAGAGCCACGTGCTGTCATGTTTTGTCTACATCTCTCATTTCTCAAGTTGGTATTGTGTTCTGAACCACCCCAAGGCAGATCCAAATAATTTTTACCAAATTCTTTAGATCACTTTTGAGGGAAATCCAGCCAGCATTCCTTTTTACAGGTCAAATACAAATGTCTAGGGAGTAATGAGGGGAGAAGTATTTATCCCTGTGCCTTCAAAGAACATGAGTGTTCTAGCAGCTCAAGAGCGGACATTATCTGAGGGAAGCATGGAGGCATGTGGCAGTTGGAAAAGTAGGTATTTGTAGTAAATATTATATGGTCTGATCCTTGGGAACACAGGAAATTGAGGGAATCTTTCACACTTGAACCCCAAACCCTTTCAATTCCAAAATGCTCACACCTGTTTCATTGTTTTTACTCCTTCCAGGTTTTTCCATGAGGAATATATAAACAGTGGGGCCAAATGCATATCCCAATGGAGGGACTGAATCTTGTTTTTCAGCTCAGGCATTTCATTGGTTGGAAACGTTTTATTTCCTGGGCAAACTCTGTTTGTCTGAATAAGGGAATATCTCTGCAACTTCATGATGCACAGTCTAAATATGTATAGGGAATGGAAGAGGTGATGGATCACAGGATCTAAGAACCTATGAATAATATTTGCTCAGAAGCAAGTAATCACCATTCAGTTTTCCCACATCCAGTATTTATGTGTGCAGAAATTCCTCTCAACATTTTTGTATTGAGATTATTGAACTGTCAATCTGTCACTTCTCAAATAAATGTTGCTATCCCAGTTTTGGTCCCAATCAAGACATGCCTTGGGGGAGATCCAAGATGATGGACTAGAGGGAGACTGCATTCCTTGTTGCTCTGTATCTCAGAATTCAAACAGGGGAGCTCAGGCCTTCCACACCATCAGTTGCAGCGCCTTTGGCAGGGAACACCAGACTGCCCCCTCAGAGCTCCAGTTCTGGGCACAGGTCTGCTGAAGAGTCCCCAACCCAGAGCTCAGGCCTTCCACAGCATGAGATGCAGTGTCTCCTGAAGAGAACTATCTCCTGCCCCCATCTGAGTCCCCAGTGATGAGCAGAGGGCATTCCCCTTGGAGCTCCAGCTCCTGGAACAGTTTCGCTGGCAAATACACAGTGTGGAGCTCAGGCTTTCCATGCCATAGGGTGCAGGGTATCCCACAGAGGGCACTGATTTCCCCCCAACTGAGTCCCCAGTGTGGAGCTCAGACCTTCCATACCATTGGTGCAACATCTCCTGCAGAGAGCACTGGTCTGCCCTCTTGGAACTCTGGCTCTGGGCACAGGTCTGCTGATGAGTTCCAGCACGGAGCTCAGGCATTACACACCATCATGGGCAATGTCTACCACAGAGAACACCAGCCTGTCCCCACCTTGGTCTCATGAGGAGCACAGGCCTGCCCCCTGGGAGCTCACACTCTGGGCACAGGTTTGCTGGTGAGTCCCCAGCATGGAGCTCAGGCCTTCCTTGACGTAGGGGGCAGTGTCTCCCACAGAGAGCACCAGCCTGCCCCCCTGAGTCCCCAGCATGGAACTCAGGCCTTCCACCCAATTGGGTGCAGTGTCTCCCACAGAGAACACCAGCCTACCCCCTCAGAGCTCCAAATCCAGACTCAGGTCTGCCAATGAGTCCCAGCATGGAGCTCAGGCATTCCATGTCATCAGGTGCAGCTTCTCCCACAGACAGCATCAGCTTTCCCCAACCTGAGTCCCCATCAAGGAGCACAGGCTGGCCCCAGGAAGCTCCCTCTCTGAGCACAGGTTTGCTTGTGAATTCTGAGCACACGACTCAGGCTTACCACAACATAGGGTGCAGTGTCTCCCACACAGAGCACTGGTCTGCCCCCTTCAAGCTCCAGATTTGGGCACAGGTATGCTGATGAGTCCCCAGTGTGGAGCTCAGGTCTTCCATGCCATCAGGTGCATCATCTCCCACAGAGAGCACAATCATGCCCCTGCCTGAGTCCCCAGTGAGGAGCACAGGCCTAATCCTTTGGAGCTCTGTCTCAAGGCAGAGGTTTGCTGCTGAATTCCCTGTGTGAAGCTCAGGCCTTCCACAACATGTTGTACAGTGTCTCCAGCAGAGAGCACTGGGCCTTCTGAGCCATCAGGTCTGAGGCTTGAATTTCCAGCAGAGGAACATAGGCCTGCTGCTGCTTGAGTACCCATTGGGGAACTCAGGCCTGCCTGGGCCATCAAGCCAATGTCTCCAGAACTGAGCAGCAGGTTGTCATCCCCCTACTCTGCTCCACTTCCATCTAATGCCCAGACCCACACCCTAGTCTGGAGGCTAGCCCCTGTGCTGTGACTGACCATCTATCAACACCAGGTTGCTTCTGTCCAGAAGCATTGATTTTCTCCAACCTGGAGTAGTAGGACAGCACCCTTCTTGGGTCACCACTTGATCAAGCTCTTCCCAGGTACCTGGCCATTGAAAAATGAGAGTTATGAACTGTACAGTATAATTTTATCGCAGAACATTTTTAAATTAGTTGGACTGTTATGATTATTCCTAATGTACCCACTATATTTCTACCTTTTTCTTTTTTAAATATTCTTATCACTCTATCTTACTCTAATACGTCTGTTTCCTTGGAGAAACTCTTTTTTTCATGCTAACAAACTATTTCTTTTAATTCCACTTCTGCTTTTCCTACAACATAGCATATCTGTAGTCTCACTTCTCAGCTCATTAATGTTATCTCCAATGCACCTCCTCATCCTCTCTGTCCAACATTAGAAATTGCAATCCTTATTGCAATCTTGTTGACTATGCTGTAGATAATAATTTGAACTCATCTCTGTTAATTAAGGCAACACTGTTAATATCCTAATAGGGACTATTTAGTTCAAGGTCATATTTTGTGTATATGGTGTGTGGCTAATATTGATCTCTAACCTAAATGGAATCTATTGGAAATTGGCATGTGCCATATAAAACTTTAAAGGAAAACTAATACCTAGGATTTGCCCTACTAGAGGGGAATATACACTAGCAACTTGAGAAAACATGGGGGAAAAAAAGTACCAAACAAACCTAAATACTGTACCAAAGAAACCCCATAACAGCATGGCAGAACCATTGTGAGGAAGAGAGTTTGGAATGTACATAAATAAAATGATTCAAAAAGCAAATAACAAGTAAAGAGAGCAAATGCAAGCAATGCACAAAGAGCAACTGCAGAAAGCAAATATCATTTCAAAAAAGAGTGAGAGATTCTGAAAAGAAAACAAATAAAAATCCTTAAAGGACACAATAAACTAAGCTAAAACCTCAGTAGACAGCTTAACCAACAGGCTTGCTCACTTGGAAGAAAGATCCTCAGACAATGAAGACAAAATATTTAATCTAGAAAATACACACAACCAAAGAGAAGAGAGGAAGGAATCATAAACAGAATCTCCAAGAATTATGGGACATCATGAAAAGAGCAAATTTAAGAGTTATTGGGAATGAGGAAGGCAAAGAGATACAACCCAAAGGAATTAATAATCTTTTTAATGAAATAATATGATAAAATATCCCAAATCTGATGAATGAAATGGAAAATCAAATTCAAGAGGCTTATAGGACACCAAATGCACAAAATCACAACACATACACAATGAGACACATTATAATGAGAATACCTAACACATAAAACAAAGAGAATTTTAAAGGCTGGAAGAGGAAAGCATCAGATTACATATAGGGGGAAAACAATACGAATATCAGCAGATTTCTCAGTCCAATCCTAAAAGCAAGAAAGGCCAGGAGCAATATATTTGAAGCAATGAAAGAAAATGGATGCCAACCAAGAATGTTATACCCAGCAAAACTTACCTTCAGATTTGAAGATGAAATAAAATCCTTCCATTTTAAACACAAGCTAAAAGAATTCACAAATAGCCCACCCTACAGACAATTCTTGGGAAAATAATCCAAGAGGAAGAAATGAAAAACAACAATGTAAGTCAGCAAAGGGAGGAATTTAAGGAAGAAACCAAGTTAGGTTAAAAGCCAAAAATAACTCAAAATGACTCAGAATGCATCATATCTCAATAATAACCCTGAATATTACCAGCCTAAACTCAGCAATCAAAAGACATAGACTGGCAGAGTGGATTAAAAAGAAAACCCCAACAACATGCTGCCTTCAAGATACTCATTTCATAGAAAAACATGCCCACATACTAAATGTGAAAGGATGGGAAAAATACCATGCACATGAGCTCTGTAAATAAGCAGTGGTTTCCATCCTCATTTCAGATAAAGCAGACTTCAAGCCAAAGTTAGTCAGAAGGGATAAAAAAGAACATTTCATACTGTTTAAGGGAAGCATAATTCAGGAAGACATAAAAATGCTAAATATTTATGGCCCAAGAAATATCACATCCATGGATGTCAATCAGATCCTTCTTAATTCCAGGAACCAAATAACCCAAAACACAAAAAAACTGGGTGATTTTAACACACTATTCTTACCATTAGACAGATCTTCCAAACAAAATTTGAAAAAAGGAACCATAGAACTCAATAACACAATCACTAAATTAGACTAAACAAACATATATAGAATATTACATCCATCAATAGGCAATTCCCCTTTTTCCCAGCAGCCTCATGGATCCTTCTCTAAAATAGAACATAGCTTGTGCCACATAGCTACCCTTAGCAAATACAAAAAGATAGAGAAACAACCTTGTAATCTATCAGTTCACAATAGATTGAAAGTAGAAATCAATGGTAAAACGCAGAATTTTCTCCAACACCTGGAGATTGAAGAATATGCTATTGAATGATGCATGGGTAACAGAAGACATTAGGGGGGGAATAAAAAAATTCTTTGAGGTCAACTAGAACAAAGATACAACATATCAACTCTCTGGGATATTATGAAAGCATTTCTAAGAGGAAATTTCATTGTATGGAGTGCATTCGATAAAAGAATGAAAAGTGAAAAAATAATTGACCTCACATTACAGCTCAAAGTCCTAGAAAAAGAGGTACAGTTCATCACCAAAAGTAGCAGAAGACAGGAAATAAATAAAATCAGAGCAGATATCAATGAAATTTAAACAAAAGAAACACTTCAAAAAATTGGCAAAACAAAAGTTTCTTCTTTGAAAGAATAAACAAATTGATACCCCTTGGCCATACTAATGACGAGAAGGAGTGAAAAAATGCAAATTATGAAAATTTGTGATGGAAATGAAAATATCACAACAGACACTATTAAAATACAAAACATAATTAGAAGCTATTTTGAAAATATTTACTTCCACAATATAGAAAATCTCAAGATATCAACATGTTCCTAAAGGCAAATGAGCCTCCCAAATTGAAATTGGAGTGCATATACAACTTAAATAGATCAATTTCAGGCAATGAAAGACAAGTCATCAAAAAAAAATACCAATAAAGAAAAAGTCTAGGACCAAATGGATTCACAGTTGAGTTCTACAATACCTTCCAAGAAATGCTCATTCCAATACTCCTCAGAGTATTTCATGAAATAGAGGAGGAGGGAACCCCCAAACTCATTTTAGGAAGGTAAATTCACCCTGATACCAAAACAGACAAAGATGCAACAAGGAAAGAAAATTTCAGATCAATATCCCTAATGAATATAGATATGAAATTTCTTAACAAAGTTTTAGGGAATCACATACAAAAACATATTGAAAAAGATAGTGGACCATGTTCTAGTGAGTTTCATCCCAGGGATGCAAGCTTGGTTCAACATCCAGAAATCAATAAATGTAATTCCTTACATCAACAGACCTAAAATTAAGAACCACATGATTATTTCAGTAGATGCAGAAAAAGCATTTGATAAAATACAGCACCCCTTCATGCTCAAAACACTGGAAAAATAGGGATAGTAGGAACTTTCCTTAACATTGTAAATCTATCTATGCTAAGCCTACGGCCAACAGCATTCTTAATGGGGAAAAATTGAAAGCATTCCCCCTGAAAACTGGAACAAGTCAGGGATGCCCCCTTTCACTACTATTCAACATCATCCTTGAAACTCTAGCCAGAGCAATTAGATAGACTCACGAAATTAATGGATACAAATAGTGAAAGAAGAGTTCAAACTATCCCTTTTTACTGATGACATGATTCTCTATTTAGAGGAGCCAAAACATTCCACCAGAAAACCTCTGGAACTTATAAATGAATTCAGTAAAGTAGCAGGATGTAAAATTAATGCTTACAAATCTAATGCATTTTTATTAATGAGTGATGAAGCCTCTGGAAAAAAAATTAGGAAACCTACACCTTTCACAATTGCCTCTAAAAAATAAAATACTTGAGAACAAATCTAACAAAAGAGGTGAAAGACCTCTACAATGAGAAGTGCAAAAAACTAAAGAAGAAATTAAAGAAAAGCTTTGATGGAAAGCTCTCCCATGTTTCTGGATAGGCAGAGTAAATATTGTCAAAATGGCCATACTACCAAAAGCACTCTAAAATTCAGTGCAATTCCATTTAAAAATCCAATGATGGACCTCATGGAAATAGAGCAAGCAATCATGAAATTCGTTTGGAGAAATAAGAGACCCAGAATAGCTAAAGCATTTCTTAGCAAGAAGAGCAAAACAGGAAGTATCACATTGCCAGACTGGCTCCTGAACCCAGAGCAATAGTAACAAAAACAGGATGGTTTTGGCACCAAAATAGGCAGGTAGATCAATGATACAGAATAGAGGACACACAAATCCACATAGTTACTTTTATTTGGAAAGCAGTGGGGAGATTCCTTAGAAAGCTTGGAATGGTTCCATCATTTGACCCAGGTATGCCACACCTTGGCCTATAACCAAAGGACTTAAAATCAGCATACTACAATGATGCAGCCACAGCAATGATCATAGCTGCTCAATTCACAATAGCTAGATTGTGAAACCAACCTAGATGCCCTTCAATACATGAATGAACAAAGAAATTGTGATATATATACACGGAAGAATACTACTGTCATGAAGAATAATAAAATTATGGCATTTGCAGGTAAATGGATGGAGCTGGAGATGATCCTGCTGAGTGAGGTTAGCCAATCTCAAAAAAAAAAAAGGTCGAATGGTTTCTCTGATAAGTGGATGATGATACATATGCAGGGTGGGAGGGAGGCACAAATGGTGGAAGGATGTATTGCATTGGGAAAAAGGGAGGTGGGATGGGGAAGGGGGTAAGAATAATAACAGAATGCCTGTCTTGTTTACCAGTTCTTCAGTGAAAATAGAGCAAAAATGGAAGAGAGATACAGCATGTAGAGTGGAAAGGGCTCCATGCAGGAGTTTTATTTGGAAGGGGTTGGAAGTTTCTGGCTCATGTAGAAGAATGAATGTTTTTTTCTCTCCCCAGTGCTTGTTTTTGAACCTTTACATCTTTGGTTTCTTTGAATAACCTGGCGACCATTGTAGCTGCACTGCATGTACCGGTTGCAGTCACATAAAGGCCATAGGGCAGCACATTAGTGTCACAGTTCCCATGGCAACTGGAACCTCTTCAGATCCTGGCCGATAAGGGGAACCCTCATGAAAAGGGCTGGCCCAGCTGTGCTGTTAGGATGGAAGAAGAAGCAGATAAGATTCAGGGGTGCTTTCTTTAACCTCATAGCCAAGGAGAAGGGGAATCAGCATGTGTTGTGGGAGGGACCACTCTGGCTTTGAGACATCTGAATCCATGAAGATAAGGGTCTATGCTGAAGCCTGAAGGGCTGCCATATTGTCCATATCCACAAGGGCCATTGTGCTCCCTTGGCCACAGGAGGCAACATTATTTCCAGAGAATGGGGACCCTTCTGCAGGTAATTCATCCCCACCAGGGTAGTGGAAAAAGGATGGATGGAGGGGTGCCCAAGTACAAGTGGGTCAACAAGCCCAGCAGAGGCCATAGGGACATGGCCCCTACAAAGACTTTTGTCCTGGTCTGGACTCACCCTGTGTATTGCAGATTTTGAAAGTTGGCCTAGGGACCTAGCAGACACTCCCAATGATATCTGATGGATGACATTTCAGAGGATAGGAGCATGTGGGGCAGCTCAGTGGATTAGGTGAAGTTTGAACTGGAAAACATCACACCAACTCTGGTGTGATGGAAAACACTTCCATGAATACCCCAAAAGGAGACAGTTGGAATCTGGAATTTAGGAATTCTCAGGAGATGTAAGGAGATACTGATCCCCCAATATCAAGAGGAGGGAGTAAATAAAAAAAAAAAAACTAATAGAACGGAGGCTAGCATGTTGAAGGCAATCAAGGAGAGACACTCTATGCTCACACCATCAGCCAGGAACCAACACCTCTTCTCTTGCCTTACAATTATGGTGCAATCAGAAATCGTCTTGCTATGATTTTCCAAGGGGCCCATTCAGTCACCCTTTCATGCATAAACAACTTTACAATGTGTCTTCACTTAAGGTGTCATTCTCTTGAAGTGCCTATTATCTCTCTGAGAAAAGGCCCTCTGGCATATTTTCAAGAACCTTTTAAAAAGAAGTTCATAGAGGCAGACTGGAGGACTGTGTCACAAACCCTGGCACAACCATCCTCCAAGAACGTGAAACTAAGGGATTAAACTGCCTGAGGAGGACAGAATGAACCTGGACCTCAAATGATACAGGGAAACCAGGATTAAATTAATCCTCTGGCTACTGAGTACCATCAGTGGAAGTGAATTCAACTATTGAGCACCAATTCATACAAATCTTTAATAAATGATGTCTATAAAAATTCAAAGCACCAATAATAGAGTACATCCAGGTCCATAAGGTCCTGGTCCTGGTCCATCCTGGTCCATCCAGGTCCTGTGTTTTGTCTACATCTCTCAGTTCTCTAGGTGATAATGTGGTTATGTTGGAAAACATTGAGGTATGGAAGTCCACTTCTTTGAAAGAGAAACTGGAGTGCACTCCAGAATGCTTCTCTTTCAATAAACTCTAGTGCAGGTGATAGTTGAATGTCCTTTCTTGCTGAAAATCAACAATGATGTGCCAACATGTGCTAAATATAAACTTCAAAATGGGAAAATGGAAAAGAATCAATTTTAGATCCTGGTGAGCTTTTTCATCTGATTCAATACACTTTCAAGCATATTAATGAGACAATTATGACCTCTATGTTCCTGAGAGCTGTCTCATTGTCAAGATTTCTACCTTTTAAGAAATCCAGTTCTCTGGAGAAGCAATTTTGCCTGTCAGCACAGATGCTTGCTGAATAATCTCTTTGCAATGGACTTCCAAATAAATCTGATAAATTTCCAACCATTCTGTATTCATTTGATTGATCAGAGGAGGTAATGTAGAGAAACTGGAGGACTGGCATGATCTGAAGTGGATATTTAAGGTAGATGACTGCATGTGCCCCAGTCTTGACTAAGTGATATGCTATGGAGAAAACCCACCCTAATGAAGAGGCAAATAATTTCTATCAAATTCTGTGGATCACTATTGAGAACAATGCAGCCAGCATCCTTTGTTGCAGGTCAAATCACAATTTCTAGGGAGTAATGAAGATAGAAAGACTTATTCCTGACCGTTTAAGGAACAAGAGTGTTGTAGCTGCTCAAGAAGTGGAAATTTATTCCAGGGAAACATGGAAGCATGTGACAGTAAGAAAAGGAGGCATTTGTTGGAAATATATGCTCTGATCTTAGGGACCAAAGGAAATTGAGAAAATATTTCACAACTGAAAACCACATCCTTACAATTCCAAACTGCTCACACTTGTCTCATTTGCTTCAATTCTCCCAAGCTTTCATTGGGAGGAAATTCCAAGCACCTGGACCAAATTCACATCCCAGCGGAGGTGCTGGGTGTTGCTTTTCACCTGTGCTTGGAAATTTGGGTGCTTGGAAATTTGAATTTTCTGGGCATAGTCTGTTTCTGAATAAGGGAACATCTCAGCAACTTCTTGACACACAGTCTGTAAACATTTATAGGGAATGGAAAGATGTAATGGATCACAGGATCTATGAGCATATGAAAAATACTTGCTCAGAGAAAAAAATGAACACCATTCAGTTTACATATGTACAGTAGTCATGTTTGCAGGAATTCCTCTCAACAATCTTTGAAGTGAGTTTATTTGGAGAAAGTCCTGTCCACTGAACCCTCAATTCTTCCTTTTTCTGCTAACTGCTGCTATTCGGTTTTGATCCCACTCAAGAAATTACTAACTTGCTTACTACTACTACTACTACTACTACTACTACTACTACTACTACTACTACAATATGGGAGCAATAAAGGAGAGCTACAGTATGTAGAGTGGAAGGGGCTGGCATGGGGGAGATTTGTTTTGCAGGGTGTGGAATTGTCTGGGTCCTGAAGGAGAATGCAAGATTTTTGTCACTCCATGGCTTATTCCTGGGCCTTAAAAACTTGGGTTTCCATGAAAGGCTTGGCTGATATCCAGGCCTCCCAGCACATATCGCCTGCAGTCACAGAAAGTTCATATGATGGCGCAATGGTGTCACGGTTGCCATGTCAACTGGAACCACTTCATGGGCTGGCTGCTGTGTAGGACCCTTCAAGAGAGGGGCTAGCCCAGCTCTGCTGGTAGGATGGAAGAGTAAGCTGGTAAATTTCAGGGGTCTTTTATTGCCATAAAAGCAATCCTAAAACCTTAGGACAGGTGAAGAGGAGTCAGTATGTGTTGTGGGTAGGGACCCTCTGGCTTTGAGACATCTGACTCAATCCAAAATAGGGGACCCTGCTGAAGATAGTCAGGCTGTCATAGCTTCCATGTCTGGGAGGGTGTAATGTGCACACTTGGCTGCAGAAGCCATGATTATTTTGTGGGAATTGTACCCTGCTTCAGGAATTTGGTCTCCACAAGGTGTAGAAGACCAGAGATAGATGGAGGGGTGCCCAAGGATGTGTGGGTCACCAAATCTAACACAGACCAAAGGGGCATGGACCTACAAACACACTCATTCTGCTTTGAATGATCCTGGTATACTGCTGTGTTGGAAAAATGACCTAAGGCCTTAGCAGCCACTTTAAATGTTGGCCAATAACATTTCAGATCAAAGGAGACTGCACAGCACCTCGGTGGGGTAGATGAAGTTTGAAGTGGAAAATGTCACACCAACTCTGGTGTCACAAGAAACCTTTCCATGAATGCCTGAATAGGAGACAGCTAATCCCTGGGATTTTGGACTTGTAAGTAGAAATTAGGAACTGCTGAGCTCTCCACTGTTGAGAGGAGGGAATTAATCACTCTTCAATTAGGAAGGAGGTTAGCAAGTTGCTGGTAATCAAGGAGAGACATTCTATTCTCACTCTAATGACCAGGCCCCAAAGCCCCAAATGTTGCCTTAAAATTATGATTCACTCAGAAATTTCCTTGCTATGATTATCCCAGGATCCCTTACACTCACCTTTTGATGCAGATATATGTTCACAATTTGTCATTTTTAAGGTGTAATTCTGCTTTCTTTCTATTGCCAGTCTGAGGAAAGACCTTCTAGCACATTTTCCTGGACCCCTTAACCAGCAGCTTGTAGATTCAGACTACAGGTCAGTGTCACAGACCCTAATACAACCTTCCTCAAAGAACATGAAATTGAGGAGTGTATCAAGAGCTTGATGAGGACAGGATGAACCTGGACCTCGAATGACACAGGAAATCCAGGCTTTACATAATCCCTGTGGCACCTGAATTATATGAGCAGGAATTAATCCATGTATTCAGTGCCAATTCATACAAGATTTTTATAAGTGATGTCTATATTAATGCAAAGCACAAAAAACTGAGTTAGTGAAGGGTCATGTGCAGCTTTGTTTTGTCCACATCTCTCTCTTTTCAAGTTGATAATGTGGTTTTGTTGAAAAACTTGAGGGGCAGAAGTCCACTTCTTTTGGAGAGAGACTGGAGTGCACACTAGAAAGTTTTCCTTCCACAAATCCTATGGAGGTAATATTTTGAATGATATCTTTGGCTGAAATGCAAGAATGAAGACCCAATATATGCTACACCTGAACTTTGAAATGCAAAATTGGTAAAGAATCATTGTTAGGCCTGGTGAGCATTT
>JAJEJO010053827.1:24017-55154 GCA_020662805.1 Glaucomys volans
AGCCAAAACTGCTTCCACAGGAACCTGGGTTTCTTAAGAGGCAGTATTCCTGAAGACGAGACAACTCTGAGGAATATAGAGGGTATAAAAATCTCATTCATATGCTGGAAAATGTATTGAATCAGCAAGTTCTACAAGATGACAATGCTCATCAGGTTGTCACATTGATTCTTTTACATTTTTTTTATTTTGAAGTTCAGTTTTAGCACATATTGGAACTTTATTGCTGACTTTCAGCAAAAAATGACATTGAAAATGTCACTGCACTAGGGTTGTGAAGGAGAAACTTTATGGGGTGCATTCCAGTCTCTCTGCCAAAGAAGTGGATGTCTACACCTCAGTATTTTCCAACACAACCATACTATCAACAAGAAAACATAGAAATGTAGACAAAACATAGGGGCACACAGCCCTTCATTTTCTCAGTTTTCTCTATTTTGCAATTTCAGAGATATTATTTATTAAAGACTTACATGAATTGATGATGAATACATGAAATAACTTCATCTGATATCATTCAAGAGAAAAGGGTTAATATAAAGCCTGGTACCCTGTATCATATGAGGTCCAGGTTCATGCTCTCCTCATCAGGCATTATTTCATCCTTCAGTTTTATAATCTTGGAGATCATGAAATGGTAGTGCCAGGATCTGTGACACTGACCTCTTGTCTGCATCTTCCAACTCGTGGTTAAGGGGTCCTTGGAAATGGACAAGAGGGCCTTTACTCAGAACACTCATAGGAAGTTCAAGAGAACTACACCTTATGAGAAGGCACATTCAGAAGGTGTTTCTCCCTCAAAATTTGAGTGCAAGGGCCACATGGAAAATCATAGCAAGAAAATCTCTGAGTGCACTGAAATTGTAATTCAAGAATCGTGTTTTTGGGGTCTGGCCAATGGTGTGAGCATAGAATATCTCTCCTGGATTGCCAGAAACCTGCTAGCTTCCTTTCTAATGGATGAGCGATTAACTACCAAATCTTTTTTTTGTTTGTTTTTGGATTTTTCAAGTGTTTTTTTTTGTTTGTTTGTTTTATATTTTATTTATTTACTTATTGATTCATTGAACACGAATGGCATACAGCTATTGTTTCACTGGTTGTACACAAAGTAGAGTCACACCATTTGTGTGTTCATGCATGCACACAGAGCAATGGTACCTGTCACACTTTCTGTTATTGTTTTTACCCCCCACCCTGCCCCCACCCCTCCCTTGCCTCTATGCTATCTATCCTACCTCCATTCTTGCCACCCTTCCCCCCTGCATTATGCATCATCATTCATTTATCAGAGAGACCATTCAACCTTTGGGTTTTTGGGATTGGCTGATCTCACGTAGCATAACAGTCTCCAACATCATGCATTTACCTACAAATGCCATAATTTTATTCTTCTTTATGGCTAAGTAATATTCCATTGTGTATATATACCACAGTTTCTTTATCCATTCATCTAATGAAGGGCATCTAGGTTGATTCCATAATCTAGCTATTGTGAATTGAGCAGCTATGAACATTGATGTGGCTGCATCACTGTAGTAATCTGATTTTAAGTCCTTTGGGTATAGGTCAAGGAGTGGGATAGCAGGGTCAAATGGTGGATCCATTCCATGTTTTCTAAGGAATCTCCACACTGCTTTCCAGTGTGGCTGCACCAACTTGCACTCCCACCAGCAATGAATGAGTGTACCCTTTTCCCCACATCCTCGCCAACACCTGTTGTTGCCTGTGTTCTTAATAAAAGACATTCTAATTGGGGTAAGGTGAAATCTTAAGGTGGTTTTTATTTGCATTTCTCTTATAATGAGTGATGTTGAACATTTTTTCGTAAATCTGTTGATTGCTTGTAGATCTTCCTCTGTAATATGTCTGTTCATTTCCTTGGCCCATTTATTGATTGGGTTATTAGTGTTCTTGGTGTAAAGATTTTTGAGTACTTGGTAGAGTCAAACTAAAAAGTTTTTTCTCAGCAAAGTAACTACCTAATATTGACATTGGGAAGATCAGCATCTCCTTACTTCTACTTAGAACTCCTAAATTACAGGTTCCAATGGTCTCCTGTTGTGGTGTTTGTGGAAATATTTTTCTCATCACACCAGAGTTGGTGTGATGTTTTCCAGCTCAAACTTCACCTAACACACAGAGCAGCCCCACATGATTTTCTGCTCTGAAATGTAATCCATTTGCCATTATTGTGAGTTGCTTCTAAGGCCCTATGCCAGTTTACTGACTCAGCAATGTCCTGGGTGAATCCAGACCATGATTGTTGTTTTTGTAGGGCCATGCCCTTGTGGCCTGTGCTAGGCGTGGTGATCCACAGATCCTCAGGCACCCCCATATCACTACCTGGTCCACTACTCCTGGTGGGTCCAGTTGCCTGTAGCAGGGTCCCCATTATAGGAAATCATGATGCCTCCTGTGGCCAAGTTAGCACATCAAACCCTTACAGAAATGGGCTTATGAGAGCCTGTCAGACTTCAGGAAGTTCCCTTTTTTTGGATGGAGTCAGATGTATCAAAACCAGAGGGGTCTGACCCACAACACATACTGATTCCTCTGCTCCACTTCTAAGAGGTTAATGAATGCTTTAGTGGCAAACAAAATACCCCTGGGAATTACCTGCTTCCTCTTCCCTCCTAGCAGCACAGCTCAGCCAGCTCTCCTATTTAGGGTTCCTCCACAGCAGCTAGCGCATGAAGATGTTCCAGTTGCCATGGCAACCATGACCCCACTGTGCTCTCATATGTCCTTTCTGTGACTGCAGGTAGTATATTCTGTGCAACTAAGAAGACAGCTAAGCTAGCTGATCGTGGACATTGATTTACTCAGTTTTTTGTCCTTTGCATATTATTGACATCATTTATTAAAATATTGTATGAATTGGCACTGAATACATGAATTAAGTTTGACTGATATCATTTAGGATCCACAGGGATTATGTAAAGCCTGGATCTCCTGCACCATTTGAGGCATATGTGCTTCCTTGTTTTATCAGGCTCTAGTTTCATCCATCAGTTGTACAATCTTGGAGGATGTTTGGGCCAGGTCCTGACACTGACCTGTAGTCTGCATATAGCATTTGCTGGTTAATTGGTTAAATGGTCCCTGGAAATGTGCCAGATGGCCTTTTCTCTCACAGGTGTTAGGCATTTCAAGAGTATTACACCTTAAGTGAAGACACAGTTTGAAGGTGTTTCTGTATCAAAGGATGAGTGGAAGGGCCCCTGGAAAATCATCACAAGACAATTTCTGAGTGCCCCATAATTGTAAGGAGAGATATGAGGGTGCCCACAGACCCATGGGTCACCAAGCCTAGCTGTGGCAGGAGGGGCATGACCCTACAAATACAGTCTTCATGTCTGCACAATCCCTGAGACCAATTTCCTGCAGCAGTGTCCCCATTCCCAGTAAATCATGATGCCTTCTTCAGCCAAGTGTTCATATCCACCCCTCACTTACATGGAAGATATGGAAGCCTTTCTGGCTTCAGCTAGGTCCCTGATCTTGGATGCAATCAGATGTCTCAAAGCCAAGGGACTCTGCCCACAACACATCTTCACTCCTCTTCTCACATCAACCTGCTAGACTCCTTCCTAGTAGATTAGTGAAAAACTCCTTCCTCTCAACAATGGGGAGATTAACATCTCCTTATTCTTCTTAGAAGTCCTAAATCCCAGGTTCCAATTGTCTCCTGTAGGGGCCTTCATGAAAATATTTGGCATCACACCAGAGTTGGTGTGATGCTTTCCACTTCAAACTACACATAACCCACTAACATTCCCCGCATGTTTCTCTGCTCTGAAATGTTTTCTATAGGCCATCATTGGTAGTGGCTGCTATTGCCCTAGGACAGTTTCCTGACTCAGCAATATACAGGGTAAGTCCAGAGGAGGGCAAGAGTTTTCCTAGGGCCATGCCCCTGTGGTCTGTCTAGGCTTGGTAAATCACATGTCCTTGGGCACCCCAGCATCACTTCCTGGTCCAGGTCACCTGGTGGGAACCAATTCTCTGAAGCAGGTTCCACATTTCCAGGAAAACATGATTCCTTCTGTACCCAAGTGAGCTAATCCACCCATGGAAGACATGGAGAGCATGACCACCTGTCTTGCTTCAGCAGGATCCCTGATCTTTGATGGATTCAGACTTCTCCAAGCCAGTGGGACCCAGCCCACACACATGCCCTTCTCCTGGGCTAAGATGTTAGGATTCCTTTTTCTGCAAACACAAACCCCTGAGTCTTCCCTGCTTCCACATCCTTCCTTCCAGCCCAGATTGGCAAAACTTTTCCTTGAAGGTTTCTCCACAGCAGCCAGACCCTGAAAGATTCCAGTTGACGTTGCCACTGTGACGCCATTGTGTTGCCATATAACATTACTGTGACTGCAGTTGGTATGTGCAGCACAGCTGGAAAGGCAGCCATGCTATTCATGGAAACTAAGATTACCAGGGCCCAGCAACAAGCCCTGGAGAGAGGAAAAAACTGCGTTCTCCTATATGAGACACAAAATTCCACACCCTTCCAAACCCAACTCCTGCTTTCCAGCTCCTTCCAATGTACATTGTGTATCATTCCTCTCTTTTGCTCTCATGTCCTTGCAGCACTGGTAAACCAGGTAGGCGTTTCTTGGGTTGGATCAAAACTACCTTATCAGCATGTTGGGGAGAAATGAAGGACTGACAGTTCAATGGACAGGACTATCTGCAAATAATCTCACTGCAAAGAATGTTGAGAGAAATTTCTGTACACATTACTACTGGACGTTTGAGAACTGAATGGGGATTATTTACCTCTGAGCAAAGATTATTCATGGGTTCTTAGATCCTGTGGTCCATCACTTCTTCCCATGACCTATACATATTTACAGGCAGTGACTCCTGAAATTGCTGAGACATACCTCTATTCACAGAAAAATATTTTGCCCAGAAAATCCAGGTTTTTCAAGCACCCACATGCCTGTGGTGAAAAGCAAGATAAAGCACCTCCACAGGGAAGTGCATTTGGCCCATGGTTAGATTACCATCAAACACAGGCCCAGGGGGAATGAAAACAATGAGATAGGTGTGAGCACTTTGGAATTGTAAGGGTCTGTTCAGTTGTGAAAGATTTCCTCAATTTCCTGTTGTCCCAAATATCAGCGCATATAATATTCTTTACAAATGCATGCTTCTCATACCACCACATGCCTCCTTGCATGTCAGATAACTCCCTGCTCATTGAGAATCTACAACACTCTTGTTCCTTAAAGGGACAAGGATAAATCTTTCCCTCCTCATTACTCCCAAGACATTGGGATTTGACCTGCAAGAAAGGATTCTGGCTGCATTGTTCTAAAAAGTGATCTACAGAATTTGAAAGAAATTAGTTGGATCTCTCTTGGGGTTGTCTTTCTGCAATCATATCCCATATTCAGGTCTGCAGAACATGAAGTCATGTCCTTAAGGAGGCTCTTCAGTTCAGGCCAACCCTCCATAGACTCACAATTTTCTCCTATAATCAAGCAAGTGAAAACAAATCTGTTGGATAATATCAGATTTAATGGGAAGCCAATGCTAAAGAGAGTGTTCAGCAAGCATCTGTGTGGCAGCCAAAACTGCTTCCCCAGAGACCTGGATTTCTTAAGAGGCAGTATTCCTGTAATGAGACAACTCTGGGGAACGATGAGGTTATAACATTCTGATAAATATCCTGGCAAGTGTATGGAATCAACAAGTTCTACAAGTTGAAAATGCTCACCAGGGACTCAAATTAATTCTTTTCAATTCTCACATTTGAAATTCATGATAGCACATATTGGTACTTCATTGTTGTCTGTCAGCATGAAAGGCCATTGAAAATATCACCTGCACTAGGGTTTGTGAATGAGAAGTTTTCTGGGTTGCACTCCAGTCTCTCTGACAAAGAAGTGGATTTCTACACCTCAATATTTTCCAATGCAACCACACTATCACTTGAAAACAGAGAGATGTAGACAAAACAAAGGGGCACGTGGCTTTTGATTTCCTTAGGTTTTCATGTGATGAATTTTATAGACATAATTTATTAAAGGTTTGTATTAATTGGTGCTGAATACATAAATTAACTTCTGCTGACATCATTCAGGATCCACAGGGGTTATGTAAAGCCTGAATTCCCTGTATCATTTGAGGCCCAGGTTCATACTGTCCTCATCACGCATTGTTTCATCCCCCAGTTTTACCTTACTGGAGGAATGTTTGTCCAGGATCTGTGACACTGACCTCTAGTCTGAATCTTGCCCGAAGTCCAGCAGCAAGCCCTGGGGAGAGATAAAACCTGTATTTTCCAATTGAGCCAGAAAATTCCATTCCCTTCCAAACCAAACACCTGCATGCCCTCCCCTTCCAATCTACATAATGTAGCTGTCCTCTCTTTTATTCTCATATCCTCAGAACACTGATGAGCAGAGAGGCATTTCTTGAGTGAGACCAAAACCAGTGAAGCAGCACTTCTTAGTGAAATGAAGGACTGACTGTTCAAATAATAGAACTTTCTGGAAAAAATTCTCACTGCAAGAATTTTGAGAGACATTTCTCCAAACATAACTGGATGTTTGAAAACTGAATCAAGATTATTAACCTCTGAACAGATATTAATCATGGTTTCATAGAGCCTGTGTTCCATCACCTCTTCCCATTCCCTATACACATTTACAGACTGTGCCTCAAGCAGTTGTTGAGACATTCCCTTTTTCAGTGAAATAGACTTTGCCCACAAAATCCAACTATCCCAAGCACCCACATACCTGTGGTGAAAAGCAAGATCCAGCACCTCCACTGGGCAATGCATTTGGCCCCACTGGTTAAATTACCCTCTAGGAAAAGCTTGGGAGAAATGAAAACAGTGCAACAGGTTTGACCAGTTTGGGATTATAAGAATTTGGTGTTCAGATGTGAGTTTCCCTCAGTTTCCTTTGGTCCCAAAGGTCATAGCCTATAATAGTTCACACAAATGCATACTTCTCCTACTGACACACACCTCCCTATTTCCCTCCAATTATTTTATGCTCATTGAGAAGCTACAACACTCTTGTTCCTTGAAGGTTCAGAGATAAATCTGTCCCTCCTCATTATTCCTTAGACACTGGAATTTGACCAACAAGAAAGGATTCTGGCTGGTTTTTTCCCAAAGGGATCTACAGAATTTGATAGAAATTATTTGGATATGACTGAGGGTGGCTGTTCTGCAAAGCATATCCCATAGTCATGTCTGCAGACATGCAGTCATGAACTTTGAAGAGCCTTTTCAGATCATGCCAACCCTCCACAGTCTCAACATTTTCTCCTCTGATCAATCAAGTGAAAACAAAATGGTTGGATAAGTATCATATTTAATTGGAAGCCCATTATAAAGACAGGATTAGGGTTAGCATTAGGGCTAGGATTATGTAAACCCTTGTTTCTCTGTATCATTTGACATCCAAGTTCATCACATCCCCATGAGGAACTTGTTTCATCCCTCAGTTTCACATTCTTGGAGGATTGCTGTGCCAGGTTCTGTGACACTTGCCTGTAGTATTCACCCAGGAGATGCTGGCTAAGGTGTCCTTGGGATGATGCCAGAGTTCCTTTGTTCAGACAGATGAGAGGCCAGTCAAGAGAGTTATCCCTTAAATGAGGACACATAATGAAGGTGTTTCTGCATCAAAGGGTGAGTATGAGGGTCTCTTGGAAAATCACAGCAACACTATGTCTGTGTTCACCATCATGGTAAGGAACAACAGATGTGGTGGGACCTGGCCCATGGAGTGAGCACAGAATGTCTGTCCTTGATTGCCAGAAACCTGCTAGCCTCCATTTCTCATTGATTAGATTAATTCCTTCCTCACAATATTGGAGAGCTCAGCAGCTCCTCAATTCTACTTAAAAAATACTAAGTCCCAGGTTCCAACTCTCTCCTTTTGGGTCATTCGAGGAAAGTTGTGGAATCACACCAGAGTTCATGTCATATTTCCCAGTTGAAATTTCACCTAACCCACTGAGCAACCCAGCATGCTCCTCAACTCTGAAATATCATCCATCCACCAACACTGTGAGTAGTTGCTAAGGCCCTAGGCCACTTTCCCGAGTCAGCAATAAACAGGATGAACCAGACTAGGATGAGAGTCTTCCTAGTGCCTTGTCTCTGCATCCTGTGCTAGGTTTGGTAACCAACACCTCTTCAGGCATGCCCTCATAGCTCCCTGCTCCACTACATTGACTGGGGAACAATTGCCCACAACTGGGTCCCCATTCCCAGGAAATCATGATGACTGGTACAGCCAAATGAGTATATCACCCACACATAGACATGGATGGTATGACAGCCTGTCAGGCTTCAGCAGGGTCCTTTACCTTGGATAGAGTGAGAAGTCTCATACCCACAGAGCCCCATTCCACAACACACCCTTATTCCTCTTCACATGTGCTAATACTTTAGGATCTTCTTGTGGCAAAGAACCCTGGGGACTGACGTCTTCCTCTTCCCTCCTCGCAGCACAAATGGGTCAGCACTTTTCTTGATGGTTATTCTGCAGCAGTCCGGACCTGAAGAGGTTCCGGTTGCTATGAGAACTGTGAAGACACTGTGCTGTCATATGGTCTTTCTGTTACTGCAGGTGGTATGTGTAACACAGCTAGGATGACATTCAAGATATTCATGGAAAACCAAGTTGCCCAAGACCCAGCAATAAGCCCTGTGAGAAGAGAGGGAAACCTGCATTTTCCTACATGAGAAAGCAAATTACATGGCCTTACAAAAGAGACTTCTGCATGCCAGTCCCTTCCACTCTGCATACTGTAGCTCTCCTCTCTTTTGCTCTCATGTCCCAGTAGCACTGGTAAAAAATTTAGGCATTTCTGCATGTAATGAAATCCAATGTAGCATAATTTTGAGGAAAAAACAGGGACTAACAGTTCAAAGGACATGATTTTCTGCAAATAATCACACTACAAAGTATGTTGAGAGGAATTCATGCAAATATAATCACTGGATATTTGAAAAATAAATGGGGATTCTTTTTTCTCTGAGCAAATATTATTTAATGTTTCATAGAATTTGTTAGCCAACACCTATTCCCATTCACTATACATATTTACAGACTATGTTTTGTGATATTGCTGAGACATACCCTTATTCAAAGAAAGAGACATGTACCCAAAAATCCACCTTTTCCAAGCACCCGAAAAGCTGAGATGAAAAGCAAGATCCTCTGCATACATCCACTGGGACATGCATTTGACCAATGTGCTTAGAATTTTTCAAGGATAAAACTGGGTGGAATTAAAAGAGTGAGACAGTCATGAGCAGTGATTGTAAAGGTTTGGGGTTAAGGTGTGAAAAATTCCTTCAATATTTGTGTCCCAAGATCAAAACTTACAATATTTCTGACATATGCCTACTTCTCCCACTGTCATATGCCTGCATGCTTCCCTCAGATCATTTCCTGCTCATTGAGCAGCTACACCACTCTTGTTCCATAAAGGGGCAGGGATAAATCTTTCTCTCTTCTTTACTCCCTGGACACTGGGATTTGACCTGCACCAAAGGATGATGGCTGAATTGTTCCCAAAAGTGATCTCCAGAATTTGATAGAAAACAATTGGCTGTGTGTTGGGTGGATTTTCTTCAAACATATCACAGTCAGGTCTGCAGAACTTGCAGTCCCCTACTGTAAAGAGTCTCTTCAGATCATAACAATGCTCCAGTATATCAACATTTTCTCAGCTGTTCAATCAAGTGAACACAAACTGTTGGATAAGTATCATATTTAATTGAAAGTGCATTCCAAAGAAAGTATTCAGTAAGCAGCTGTAGTCCCAGCCAAATGAACTTCCTCAGAGACCTGGGTATCTTAATAGTCAGCATTCCTAAAGATGAGAGGAGTCTTAGGAATGCATAGGTTGAAGGTCTTATTAATGTGCTGGCAAGTGTATTGAATCAGCAAGCTGTACAAGCTGAAAATGCTCATGAGGGTAAAAAATTGATTCTTTTCCATTTTCCATTTTGAAATTCAGGCTCAAGAAATGATATTCAAAATATCAGCTGCACTAGTGTTTGTGAAGAAGCTTTCTGGGCCAGTCTCTCTCCAATGAAGTGGACTTCTACACCTAATCATTTTCCAACACAAACAAAATATCAACTTGAATGCAGAGAGATGTAGATAAAACACAGTTGCAATGGCCCTCAATTACTCAGTTTCTTGCACTTTGCATTTTTATATACATGTATTGAAGACTTATATCAATTGTTGCTGAATACACAAATTAACTCATGCTGATATCATTCAGGAGACATAGTGCTTATGTAAAGCCTGGTTTCCATGATCAACCATGGTTCAGGTTCATCTTGTCCTCATCAGTCCCTTCTTCATCCATCAGTTAAACATTCTTGGAGGATCATTATGCCATGTTCTGTGACATTGACCTTTAATTTACATCTAGAAGCTTCTGGTTACCATGTCCTTAGAATAATGAGAGAGGGCCTCTGTTCAGTCAGGTGATAGGCACATAAAGAGAATTACATCTTAAATGAAGAACATTGTGAAGGTGTTTCTGCATCAAAGGGTGATTGGGAGGGCCTCCCAGAAAAATCATAGCAAGACAATGTCTGAGTGCACAAAAATTGTAAGGAGCAGCAGAGATTTGGGGGCCTGGCAGGAGAAGTGAGCATAGAATGTGTCTCCTCAATTGCCAGCAACTTGCTAGCCTCTTTCCTAATTGATTAGTGATTAACTCCCTCCTCTCAACATTGGGAATCTCAGGAGTTCTTTACTTCTACTTAGAAATTTTAAGTCCCAGGTTCCAGCTCTCTCCTGTTGGGGTAAGAGGGAAAGTTGTGGCATCACACCAGAGTTGGTGTGATATTTCCCAGTTCAAACTTCATCTAACCCACTGAGCTACCCTGCATGTTTCTCTGCTCTGAAAGGTCATAGGCCATCATTTTGTCTGCTAAAGCCCTAGGCCAGATCCCAAGTCAGCAATAAACTGGGTGAGCACAGACCTCAATGAGATTCTTCCAAGTGCCTTCCCCCGTGGCCTGTGCTAGGTTTGGTTTCCAGCCATGCTTGGGTGAGCCCTCCTCTATCTCTGGTCCACTACAAGTGGTGTGGAAGAGTTGACTGCAGTGGGATCCCCATTTACAGGAAATCATGGTGCCTGTTCTGGCCAAGTGAGCATATCACCCCTTGAGGATGTGAATGGTAATGCAACCTGTCAGGCTACAGATGGGTCCCTTATCATGGATGGAGTAAGATGTCTCAAAGCCAGAGGGGCCTGACACACAGTACACCCTGATTCCAGTTCACATGGGCTAAGAGTTTAGGAACCCTTGGATGAAAAAAACACCAGTGTGACTTACTTGCTCTCTCTTCCCTCCCACAAGCAAGCTGGGCAATACCTTTTCATGGCGGTTCCTCAGGAGCAGCCGGTACCTGAAGAGGTTGTGGTTGACATGACAACCAAGATGCTATTGTATGTCATATGGCCTTTCTGCCACTGAAGGCAGAAGGTGCAACAGCTAGGATGACAGTCAAGCCTTTCATGGATACCCAAGTTGCCCAAGGCCCAGCAGCAAGTCCTGGGAAGGGAAAAAAAAAAGTCTTCGTTTTTCTACACAAGCCTGAACACTCCACACCTTTCCAAAAGAAAATTCCACATGCAAGCACCTTCCACTCTGCATACTGTACTTCTCTTCTCTTTCGCTCTCATGTCAAAGGAGGAGTGGTAAACCACTTAGGCATTTCTGTGTGGGATTAAAACCAAAGTATAAGCATTTTTTGGAGAAATGTAAAAGTGGCACTTCAACAGACAAGATTTTCTGCAAATAATCTCACTGCAAAGAATGCTGAGAGGAATTCCTGCAATCATAAATAATGGATGTTTGAAATCTGAATGGGAATTCTTTTCTCTCTGAGCTTATATTTTTCATGGGTTCATAGATCCTGAGAGCCAACATCTTTTCCCATTCCATATACATATTTGCAGAATCTGCCTCATGAATTTTATGAGATATTCCCTTATTCAGAGAAACAACCTTTGCCCTGAAAATCCACCTTTTCCAAGCACCCACATACCTGAGGTGAAAAGCAAGATCCATCACCTCCACAGTGATATGCACTTGTCACAGTTGCTTAGAATTTCCTCAAGGAAAAGATTGGCAGGAATAGAAAGAATGAGACAGGTGTGAACAGTATGTGATTGTAAATACTTTGTGCTCATGGGTGAAATCTTCACTCAATGTCATTGGTCCCAGAGATCAGAGTTTATAATATTTCCTAAAAATCCCTACATCTCCTACTGCCACAGGCCTCCATGATTCCTTCAGATAATTTTCTGCTCATTGAGCAGGTACAACATTCTTGTTCCTTAAATGCAGAGGGATAAATCTTTCTCTCCTAATTACTTCCTAGACATGAGGATTTGACCTGAAACAAAAGATGCTGGCTGGATTGTTCTGAAAAGTGATCTACAGAATTTGATAGAAATTTATTTTTGCCATTGGTGGCTTTTCTGCAAACCATATCACATAATCAGAACTGGAGAACATGCAGTCCTCTACCTTAATGAGCCTATTCAGGTCATACCAACCCTCCAGTGCCTCATCATTTCCTCCGCTGTTCAATCATGTGAACACAAAGCATTTGGGTATATATCAGATTTGATTGCAAACACATTCAAAAGAGTATTCAGTAAGCAGCAGTGGTCCCAGCCAAAAGTGCTTCCCCAGAGACCTGTAATTCTTTAGAGGCAGCATTTCTTAAGATGAAACAACTCTCAGGAACACAGAAGTCATAATGGTCTCATTAATATGTTGGCAAGTGTGTTGAATCACCAAATTCTACCACAAGAAAATGGTCACTAGGATCTAAAATTGATTCTTTCCATTGTCACATTTTGAAGTTCAGGTTTACCTCATATTGGGGATTCATTATTGCCATTCAGCAAGAAATGACATTGAAAATATCACCTGAATGAGGGTTTGTGAAGGAGAAGTTCTCAGGGGCATACTCAAGTCTCTCTGCAAATGAAGCGCAATTCTATACCTCAAAGCTTTCCAACACAACCAAAATATCAACTTGAACATACAGAGATGTATATAAAACACAGCTTCTCATGGCCCTTGATTACTCAGTGTTTTGTGCTTTGAATTTTTATAGACATCATTTATTAAACACTTGTAAGAATTGGCACTGAAAACACAAATTAACTTCTGCTGATAACATTAAGGAGTCATAGTGGTTATATAAAGCCTGAATTCCCTGTATCATTTGATGTTCAGTTTCATCCTGTCTCATCAAGCACTTGACTCATCCCTTTCATAATCTTTGAGGATTGCTGTATAGGTTCTCTGACACTAACCTGTAATTTGTATTTCGTAGTTGCTGGATAAGGTGTCCTTGGAATTGTGCCAGAGGGCCTTTGTTCAGACAGGAGATAGAGATGTCAAATGAATTACACCTTAAATGAAGACACATTGTGAAGGTGTTTCTGCATCAAGGTTGAGTGAGAGGGTCTCTTGCAGAATCCCAGCAAGACAGGATCTGAAAGCACCATATTTGTAAGGAACATTAGAGGTGGTGGGGCCTGGATGGTGGAGAGAGCATAGAAAGTTTCTCCTCAATTGCCAGCAAATTGCTAGCCTCCTTCCTAATTGATTAGTGATTAACTCCCTCCTCTTGACAATGGGGAACTCAGCATCTCCTCATTTCTATTTAGAAATCCTAAGTCCAAGATTCCAGCTCTCTACTGTTGTGGCATTCCTGGAAAGGTGAGGCATCACACCAGAGTAGGTGTGATGTTTTCCAGTTCAAACTTCACCTAACCCACCATGCTACTCGGCATGCTCCTCTGCTCAGAAGAGTCATGGGCCATCATTTTGAGTGGCTGCTAAAACCCCAGGCCAATTTTTTCAGGCAGCAATCTACCAGGTGAGCCCAGACCAGGACAAGTGTCTTCCTAGTTCCTTGCAACTGTGGCCTGTGCTAGGATTGCTGACCCCTGCAAACTCAGGCATGCCAGAATTTCTCCCTGGTCCACTACATCTGGTGGGGAAAAATTGCTTGTATTGGGGTCTGCATTACCAGGACATCATTATGTCTGCTCCAGCCAAGAGAGCACATTGGTCCCTCACAGTCAGGGATGATATGGCAGTCTGTCAAGTTTCAGAAAGGTTTGTTTTCTTGAATGGGTTCAGGTCTCTCAAGACCAGGGGGGCCATACCCACAACACATGCTTACTCCTCTTCTAATGGTCAAAGAGGTTAGGATCCCGTTGTGGTAAATGAAAAACCAACAGAGCCTGACAGCTTCCTCTTACCTCCTACCAGCAAAACTGGGCCAGCAGTTTTCTTGATGGCTCCTCAGCAACAGCCAAGACATTACGAGTTTAGTTGTCATGGCAACCGTGATATCATTGCGCTGCCATGTGTCTTTTCTGTGACTTCAGGTGGTACGTGCAGCAGAGCTAGGAAGGCATCCAAGTCATTCATGGAATCCCAAGTAACTGAAGGGCCAGAAACAAGCCTGGGAAGAGAAAAAACCTGCATTCTTCTACATGAGGCAGAAAACTCCACACCCTTCCAAAAGAATCCTCCCTATGACAGCACCTTCCACTGTGCATAATGCAGCTCCCTTCTCTTTTGCTCTCTTGTCCCAGGAGCACCTTTAGGCATTTCTGTGTGGGAACAAAACCAGAGTAGCAGCATTTTGTGGAGAAATGAAGAGCTTAGAGTTCAAGGGACAGGGTTTTCTGCAAATACTCTCACTACAAAGAATACTTAGAGGAATTCCTGCAAATATAACTACTGGAGTTTGAAATCTGGAGACTCTTTTTTCTCTGAGCAACTATTATTCATGGGTTTATAGATCCTGTGATCCAACACCTCTATGCATTCCCTATACCTATTTGCAGACTGTGCCTTGTGAATTTCCTGAGACATTCCCTTGTTCAGGGAAACACACATTGCCCCAAATATCCTCCTTCTCCACACACACACATACCTGAGTTGAAAAGCAAGATCCAGCACCTCCACTGGGATATGCATTTGGCCAGTTTGCTTAGAATTTCCTCAAGGAAAAGGCTTTGAGGAATGAGAAAATGAGACAGGGTTGAGCAGTTTGCTATTATAAAAGTTTGGTTTTCAGTTCCAAAGTGAGTGAAAGATTGCCTCAATTTCATTGGTCTCAAAGATCAGAAATTACAATATTTCCAATAAATGCCTATTTTTCCTATTTCTGCATGCCTGCATTCCTCCTATGGATAATTTCCTGCTCATAGAGCAGGTACAAAGCTCTTGTTCCTTAAAGGGACAAGGATAAATCATTCTCTCTTAATTATCCCCCTAGACATTGGGATTTGGCTGGAAACAAAGGTTGCTGGCTGGATTGTTCTCAAAAGTGATCTACAGAATTTGATTGAAATTATTTGGCCTTAGTTGGGGGATTTTTCTGCAAAGCATATCACAGTCCAGTGTGCAGCTCCTGCAGTCATCTACCTTCTCCATCCTCTTCAGATCATGCCAACCCTCCAGTCTCTCAACATTTACTCCTCTGTTCAATCAAGTGAACACAAAATGGGTGGATAGGTATTGTGTATAATGAAAAGCCAATTCAAAAGTAAGCTTTCAGTTAGCAGTTGTGGTCCAAGTTAAAAGTGCATCCACAGAGACCTGGATTTCTTAAGAGGCAGTATTCCTAAGGGTAAGAGAACTCTTAGGAATTCAGAGGTTAAAAGATCCTATTAATATGCTGGAAAGTGTATTGAATAAGCAAGTTCTACAAGATGAAAATGCTCAGAAGTGTATAAAACTGATTCTTTTCCATTTTCGTGTTTTAAACTTCAGGTTTAGCACATATTGGGACTTCATTGTTTCCTTTCAACAATAAATGATATTGAAAAGATCACCTGCACTAGGGTTTGTGATGGAGAAGTTTCTGTGGCCCACTCCACTCTCTCTGCAAAAGAAATACACTTCTACACCTCAATGTTTTCCAACACAACCAAAATATCAGCTTGAAAACAGAGAGATGTGGACAACATACAACTGCACATGGCCTTCGATTATTGTTTTTTTTTTCTGTTTTGCAATATCATAGACATCATTTATTAAAGATTTGTATGAATTGGCACTGAATACATAAATTACCTTCCACTGATATCATTCAAGTGCCACAAGGTTCATGTAAAGCCTGAATTCCCTGGATCATTCTAGCTCCAGGTTCATCCTGTCCTGAACAGGCACTCATTTCATCCCTCAGTTTCACATTCTTGGAGGCTGGTTTGGCCAGGATCTTTAACACTGAACTTAATGTACATCTTCAAACTGCTGATTAAGGTTTCTTTGGAATTATGCCAAAGGGTCATTGTTCAGACAGCCAATAGACAGTTCAAGAGAATTGCACCTTAGGTGAAGACACATTGTTAAGGTTTTTCTGCATCAAAGTGTGAATGTAAGGTCCCAGTTGAATCAGAGCAAGACGATATCTGAGTGCACCATAATTGTAAGGAAGAGCAGGTATGGTGTGATCTGGCCAGTGGAGTGGACATAGAATGTTTCTCCTAGATTGCCAGCAACTTGCTAGTTTCCTTCGTAATTGATTAGTGAATAACTCCCTCCTCTTGACATTGGGTAACTCCACAGCTGCTCACTTCTACTTAGAAATCCTAAGTCCCAGGTTCCAACTCTCTCCTCTTGGGGCATTCGTGGAAAGGAGTGGCATCATACCAGAGTGGTGTGATGTTTCCCACTTAAAACTTCAACTAACTAGCCCAGAAACCCAGCATACTCCTCTTCTCTGATATGTCATTGGCCATTATTTTGAGTGCCTGTTGTGGCCTTAGGCCAGGTTTTTGACTCAGCAATGTACTGAGTGAGTGCAGACCAGGAGGAGTGTCTTTATAGGGTCATGTCCCTGCAGCCTGGGCTAGGTTTGGTGATCCACTCGACCTCAGGCACCACCACATCTCTCCCTGGTCCACTACATCTGGCGGGGACCAATTACCTGCAGTGGAGCCCCATTTCCAGGAAATCATGTTGACTGCTGTATCCAAGTGAGTATATCATCCCCTCGAGGGTATGCACTATATGGTAGCCTGTTAGGCTTCAACATGTTCCCTTATCCTGGATGGTATCAGATTTTTCAAAGCCAGAGGTGTTCCACCCAAAATACACCCTCATCCTCTTCTCATGGACTAAGAGGTTAGCATCCCTGTGTGGGAAATAATAGTTCCCCGGGACTTGCCTTCTTCTTGTTCTCTCCCAATAGCACAACTGGGTCAACCCTTTTCTTGATGGTTAATCAGCAGTAGCCAGGACCTGAAGAGGTTGCAGTTGCCATGGCAACCATTTTGCCATTGTGTGTCATAGGCCTTTCTGGTACTGCTGGTGGTATGTGCAGCACATCTATGATGACATCCAAGCCATTTATGGAGATTCAAGTTGCTCAAGGCCCAGCAACAAACCCTGGGAAGAGGAAAATCCTGCACCTTCCTAAATGAGCTAGAAAACTCAGTGCCCTTCAAAAAGAAACTTCCGCGTGCCAGTCCCTTCCGCTATGCATTGTGTAGCTCTCCTCTATTTTGCTCTCTTGTCTGAGGGGCACCATTAAGCCATTTAGGCCTCACTGTGTGGAATCAAAACCAGGGTAGCAACATTTTTGGAGAAATGAAGGACTGACAGCAAAAGGACAGGACTTTCTGCAATTATTGTCACTGCAAAGAATGTAGAGAGGAATTCCTGCAAATATAAATTTGGACGCTTGAAAACTGAATGGACATTCTTTTTTCTCTGAGCAAATATTATTCATAGGTTCAGAGATGGTGTAAGTCATCACCTCTTCCCATTCCCTATACATATTTGCAGACTGTGCCTCATGAAGTTGCTGAGACATACCCATATATAGAGAAGTAGACATTACCCTGAGAATCCACCTTGTCCAAGAAACCATACACCTGAAGTGAAAGGCAAGATTCAGCACCACCAATGGGATATGCATTTGGCAAGAATGCTTAGAATTTCCTCAAGGAAAGGCCTGAAGGAATGAAGAGAATGAGACCAGTGTGAACAGATTGCGATTGTAAAGACTTAGGGTTCATGGGTGAAAGATTCATTCAATTTCATTGGTCCCAAAGATCAGAGTTAATAACATTTCCTACAAATGCCTATTGCCACATGACTTCATGTTTCCCTCAAGTAATTTTCTGCTTAGGGCTGGGGATATAGCTCAGTTGGTAGAGTGCTTGCCACACAAGTACAAGGCCCTGGGTTCGAAAACTAGCATGGCCAAATAGAAAGAAAAGTATGCTAAAAAATAATTCTGCTCTTTGAACACCTACAACATACTTGTTCCTTAAAGGGACAGGGATAAATCTTTCTCTCCTCATTACTCTCTAGACATTGGCATTTGACCAGCAACAAGGGAAGCTGTCTGGATTGTTCTCAAAAGTAATCTCAAGAATTTGATAGAAATTATTTGGCAATGCCGTTGGTGAGTTTTCTGCAAAGCATATCACATATTCAGGTACACAGAAGTTGCAGTCTTCTACCTTAATGATTCTATGCAGATCATGCCAACACTCCAGTGCCTAAACATTTCCTCCTCTTTTCAATCAAGTGAACACAAAATGTTTGGATTAGTATCAGAAATATTTGGAATCCAATTTTAAAGAAGGTTTTTGGTAAGAAGCTCTGGTTTCAGCCAAAGTGTTTCCCCATAGACCTGGATTTCTCAAGATGCAGTATTCCTGAAGATGAGAAAGCTCTCAGGAATGCAGAAGTCATAGCAGTCTTATTAACATTCTGGCAAGAGTGTTGATTCAGTAAGTTCTACAAGATGAAAATGCTCACCAGGGCCTAAAATTTATTCTTTTCCATTTTTTTCTTTTGAAGTTCAGGTATACACATATTGCAATTTCATGGTTGCCTTTCAGCAAGAAATGACATTCAAAATATCACCTGCAGTCGGGTTTGGAAGGAGAAGTTTCCTGGGGCGCACTCCAGTCTCTGCAAAATAAGTGGACTTCTACATCTCTATGTTTTCCTACACAAACAAATTATCAACTTCAATATAGAGAGATGTAGACCAAAGAGAGCTGCAAATGGCCCTCTGTTTTTCCATTTTTTTGTGCTCAGCCTTTTTATACACATCATTAATTAAATATCTGTATGAATTGACCCTGAATAAAACATTAGCTTCTGATGATATCATTCAGGAGCCACAGGGGTTATGTAAATTGTGAATTTCCTGTATCATTTTAGCTCCAGATTCAGCCTGCCCTCATCTAGCATGTGTTTCCTTCCTCAGTTTCAAATTGTTGGAGGATCATTTTGCCAGAGTATGTGATACTGATCTTTAGTTTGTATCTCAGAGCTGTTGATTAAGGTATCCTTGGAATTTTGAAAAAGGGCAACTGTTCATTAAGCAATGGGAAATTCCAGATAATTACACCTTAAATGAGGAAACATTTTGAAGGTGTTTCTGCATCAAAGGGCGAATAGAAGGGCCCTGTGGAATATCATAGCAATACAGTATCTGAGTGCTCCATAATTATAAGGAACAGCAGAGGTTTTGGGGCCTAGCAAGTGAAGTGAGCATAGAATATTAAGTGAGCATAGTATGGCATCTCCTAGATTGCAAAAACTTGCTAGCCTTCTTCCTAATTGATTAGTGATTAACTCCCTCCTCTCAACATTAGGGAGTTCAACAGCTCCTGAATTCTACTTAGAAATACTAAGTCAAAGGCTCCAGCTCTCTCCTGTTGGGGCATTTGTGGAAAGGTTTGGTATCACACCAGAGTTAGAGTGATGTTTCCCAGTTCAAACTAAACAAAACACACCGAGCTGACCCTCATGCTTCTCTGCTCTGAAATATTGTGGGCCATTAGTTCAAGTGATTGCTAAGGTCCTAGGCCAGTTTCCCAACTCAGCAACGTACCATGTGTGTGCAGACCAGGAGAAGTGTCTTCCTGGTCCAGGCCCCTGCAGTCTGTGCTAGGCTTGATGATCCACTTGTTTTCTGGCACCACAGCATCTCTCTCTGGGCCACCAAATCTCATGGGGAACAATTGCCTGCAGTGGGTCTCCATTTCCAGAAAACCATGATGACTCTGGATATGGATGGTATGGCAGCTTGTTAGGCTTCAACAGTGTCCCTTATCTTGGATGATGTCAGGTGTCTCAAATTCACATGGAAATGCCCACAACACACACTGATTTCTGTTTTCATGGACTAAGAGTTTGGGATCTCCTTGTGGCATAAATATGACACCTGGGAATGCCTGTTTCCTTTTCCTCCCATGAGTACATCTTGGTCAGCCCTTTTCTTGATATTTCCTCATCAGGAGTCAGAACCTGAATATTTTTCAGTTGACATGGCAACCATGATGCTACATGATAGTATGATGAATATGTTCCACGTAGTCACAATTGCAGTCACAATTTATGTGTGACTGCACACAGTAAATGCAGCACAGCTAATATGACAGCCAAGACATTGATGGAGAATCAAGTTTCCCAAACCCAGCAGCAAGTCCTGGGAAGAGAAAAAGCCTGCAATTTCCTGCACAAGCCAGAACACTCCACAGACATCCAAAGAAACTCCTGAATGCCAGCCCCTTCCTCTCTGCACACTGTAGCTAGCCTGTTATTGGCTCTCATGTCAAAGAGCACTGGTAAACTATTTACACATTTGTGTGTGGGATCAAAATCAGGGAAGCAGCATTTTGGGGAAATATGAAGGACTGACATTTCAAAGACAGGACTTTCAGCAAATACTCTCACTGCAACAAATGTTGAGAGAAATTCCTGCAAATATAAATACTGAGCATTTGAAAATTGAATGGAGATTCATTTTTCTCTGAGCAAGAATTATTAATGGGTTCATAGATCCTGTGATCCAACACCTCTTCTCATTCCTTATACATAGTTACACACCTGTGCCTCGGGAAGATGCTGAGACCTTCCCTTATTCCGAGTAAAAGACATTACCCAGTATATCCTACTTTTCCAAGCACCCACATGCCTGGGGTGAAAAACATGACCCAGCAACTCCCCTTGGATATGCATTTATCACAACTGCATAGAATATTCTCAAGGAGAAGGCTGAGAAGCATGAAAAAAATGAGACAGGTGTGAGGAGTTTGCGACTCTAAAGTCTTTCTGTTCAGGGGTGAAATATTCCCTCAATTTCTTTGGTTCCAAATATCAGAACATATAATATTTCCTACAAATGCCTACTTCTGCTACTGCCACATGCCTTCATGCTTTCCTCTGCTTGATGAGCAGCTATAATATTCTTGTTCCATAAGGAATAGGGATAAATCTTTCCCTCCTCATTACTCCCTAGACGTTTGAATTTGACCAACAACATATGATGCAGGCTTGATAGTTTCCAAAAAACATGTGCAGATTTGATAGAAATTATGTGGCTCTGCCTTGGGGTGGTTTTTCTGCATATCAAATCACTTAGTGAGGTCTGCAAAACATGCAGCCATCTACCTCAAAGAGCCTCTTCAGACCATGCCAACCATACAGTGTCTCAACATTTCCTCTTCTAATCAATCAAATGAACACACAATGGTTGGACAAGTATCAGATTAAATTGGAAGCCCATTCTAAAGAGAGTATTTAGCAAGGAACTTTGGTGCCACCCAGAAATGCTACCCAATAGATCTGGATTTCAAAGGGGTAATATTCCTTGAGATAAGACTTTTCTCAGAAACACAGCGGTTATACCAGTCTCATTAATATGGTGGAATTTGCATTAAATCAGCAAGTTGTACAAGATGAAAATGTTCACCAGGATCTAAAATTGATTCTTCTCCATTTTTGCATTTTGAAGTTCGAATTAGCACATTTTGAGACTTCATTTTTGCCTTTCAGGAGGAAATGGCATTCAAATCTCACCTGCATTAGGAATTGCAACGGAGAAGCTTTCTGGAGTTCACTCCACTCTTTCAGCAAAAGAATTGGAATTCTCTATATCTACATATTCCAACACTACCACAATATCAATTTGAAAACAGAGAGACAATACACAGCTAAACATGACCCTCAATTTTCACAACTTTTTGTGCTTTGCATTTTTATAGACATTATTTTAAAAATATTTCTATGCAATGGCACTGAATACACCAATGCACTTCTGCTGACATCAATCAGGATCCACAGGAGTTATGTAAAGTGTGTTTAACAGGTATCATTCGAGGTCCAGGCTCATCCTGTCCTCATAAGGAGCTTGTTTCATCCCTCCATTTCATATTCTTAGAGGATTCTGTGACACAGACCTGTAGTCTGCATCTATGATCTTTTGCTTAAGGGGCCTTCGAAATGTACCAGAGGATCTTTTCTCAGACAGGCAATAAGGAGTTCAAGCAAATGACACCTTAGGTGAAGATGCTTTGTGAAGGCACTTCTACATCAATGAGTGCAATGATGTGCCCATTTGAAAATGATAGAAAGACAATTTTGGAGTCCACCTTAATAATAAGGCAAAAGCAGAGGTGGTGGGGCTGGACTGGTGGGGAGAGCATAGAATGTCTCTCCTTGATTGCCAGCCACTTGCTTGCCCCCTTAATAATTGATGAGATATTTGATTCCAACCTCTCCACATCAGGGAGCTAAGAAGCTCCTCTCTTCTACTTAAAAGTCCTAAAGCCCAGATTGCAGCTGTCTCCTGTTGGGGCATTCCTGGAACGGTGTGCATCACAGCAGAATTGGTGTGATGTCTTCCAGTTCAAATTTCACATATCCCCCCAAGCTGCCCGCATGCTCCTCTGCTCTCAAAGGTCATCAGACATCTTTGTGCGTGCCAGCTAAGGCCCTCAGCTAGTTTGCTGATTCAGCAATGTACTGGTGAGTGCAAATCTGGATGATTGCTTTTGTAGGGCCATATGCCTGAGGCCTGTAACAAACTTGGTTATTCATGCATGCATCTTAGGGCACCCCTGTATCTCTCACTGGTCCTCTACAACTGGTGGGAAATATTTGCTGAAACTGGGCCCCAAATCCATGAAATGATGATGCCTGCTGTGGCCTAGTGAGCACATTGCCTCCTGACAGACATGGATGGAATGGCAGACTGTCAGGGTGCAACAGGGTCCCTTATCTTGCATCCAGTTAGATGTCTCAGAGTCGGAGACTCCCAGTCCACCACACACTCTGATTCTTCTTCTCCTGAGATCAGAGCTTAGAATCACTTTTGTGGCAAACAAAAGACCCCTGGAACTTGCCTGCTACTTCTTCTCTCTTACTAGAACAGCTGGGTCAGTCATTTTCTTGAAGGTTCCTCTGCAGCAGACAGAAACTGAAGAGGTTCCATTTGCCCTGGCCACTTTGTTGCCATTGTACTGTCATATGACCCCTCTGTGACTCCAGACATTCTGTGCAGCACCACTATCATCACAGCCAAGATATTCATGGAAACCTAAGTTTCACAAGGTCCAGAGAAAAGGTTTCTGGAAAGAGAAAAACTGCATGAGCCAGTAAATGCTTCGCACTTCCAAACAGAACTCCAGCATACCAGTCCCTTCCACTCTACATCAGGTAGCTTCTTTTTTGCTAAAATGTCCCAGGAGCACAGATAAACAAGTTATTCATTTCTTGAGTTGGATTAAAACCAGGGTAGCAACACTTTGCAGAGAAATGAAGGACTGACAGTTCAATGGACAGGACTTTCTCCAAATATTCACACTGCAAGGAATGCTGAGAGGAATTCCTGAACACATAACAGCTGGATGTTTGAAAACTGAACAGTGAATACTTCCATATGAGGAAATATAATTCATGGGTTCATACATCCTCTGAGACACAACTCATCCCCTTCATTATGCATATTGACAGACAGTGCCTTGTGAAGTTGCTGAGACATTCCTGAATTCAGAGAACGAGACTTTGCCCATGAAATCCAATTGTTCAAAGCACCCATGTTCCAGAGGTGAAAATCCAGCTCCAGCACCTCCCCTGGGATATGCTTAGACCCTGCTGCTTAGAATTGTCTCAAGTAAAAGGAAGGAAGACATGCAAAGAATGATACAAGTGTGAGCAGTTTGGATTGTAGGGGTTGGTGTTCAGATGTGAAATATTCCATCAAATTCCTTTGGTCCCATAGATCAGAGTACATAATATTTCCTACAAATGACTACTTGTCCTTCTGCCACATGCATTTATGTCTCACTCCCATAATTTTCTGCATCTTGAGCAGCTACAGTACTCTTGTACCTTAACAGGACAAGGGTAAATCATTCCCTCCTCATTAATTCCTACACATTGGAATTTGACACACAACATAGGATCCTGGTTGGATTGTTCTCAAAATAATCTACCTAATTTGTAGAATTCATTTGACTCTCCCTGGAGTGATTTATTGGCAAAGAATATTACATAGTTAGGTCTGAAGAACATGCAGTCATCTACCTCAGTGCCTTCAGATCATGCCAACCTTACAGTGTTTCCACATTTCCTCCTCTGTTCAGTCAAATGAACACAAAATGTTTAGAGTAGTATCAGATTTAATTTGAATACCATTATAAAGAGAGTATTCAACAAGAAGCTGTGTTGCCAGCCAGAAATTCTTCCTGAAAGTCCTGAATTTCTAAAGAGGCAGTATTCCTGGGGAAAATGCGTCTCTCAGGGAAACAGAGTTTTTAAAATTCTCATTAGGATGCTGGCAAGTGCATTGAATCACCAAGTTCAACAAGATTAAAATGCTCACCATGGCCTAAAATTGATTCTTCTCCATTTTGGCATTTTGAAGTTCAGATTATTACATATTGGGACTTCATTGTTTCCTATCAGCCAGAAATGACATTCAAAATTTCAGTGGCACTAAGTTTGGCCAAGCATAAGCTTTCACTCTACTATTTTGGCAAAAGAAGTGGAGTTCAACACTTCAATGTTTTCCAACACAATCCCAATATCAACTTGAAAACAGAAAGTTATAGACAAAACACAGCTACTCTTGGCCCTCAATTTACTCAGCTTTTTCTGCTTTGCATTTTTATAGACATAATTTTGTAAAGACTTGTATGCTTTGATGCTTATTAAATGAATTGTATTCTGCTGATGTAATTCAGGAGCCACAGAGATTTGTAAAGTATGGTTTCCCTGTATTATTAAAGGTCCAGTCTCATCCTGTCCTAATCAGGCACTTGTTTCATTCCTCAGTTTCATATTCTTGGAGGATCTTTGTGGCAGTTTCTGTGACACAGACTTGTAGTCTGATCTCTGAGCTGCTGGTTATGGAGTCCTTGGAAATGTGCAGGAGTACTTCTCAGGCAATAGGCATTTCAAGAAAATTACATCTTATATGAAGACACCTTGTGAAGGTGCTTCTGCATCAAAGGGTGAGTGGAAAGGCCCGCTGAAAAAGCATAGGAAGACAATTTCTGAGTGCACCTTCATAGTTAGGCACCCTCAGAGTGGGTGGGGCCTGTCCAGTTGACCGACCATAGAATGCCTCTCCTAGATTGCCAACAAGTTGGTAGCAGCCTTCCTAATTGACTACTGATTAACTCTGCCCACTTGTCATTGTGTAGCTCAGCAGCTCCTCACTTCCACTTACAAGTCCTGAATCCCAGATTCCAGGTGTCTCCAGTTGGGGCATTCCTGGAAAGGTGTGGCATCACAGCAGAGTTGGAGTGATGTTTTCTAGTTAAAATTTCACCTATCCCACCAAGCTGCCCTACATGATCCTCTGTTCTGAAATATAATCAGCCATCATTTCAAGTGCCTCCTAAGGCCATATGCAAATATGCAAATTTCCTGACTCATCAATGTACCAGGTGATTCCAGACCAGGACGAGAATCATCCTGAGGCCATATGCCTGAGGCCTGTTCTAGGCATGGAGACTCATGCTTTCTCAGGACCAGCCACATCTCTCAGTGGTCCACTACACCTGGTGAGAAAAAATTGCCTGCAGCTGGGTCTCCATTTCCAGGAAATCATGATGCCTCCTTCACCCCAGTGAGCACATTACCCCTCATGGACATGGTAGCTATGACAGCCTGTCAGGCTTCAGCAGGGTCCCATTTCTTGGATCCAGTTAGATGTCTTAAAGTCAGAGGGGCCACAGCCACCACACACTCTGAGTTCTCTTCTCCTGGCCTAAGAGGTTAGGAGCCCTTTTGGGGAAAACAAGACACCCCTGGGATTTGCGTGCTTCTTCATCCATCCTACCAGCACAGCTAGGAGAGCCATTTTTATGGAAGTTCCTCCTCAGCATCCAGGACCTGAAGAGATTCTGGTTACCATAGAAACTGTGATGTTATTGTGCTTTCAGATGGCCTTTCTGTGACTGTAGGCAGTATGTGCAGTGCAGCTAGGATGAAAGCCCAGCCATTTATGGAAATCCAAGTTGCCCAAGGGTGAACAAGAAGCACTGGGGGAAAGTGAAAATCTGCATTCTCCTACATGAGCCAGAAAACTCCACATGCCCTTCCAAACCAAACTCCGGAATACCAGTACCTTCTACTCCACATATTGTAGCTCTTCTCTCTTGCTTTCAAGAGCCCGGAGCACTGCTAAACATGTTAGGCATGCCTTGAGTAGGATCAAAGCCAGGGTAGCACTACTTAGTGGACAAATTAAAGATTGAGAGGTCAATGGACAGGACTTTCTGCAAATAATCCCACTGCAAGGAATGTTGAGAGGAATCCCTGTACACATAAGTACTGGACTTTTGAAAACTGAATGGGTATTACTTTTTCTCCAAGCAAATATTATTCTGTGAGTCATCATTTTTTCCAATTCCCTATACATATTTGCAGACTGTGCCTCATGAAGTTGCAGAGACTTTCCCTTATTCAGAGAAAGAGACTTTGACCAGGAAACTCATCTTTTAAAAGCATCCACTTAACTGATGTGAAAAACAAAATTCATCACCTTCACTGGGATATGCATTTGGCACAGCTTATTAAAATTCCCTCCAGGAAAAGGCAGAGAGACATAGAGAATAGTGAGACAGGTGTGGGCAATTTGGAATTGTAAGAGTTTAGTGTTCAGGTGTGAAAGATTCCAATTTCCTTTGGTAACAAAAATCAAAGCACATATTATTTCCTACAAATGCCTGTTTCCCCTATTGCCACATGCATGCATGATTCCATCGAACAATTGTCTGCTCTTTGAATAGTTACATAACTCTTGTTCCTTAAAGAGGCAGGGATAAATCTTTCTCTCCCCATTACTCCCTAGACATTGAAATTTGACCTGCAACAAATGACACTGGCCAGATTGTTCTCAAATGTGATCTACATGATTTGATTTAAATTACTTGACTCTGCTTGGGGTGGTTTATTTTCAAAGAATATCACATAGTCAGGTTTCCATAAGAAGGAGTCATCTAACTTAAGGGGTCTGTTCAATTCATGCCAACCCTCCAGTATCTCAACATTTCCTCCTCTGTTCAAATAAGTGAACACAAAATGTTTGGAGAAGAATCAGAATTAATGTAACATTACAAAGAGATTTTCAGCAAGCAGCTGTGGTGCCACCCAGAAATACTTCCCCATAGACCTTGTTTCTAAAGAGTGAGTATTCTTGGAGATAAGACAACTGTCAGGAACACATAGGCTATAGCTGTCTCATTACTATACTGGAAACTGCTTTGAATCAGCAAGTTCTACAAGATGAAAATGATTACCAGGGTCTAAAATTGATTCTTTTTCATTTTCACATTTTGAAGTTCAGATTATAACATATTGGGAATTCATTCTTTTCTTTCAGCAAGAAATGACATTCAAAACATCACCTGCATTAGGGTTTGCAAAGAGAAGCTTTCTGGGTTTCACTCTAGTCTCTCTGCAAAAGAAGAGCACTTCTACACCACAACATTTTCCCACACAACCCCAAAATAAACTTGAAAACAGAGAGATGTATATAAAACACAGATACACGTGGTCCTCAATTTGCACAGCTTTTTGTTCATTGTGTTTTTATAGACATCATTTTTAAAATATTGTATGCATTGTTTCTGAATACATAAATTAACCTCCCCTGATATCTTTCAGGAGACACAGGGTTATGTAAAGCCTGGATTACCTGTATCATGCTAGATCTAGGCTCATCCTGAGCTCATCAGGCACTTGTTTCTTCCCTCAGTTTCACATTCTTTGGAGGATCGTTGTGCCAGGATCTGTGACACAGACCTGCATCTTTGAGTTGCTGCTTAAGGGTTCCTTCAGAATAGTCAGGAGATCATTTTCTCAGGCAATAGGCATTTCAAGAGAACTACAACCTTTATAAATGCATCTTGTGAAGGTGCTTCTGCATCAAAGGGTGAGTGGGTGTGCTCTTTGAAAAATCATATCAAGACAATTTCAGAGTGTACCTTAATAGTAAGGCAACAGCAATGTTGCTGAGGCCTGGCCAGTGGAGAGAGCATAGAATGTCTCTCCTAGATTTTCAGCAAGTTGCTAGCCCCCTTACTAATTGATTAGTGATTAACTCTGTCCTCTTGACATTTGGGAGCTTGTCAGCTCCTCCATTCTTCTTACAAGTACTAAATAGCAGGGTCCAGTTCTCTCCTGTTGGGGCAGTCATGAAAGGTGTGGCATCACATCAGATTTGGTTTGATATTTTCCAGTTCAAATTTCACATATCTCACCAAGTTGCCCCGCATGCTCCTCTGCTCTGAAATTTCATCAGTAATCATTTTGAGTGACTGCTAAGACCCTAGGCCAGTTTTCGAACTCAAACTTGTATCAGGTGAGTGCACAGCAGGATGAATATCATCGTAGGTCTATGCTCCTGAGGCCTGTGCTTGTCTTGGAGACTCATGCATCCTCGGGCACCCCCACGTCTCTCACTGGTCCACTACACCTGGTGGGGAATAATAGTCTTCAGCTGGGACCCCATTTCCTGGAAATCATGATGACTGCATAATCCATGTGCAATTTGCCCTGCACAAGATCAGTATGGCAGACTCTCAGGCTTCAGCAATTTATCTTATCTTGGACAGAGTCAAATGTCTCAAAGCAAGAGGGGCCTCACCCACCACACACTCTGCTTTCTCCTCTCCTGGTCTAAGAATTTGGTGTCACTGTTGTGGCCAATTAAAGACACCTGGGAATTGCCTGCTCCCTCATCCCTCCTACCAGCACAGCTGGGACAGCAACTTTCTTGAAGTTTCCTCCTCAACATCCAGTAACTGAGAAAATTCTAGTTGCCATGGAAACCATGATTCCATTGTGCTGTCATATGGCTTTCTGTGACTGCAGGCTGTAAGGGCTGCACAGGTAGGATGACAGAACTGCCATTCAAGGAAACCCTTGTCGCCCAAGTCCTAACAGCAAGCCCTGGGGAAAGAGAAAACCTGCATTCTTTTTCATGAGCCAGAAAATTTCACGCCCTTCCAAACCAAACTTTGGCATACAAGTCCCTACCCCTGTACATAATGTAGCTCTCTTCTCTTTGGTTTCATGCACCAGTAGTAATGTTAAACAAGTTAGGCATTTCTTGAGTGGGGTGAAAACAAGGGCAGCAGCACTTTGCAGATTAATGAAGAACAGACAGTTCAATGGACAGGCCATTGTGCAAATAATCACTCAGCAAGGAAATTTAAGAGGAATTTCTGGATACATAACTACCTGAGAGTTGAAAACTGAATGGGGATTATTTTTTCTCTGAGGAAATATTATTCATGAGTTCACAGGTTTGGTTAGCCATCACCTCTTCCCATTCCCTATACATACATACAGACTGTGTTTCTTGAAGTGGCTGACACATTCCCTTATTCAGCAAAACAGACACTGCTCAGGAAATCCACATTTTCCAAGCACCCACACACCTGAGGTGAGAAGCACAATCCTGAGCTACTTCTGGGTTATGAATTTGGTTGTGCTGCTTAGCATTTCCTCAAGGAAAGGGCTGGGGGGAATGAAAATAATTAGGTGAAAGCAGTTTGGGATTGTAAGGGTGTGGTGTTCATATGTGAAAGATTCCCTCAATTTCCATTTCCATTGGTCCCAAAGATCAGAACATATAATATTTTCTACAAATATCTACTTCAGCTATTACCACACACCTCCAAGCTTCCCGTGGATAATTGCAGCTCATTGAGCAACTACAACACTCGTGTTCCTTAAAGGTACAGGGATAATTGTTCTCTTCTCATTACTCACTAGACATTGGAATTTGACCTGCATCAAAGGATGTAGGCTGAATTATTCTCAAAAACCATCTCCAGAATTTGATAGAAATTATTTGGCTCTGCTTTGGGCTAGTTTTTCTGCAAAGCATATCATATAGTCAGGTTTGCAGTACATGCAATCATCTACCTCAAAAGCCTCTTCTTATCTTGGTAACCCTCCAGTGTCTCAACATTTCCTCCTCTGTTCAAGCAACTGAACACAAAGTGCTTGGATAACTATCAGATTAAATTGAAGCCCATCTTGAAGAGAGTACTCAGCAAGCAACTGGAGCAAGACAAAAGTGCTTCCCCAGAGATCTGGATTTCTAAAGACGAAGTGTTCCTGGAGATCAGACAACACTCAGGAATGCAGAAGTTATAACGGTATGAGTAATATGCTGCAAATGTATTGGATCAGCAAGTTCTTCAAGATGAAAATCCTCACCAGAATCTTAAATTGATTCTTTTCAATTACCACATACTGAAGTTCAGATTAGCACATACTGGGACTTCATTGTTGCCTTTCAGCAAGAAATGACATTCAAAATATCACTTGCACTAGTGCTTGCAAAAGTGAAGCTTTCTTGGATTCACTCCAGTCTATTGGAAAAGGAAGTGGACTTCTACACCTCAAAGGTCTCCAACACAATCATAACGTCCACTTGAAAACAGAAAGATGTGGACAAAACACAGCTACATGTGACCCTCGACTTACTCAGCTTTTAATGCTTCATATTTTTATAGATTCATTTTTCAAAGCCTTGTACGCATTGTCACTGAATACATAAATTAACTTCCACTGATATCTTTCAGGAGGCACATGGTTCATGTAAAGCCTGGTTGCCCTGTATCATTCTAGGTGCAGGCTCATCCTGTCCTCATTAGGCACTTGTTTCATCCCCTCAGTTTCACATTCTTAGAGGGTCATTGTGCAAGATTCTGTGAAACAGACCTGTATTCTGCATCTATGAGCTCCTGGTTAAGGGGTCCCTGGAAATGTGCCAGAGGGCACTGTCTCAGACA
>JAJEJO010053829.1:0-104896 GCA_020662805.1 Glaucomys volans
TGGAGCATAGATAACTCAAGGTAATCTTGATGTCCCCAGGTTAGGAAGCAGGAGAGGGAGAAGAGGAAAAGGAAAACATGTCCCTTTTAAAAATAAGCCTCACAGCTATATTCAAAAGGTAAAGTGGACCACTGTTACAATAGGGTTGGTGGAAACCTTCACTGCACCCATGAAACTACATTATAACCAAACTTCTCCCTTGACCCAATGTGACGTTTTCCCCTTTATTTCCCCCAAAGCACTCTATAAGAACCTTCTTGTCCACTAATTCCCACCAAGGAGTGCATCTCCTGTGGAATCCAACAGGCAGTGACTTCCTAAAGCCCGCTTAGTCTGATACACTCCATCATGATGGAATTGGCCTCCACACTGCTGTATTAAATCATAAGAACATGTAGGACCAGGAAGGAAACAACACTACAGAGGGCTACAATTCCAGATGAGAAGGAGGTAGATTAAAGGAATCGACCTGGAAAGAGGAAAGGCAAAGAAGAAAACCAAGCACGCTGGTATAGCTTCATCTATCCTCAAGATTCCAGTTTTGGGGTTATGCTGATGGAACACTTGAAAACCACCTTTCACATTCTACCTGCTCCATTTGGGCCACCTAAACAGGGAACATCTGGAATCTCTACAGAATTTCCTAACCTCACACCCTTTAGAATACTTCTAACTACCTTCCTACTGGATCCTTACCACAGCCTCTACCTGAAGTTGGACGATTCTCATCTCAAAAGAGAAAACTCAGGTCAGGAGACTTGTCCAGGGCTACCTGGCAGAGAGCCCAGTGCTGCAGGGCCACCGCAGATGGATCCAGTGTATGGCAGTTTCCTCTGAAATGAGAGCTCTAGACAGCCAGCACTCGTGCTTCCTGCATGTTAACTAAGTTCTTTAAGATTAGAGTTGTCCATTTACTGGGGTTGTTTACACAGCTTGAATAAAACAATGGGGTCTCTGGCTTGCATGGAGCACAGCGGAAATAATGGTAAGCACGTTAGAACAACTCTGATCCTCTCAGCTGCCACTTTCTGCTCTCTCCACAGGTGTACATATGACTCAACAAACCCTTAGTGCATGGAGTTAGGGGCCTATTTATTTTTTTAATTTAAAAAAAGCCTTTCTGAAATCTTGCTTGGAATCCCAGAGCTTCCTGCTATGCCACTGTGCACCTGCAGTGCTGGTATATAAATGTAGGGGGCTTGTTCCCTGAAGTTTCTCTGGGGCCTACATTAGCTTTATTTTCCTTATGTGGGTCTAAGCATCACTGAACAGATTAAAATCAATTCCAGGAGGACCATGCAATTGAGAGTTGTGGCTTAGCTGGTGAGGGAAAAACTCTGCTGAGTCTTGCTACTAAATTTTTAAAACAGAACAAGAAAGTAGAACAAAAAAATGTTTCTTCTCTCTCTGCTTGCCCCCTGATTGTTGCTCATTTTGACTGTGTTCAATACATCCCTGTTGTCTTTAGTTACTCTGAATGAAGGTAGATCCCAGGATTAGCGCATAATGTATATTCCCTTGTCTCTCTTCTGAGCCCTGCAGCAGAATTTACACACACACACACACATGATAAATAGATTTTTCAGAATACCAGTAGCAGAAAAACAGGTGTGCTTCTCTCCTGCTTTTCATTTGTGAAAGGGGCCTGGTAGAGGTTCCTTCCCATGCACCAGCTGAGAGTGGTTGCAACTCTCCATGATTGATTCAGCATTGAGTTCTGTAAGGCTATTCTGGTGCCCAAGAAGTCCTAAAACAAAGTAAGTACCATTCTTCTCTCTCCATCTTCCTCCCCTTCCTCACCTCCTGGTTTCTTTCTAATGATAGGTGCCTGAATTATCCATTGTGGACTTTATTTTGTGGAAGATGCTTTGGGTTATAGGAACGCATCACTGAAGTCAACAGGTTGAAGGGGACTAAAAATGACTCATCAACACTATTTTATACCCCTGTGGGAAACACTTCTTTTTAATATCATTACTGTAGAATCTATTTGTGGGTTATGACTGGGGAAATTAGGCAAGAGTCATTTAAATAGAAGGTGACTTTATTTAACTTTCTTTCTAAAAGATCATAAATTATATTTTACTTGTGTATTTTATCACTAAGAACAGGCCAAAATTCTCTTCTATGCCATTTAATAATTTTAGTTAGTTACTATTTTATAGGGACAGTGGGTAGAGGTGATGGCAGAGGATTGGTGGAGACACATGCAGGGTGGTGGTTTAGAGATTACAATTATGACCATGTCTGAACTATGCTGCCCTGGATCACATAAATATACACTGGGAGCCAGACCTCTTGGTACGGGCTTCATAGGCTGGAACAAAATTAAGTGAAGGTCAGATTAGGACCATACTTTAATCATTCCCATCCCTGCTCTGTGTCATTTAAAACTCAGTTATGACCAAAGATCAAGTTCTGACTGTTAGCCAGCTTATTGAACCAATGCAAATAAATTTTACGAAGAACTCTTTCCTTTATCTGGGAAGGTCATCTTTTTGCCCAAGCTGGGTTTCTTAGGAGGGAGACCTGAATAACTATGAAACAGGGACCACTGTCTTTCTAATTAGTCATATCCGCCTGACCAACTTTACAACAGAGTGGCAACTGAGTCTTCTAGATCCTTCCTTCCTTGTATAATCACAGAAGTTAACTTTCAGGGAAAAAAAATGTACAACCATTTTATAACATGCAATTTCCAATGGTATATTGTACAATGTTTTGCAACACAAATTTGTGTGTGTATGTGTGTTCTGATTTCCTGAATCTGATGGGATTAGTTTTAAAAAGATCCCAGAGTTAAGATAACCTGGAAAAGATAGTAGCAAAATAAATTTTCTATAAAACATATCCTCGGAAGGCAGGAAGGAAAGTATGATAGACACTGTTACCTGCTGCCCTTCAGACAAGAATGTCTGCTCAGCTATGGGGTTCTGGGGAGTGTGACCAACAGGACAACTTCCAGCTGCCAGCTGGTTTGGAGTCTGCCTCAGCTACTGAGTACCACTAAGACAGGTTGCTGTTCTTCCCAAGACTGCCTGTACTTAGTGATTTTTTTATTTGTTCTTTTTAGATATACATGACAGTAGAATGTATTTTGGCATATTATACACACATGGAGTATAACTTCCCATTCTTGTGGTTACATGATGTGGAGTTACACTGGTTGTGTATCCATATGTGCACATAGGAAAATTATGTCAGATTCATTCCACTGTCTTTCCTATTCTCATCCCCTTTCCATTCCCTTCATTCCCTTTTGTCTAATCCAATGAGCTTCTATTCTTTACCCTCCCCCTTAGCATCCACATATCAGAGAGAACATTTGGCCTTTGGTTTTGGGGGATTGGTTTATTTCACTTTGTACTCAGTGACTGAGTGAAGTGGTGGTGTCACTGCACCTTATAACTCAAAATGGCAATATGTGTTCCTGAGCTTCCTGGAGACCTTGTGGGCCTAGGTTGCAATTCAACTACTTCCTGCTTCCTCAATGCTTTTTCCTCCATCACAGGTGCTGATTTTTCACAAATGTCCTGTATCCCAAACTCCATCTAGGTAACCATTTCTAGAGAACCCAACCTGCGATAGTTGGTGCCTTAGGAGAACACAGGGGTTCACATTTTGACAAACTGTAGCCCTAGGAGGACCGTTTCTAGACAAAATCATGAAGCAGGCAGAATTTATCTTCCAAGTAACCTCCTGTTACTCTACCTGCCTCCATCTCCACCCAGTACCAAGTGTTTTCTTCCCAAGCACATGAAGTGGTCCTGCTCTCCGGGGTCCTGTTCTCTGCCCCCACCTTATGGTTCCCTGTGCTCCAGGCTTTCTTGTTTTGGGCTATGTGAAAATCATACTTTATTATGTAAAACATGTAGACAATAACCGTGGGTAGTATCTTTATGTTTCACCCACAAAATGTTTACCTACATTCAATTAGCTTTTTTTTTTTTTTTTCTTTAATTAGCATTCTTAAATACCTACTCTGTCCTGTAAAGAATTCAGAAAGAATTCCTGCCCAACAATTTCCTTGTTGTTCTACCTGTCTTTGGCCTTTTTGGTAAATGCCTTACTCACACTGGTTTTTGAATAGCCTTTCTAAAATGCAAATTGTTCATGTTTGCCTTCTTGGAACTCTTTCATGGCTCCCATAATCCTTAGCTCAGTATAATGATGATAATAACAAATGATTTTTACCAAGAACTTTGTTTATGCCAGGCATTATACAGAGTACTCTATGGGCCAGCTCAGCGGTTCCTTACCACTCCCAAAGGAGTAAATTTTTCTTCCATTTTATAGTTCTGATTCAGGGGCTTGCCCTGGATGCCAGATCCTGTCCTCCTAACCACTACACTACACTGTCTAAGTCCTTTCTTCGGCTGTAGATGCCCTGTGCAACCTGGCACACTGAAGTCTCTCTCCAGCTCACTCAGTCTCTCACCACTCCCAAACCTGAACTCACTGGGTTTTCCTTTGCTTCCAGACCTTTGTCCCTGCTGTTTTCTAGAACTGCCTATACTGGAATCCCAGCTTCTCACTTCTGACTTAGCCTCTGTTCACTCTTCTATCCATGTAGACATCACTTCCCATATCCATCAACCCCTCTTATCTTTCTCCAAACAAACTGAAGAGGGCCCTGCAAGTGCCTACCCCTATTGAGGCACCTATTTGTCTTTCATCCTTGCAGGTCTACAAGTTCCTTGAGGGAGGGAACATGTGTTGCTCACTGCTCTATCCCCAGCCCTGATACTATCTGTCACAAAGTGGGTGCTATAAAAGTACTTGTAAAAATGGATAATTGAACTCCAAGGGAATACACGATATGGGAACACTGTGGTGGTGGTGGTGGTGGTGGTGAGGAGGTGGGATGCAATTTCTTTGGGAGTGGTCCTTTTCAGCACCTAGTCACTTATACTCTGCCAAAGCAAAAGGACCGCTCTCTAGGACATGAGGTAACAGACTGGCTACTGCATTAGTTTCTCACTTTCCCTTAGATGGCTCTCTTTATCTTATCAACAGGACAGGTGAAAAGCACAGCAATGTGTCCCTAGGGAGTTCCAGGTGCCATGAGATTGGACTAGAAATTGGATTCCCAAGTAACTCAGCTTCCCCTTGCATGGTCCAATGCTCCCCTTTGCCAACAGGGAGGTCAGCTCAGCTGCCAGCACAGAGGGAGCACAGGCTTCAGGGGGCCTAGAACTCAGATCCTGCTTCTGCCACTTGCTCAACTATGAACAAGTTGTTTTCTAAATCTCAATTTCCTCCTCCACAGTCATGGACTTAATTTATGCTTCCTTCTCAGCCCTCAGTCAGCTGCCATCAGCACCAGAGTGTACAATCTAATGGAGGAATCAGGCCATTTTCTGGGTAGGCAGCCCTGTCTTGCTCTTTTGATATCCACTGAAGGAGACAAACTGATAAAAGAAAAGTAGGGGTTCATGCATGGAGGTCCAACTATATTGACCCACAAATTGACCTCTTGTTTTGGTGATTGGGGTTAGATTTTGGATCCAGTTTAAGTTCAGAGTCTGTGATGACCTTTTGTCCCTGACTGAGTACGCCACCCAGGAAGATTTGGGCTGGCAACACTCCAAGCCAGAGGGAGCCTGACAATTGCTTGCTGAAGGAAAATTGTTACCAGCTCTCTAGGTATTTGCAGCCTGACAAATAAACTGTCTTCCTCAAAGAATTTAGACACACATAACTAAACACTGAATACCCAGATGGCCCTTCACAAATGAAAAGGTGGTAAATAAGAAAAGCCAAGTGTAATCAATGTTACTGTCTTCTAAACTGCATGGAGAAAAATTCCAATCAATATTTGAGATAGTCAGTTCTTTTAAAACCAAGGAATGCTGAGAATGAGAGACTATTCCATATATAGAAAATGATTTGAGGAAGTCTTTATTCTAATTCAAAATGTTCGCATTTTTTGCAATTCATGAGATTTGCTCTGTAGCAAAAGTGGAAAACCATTGTGTGTAAAATTTAGAAACTCTGAACAAAATTGAGTAAATGCTGGAAAAAATTTTACAGTGTCATTTTTGCCTACAAAACAATAAAAGAAAATAATAGCTGAAAGGCAGCAAGATATAAGTAGGCCCTGGTTTGGAGGAATTAGTATTGTAAATGCATCTTTTAAATTAAAAAGAAATTGCCTCAATTAACTGCTTTTAGAAATAAGGCATAATGGTAGTTTAAAAATAAAGCTTTCTGGAAAGCATAGATATTTATTTTAAGTCAACTTGGCTGAAAAACCTTGAACTTGCTACATAGCTCACTGACCAAATGTTATCGTAGTAAGAAAATAGAGATTATTTCCTTTTTCTCATGATCTCTGATTTTTTTCCTCATTTGGGAGGGAGATTGTCTTTTTCCTGGTTGAGCTTCAGTGAATCAGAATATTGACCAAATATTTATTGAGTCTGTGCATGATTTGATCTGTGGTGTTCCACCATTAAGACCCTTACTTCTTGACTGTGGCTCTGCTGATTTTTTGAGTGCTTGAAGAGTGTTTTTTGCTGATTTGGAGCAAGCTGAGAGAACAATTTCACCCTGAATCTCAGGGCATGTTGGCTACCTCGTCCTTCTTTCTCATGTGCTTGGGGTGTTCCTCTTAGGCCTCCTGCCAGCTCCCTCATCCTTCTCTCCACCATCTCAACACCACACCCTCTGTGCCATCTGATCAGCGCTGATGGAGAGTCAGGGCCCAAGAAAAGGACCATCCTCATTACTTCCTTCTTTCACTTAGGCACTCCATGGACACTGTTCTAGGCACTGGAGAGACAAAAAAGTAGTGTGTAGAAAGAAAAAGCCTGCATGATCTCATATGTGCAATATAGCAAGTCAAATTTGTGGTAGCAGAGAGTAGGATGGTGGTTACCAAGAGTGGTGTTGGGGAAATGTCTGGTAAAGTGTATCAGGTTGTAGTTATGAAGGATGAGTATATCTAGATGTCTAAAGCATGGGATGATGAGTTCAGGAAATGCTATGCTTTCTACTGAAATTTGCTAAGAGGGTAGATTTCAGGTGCTTTCACAGTGTATGCATGCACACACACACACCCACACACACACACAGTAACTGTGAGGAGATGGATGTTAATTAGCTTGACTATATATATATGTATATATAAAAACATGTCAATGTCTGATGTAAACATCATGTTGCATGTTTATATACACTTTTATTAAAAAGCAATGTTTAAGCAAATAAATAACCAAGATGATTCCTGAGATGATAAGTGCTAGGGAAAAGCTGGAGGACAGGCTTTACTTCTGGTTGAGAAAGACCCATTTGCAAACACCTAGGGAGAGGGACTGAGAACTTTAGTAACCATCAACATCCTAATATGGGAAAGAACTGGCCATTGTGATTAAATCAGGAGAGCTCCTGCGGGGAGCTGGATAAGAAATTACAGAGGCAAAGAAGAGGCAGGACATTTACCACTTTTTTTTTTGCCTTTCTTTTTTTGCTTTCTCCCATTTTCTTCTCTAGGCCCCTCTCCACTCTGCTATGTCCAGGGGTGACTTTCCCTTGCACTCTGCCTTCTGTTTGGGTCCAGTCAGGAGATGGGGGCCTGGATATTGAATTGAAAGTCTCAGTTTCATGCAGCATTTCTGTTTTCAGATAATGGTGATATCAATCTAACAAATGCAAAGAGATTCTCCAAATATTTATTCTTTATTCGGGAAGAGCTTGCAATGAGAACACTGAGTAAACGATGTACATATTCAAGGAGAAGGTTTTAAAGGCAACGCATAAACTGTTTTGAAATCATAATCCTTAGAGACAAGGATAAATGAGTAGAATGAATCCAAGTTTGGACAGATGTCCTTGAAGAGGAGTTTTCTGTCTGTTGTAGCCTTTTTTCAACATTGTGGATATAACAGAGCCTTTCGTGCTATTCTTGTGATAGTTGACACCTGCGTGAGATCTCCTCCTCCACAATTGTCTAGCTTTAGTTATTATTATTATTTATTTGCTTAGAATCTTCTAGGGTGTGAGTCTGGATTGTTCCCATTCAAAATCGTGTTGGAATTTCATCTCCATTATGAGCTATTAAGAAATGGGACCAGAAAGGACCTATAGGAGGTTATTAGGGTTTTGCCTTTATGAATGGACTTATTCATGCAATTAATGGGTTCATGGGATATCTTGAGAGTGAATCTGTTACAAAAGCAAGTTTGGCTAGTCTCTTATGCTTCCCACTCCCTATTTCTTGCCCTGTGATGTTCTACACTACTATACTAACTTGGGAGTCTGACAGCAAGAAGACCACCACCAAATGGGGCCCCTCAACTTTGGTCTAGAATCATGAGCCAAAAGAAACCTCTTATCTTTATAACTTCCCCAACCTATGGTATTTTGTTATTAACAGAAAACAGGTTAAGACAGGGTTTGACAAAAGTGACTTCACTTTGATTCTGACAACTTTCTCAGTAACCACATCTTTCCAGGCCAGGGTGCTACCTGCACCCAATGGAACTTCCTCTGAGGATTCCACTATGCCTGAGATTCATGACCGCCTTCCCACACTGGAGCCTTCAACCATGTACTTGTAACTTTTTCCTGATTTGAATGCCGTATGTTTCCTATGGGGTCCTGCCTCAAATAGCCATGTCATCTGTGGTAAAGAATATGGATTTTTAAGTACAGTGGAAAGCTAATAGGAAACTTAACTTTTAAAAATGAAGTTTATTGGGGAATAATTTAAATACAGTGAAATTTACTGCTTTTACATTTTATGAATTTTGATAAAGGCATATGATCATATCACCACCACAATAAAGATGTATTGTCGACCATTGGAGGGTTTCAAGTCAGGGTTGCCTGACTTGTTTCCATTTAGAAAACCTTACTGAACCTTGAAGAAAGATCACAGAAGGCAAGAGTACTCACAAAGTCCAGTTAGGAGGCTGCAAATGTGGTTCAGGCACTGTGCTGGTCAATCAGGGAATGAGGATGAATGATCCTTTGCTTTTAAAAAGATTACAGTGGAGCTGGTGAAAACGAGGAAACCAAACATTGCAGTCAGTGTGACAGCCTATGTGGTATGGCCATGTATGGGGTGCCATGAGAGTTCCTGGGGAGATTCTGCCTTCCTGGGACCTCTCTGGTTCTTGGGCTTGGGCTGGAAGTCCCCATCAGCACTAGTACTTGGTGGGAGGGTATCAGAGTTTTTGGATTTTCTAAACCCCAGTAGTTCAAAGTATGAATCTATTCCTTTGAAATGTTGGACAGCAATGTAAAAAGATGACTGCATCATCATAGATAATGTCTATCAGAGAGCCTCTTGGTATTTTTCTTATCACAGCATACAGGGATAAAGACCTGAGGCTGTTGACTGCTGAGAGTGGCCGAGTTGGGCTATCTTGTCACTTAGTTTACAATCAAGCATCTTGAGGGCTGAATGGGGAGGGGCATCAAAATCGTGGCTCTCCTGTAAGCTATTGGTGAGAAATGCTATCATCATCTCTAATTAGTAAGTTGTCATGGGTCAGAAGAGCAAGCCATGAAATTTGGAGTCATAAAATCTGAATTGGGTTACAACAATGAATTACCTTTTTGAGGTGTGATCTCTGAGCCTCAATTACCTGGAAACAGATAATAATATCTTCCTATCTTATGGGCTATTGAGCACTTTCTGATACTTCAGTTATTACAATGTAAAAGTCTCAGTGACAGAGAGCATGTAGAATTCTCAGGACTGATCACAGTGTTCTGCTTGATGTTTGCACTGGGGAAAATTGTTGCTGATTTTAGTTACCCTGGAAGAGCAGCATGGGGAAAGACATGGAGAAAAGGGAACACCTTGCTGGCTCCTTAGGCTTAACCACCTGCTGTCACTAACCCACCTGAATCACCTCCATTCATTTGTATTGACACCACCATCTCTAATCACCTCCTCTGCCAAGTCCCCAGAGACTAGAAAAAAAGTAAGAAAATGTGGCTAGAAGTGCCGTCTGGGATGATTTTAGGTCACTGAACAGTAGCTTTGATGAGGGGTTTAATGTCATTCTTTTATTGCCAATTTAATCCTTGGTCATATTTCTCAAGTTTTAAAGTTATGCTTTCCCTGCACTTAGTGTCTGAAATGACTTATTAAAAGACTGTAATGACTATTTAAGGATTTAATTTTAATAGAAAAATAAACATCTGTCTAGATACTCGGGAGAGGAATGCCTTCAGTCCCATAAAATAATAAACCCAGGCAGGAGGAAGACAATGGTGCATTGATATGAAAACCACTTAGATGATAGTAATGGCAATGAGTACAATAGTAAATATAATAATATCAAAAGATGATATTGACTGAGAACAGCTGTAATGACATAAGTGGGGTCCAAACAATTAAAAATCATAAAACCCTGTCTCATTATTATAAGGTTAGTGAAATGACTAGGGTGACCCTATGTGGAGGTTGCACATGAGGAATTAAGTTTATTTAAATTGTCAAGTTTCCCTGTATATTGTCAGTACTAGGAACTGTGCTAAGCAGTCTGCATGAATTATTTTGTTTAATTCTGACAACCTGTGAGATGTGGGGGTATGATTGATCTCACCAAATAACCAGTGAGAAAGCTAAGACTCAGATTCTGTCTGTCAGTCAGGTTTAGGTCAAGGGGATCAAGAGCATATCAGAAGACTTGCACCTTCAGAAGGCACCTTTGCAACACCTGAACTTTCTTTTGGTGTTTAGCCATTGCTATGGGTAACTTGTTGCTTCAAGCTCTTGTATGAATTCTCTGATATGGGCCAGATCATGACATCAACTAAGTTGACTCCAAGATAAGCACATATGCTAGGCTGATGGTTTTGAAGTTTTACCATGTACTAACCCAAAGCTGTGAAGATTTGGTTTAATTTGTTTTCTATGGATTTGTGAATAAGTTGTGTAGTTTTAAGCCCTATACTAAAATCTATGAATCATTTGATCATTATGATTTTAATTAGCATTAATTTCATGTGTATATAGTAAAGTAATATTAAAAAAATAAATATTTCTGTGTGTTGTAAGGTAAAAAGGTTATTTTTGCATATGAATATCCAATTATTTCAACACTATTTGTTAAAAAGACCATTCTTTCCCCGTCAGATTTCTTTTGATATCTTTGTTAAATATTAAATTGGCCAGATATTTGTGGATTTATTTCTTGACAATACCCAATCTCTTGTTTACCCTAGCTTTCTAGTATACTTTGAAATCATGGAATTCCCTAACTTTCTTTATCAAAATTCTTGTGGCTAATCTAGCTCCTTTGAGGTTCCATATAGATTCTAGAATAATCTTTTAATAAATACAAAACAGTGGGATTTTATGGGAGTTGTGTTGAGTATATAGATCAATTTAGGGGAGAATCCATATTTTTACATGTTTGAGTCTTTCAATATATGAGAATTAAGTTTCACTCACTTAAGTTTCCTTTAACTTCTCTAATTAATGCTTTGTGATTTTTATATGCAGGGTTCATTTTTGGTCAATTTTATTTTTATTTCACACTTTTTGATGTTATTTCAATTTCTAAGTGTTGATTCCTATTATGTAGGAATGCTATTTATTTTTGCATAATACCTTGTATCTCACAACCTTGTTGTACTTAATAGTTCTAGTAGCTTTGTTCCTTTGTGGATCCCTCAGGATGTTCCATATAGATGATTATATCCCCTGAATATAAAAAAAAGAGCTTTACCTCCTCTTTTCTAGTCTGTATGCTTTTTTTCCCTTTACTCTTCCACTTCCCCTTTCCACCCTGTCTTTCTTCTTTCCTTTGCTTTAAATCCTCTGGCTTGGACATCTAGTACAGTGTGGACTAGAATTCGCAACAGCAAACGCTTCAGCCTCCATCCAAATCTTAGGAGGAAGCATTCAGTCTTCCACCATTAAATAGCATCTTGGCTGTATGTTTTTCATAGACACAATTTACCAGGGAGTTTCTATTTCTAGTTTGCTGAGAGATTTATTCATCAATAAATATTGAATTTTTTCAAATGCTTTTTCTGCATGTAGAAAGATGATCACATGACTTTTAAAATCGGTTAATACAGCAAGTATTGATAGATTTTTGGTACAACCTGGCACTCCTAGAATGATTTCCAATGAGTCATGATGCATTTTTTACATACTACTATATTCAATTGCCTGGTATTTTGTTAAGAATATTTGCATCTATGTTTAATGATTTTCTGGTTTTATTTTTCTATTTTTCATTTCTTATGATGTGTTTGTCCAGTTTTGTTAGGAAATGCTGGCATCATAAAAGGACTTGAGAAGTTTCTTTTATTTCCTAAATAAGTTTGGGAAAGATTGGTATTATTTTCTTCTTTAAATGTTGGGTAGAATACACCATTGAAGCTCTCTGGCTAGAGTTTTACTTGTGAGACAGTTTTAGCTAAATACAATTTTTTTAAGTAGACACAGGACCACTGTGGTATTTATTTCTTCTTCAGTGAGCTTTGATTGTGCTTTAAGTCACAAATATCCATTTCATTTATCAAATATATTGGCATAAAGTTGCTTATAATATTACCCTATTTTTAATGTCTATAAAATCTATAATGATGACCTCTTTTATCCCTGATATTGCTAATTTGCATCTGTTTTTTAATTAGACTTGGCTAGAGATTCATTATTTCTTTTTTTTCCATTGATTTTAAGAAAATATCTGGTTTTGTTTCATTGAATTTCTGGATTGTTTTTTCTGTTTCATTGATTTTTGTTTTTATCCTTATTTACTTTCTTATGTGGGTTAAGTTTATCCTTTTTCTAGTTTGTTCTGGTAGAGATTTAGATATTTCAGATTTTTCTTCTTTTCTAACACATATTTATTGCTATAATTTTCCCAAGCATTGTTTTGCCTTTTCCCCACAAATTTTGAAGTGCTGTTTTACATTCTCATCTAGTTGAAAATATTTTTATATGTCCCCTTGTGATTTTTCCTTCAACACATGCAGTTGTTTAGAAGTATATTATTTTTAAAATATTCAGTTTTTGACCTTTTTTCTAATTTATTTTGATGATAAAACATGATTTGTATTGTTCCAGTCCTCTTAAATTTGCTGAACTTAGTTTCATAATACAGAGTATAAGCTATTTTAGTGAACACCCCACATATAGTGGAAAAGAATATCAATTTTGTAGTTGTTGATGAACTGTGTAATACATGTCAATTTGGTTTAGTTGATTGGTAATGATGTTCAAAGTATTTATTGGATCCTGCCCCTCCAGTGACCATTCACTGATTTAGTCAATACATCATTCATTGATTAACTAAATTATTAATTCAAAGTTGATTGATCAAGGCTGTACAATTTATTTCTTCACCTTTATTTTAAAAATTTAAATTTGATACTATCTATTCAGATCATTTGCCCATTTTTAAATCATTGTTTGCTTTTGAGTTCCTTGTATATGTTGGGTATTAATCCCTTGTCAGATGAATAGTTTGAAAGTTATTTTTTCCATTCTGTACATTGTCTCTTTACTCTGTCGATTGTTTTCTTTGCTGTGCAGAAGATTTTAGTTTGATATAGATGTTCAGAGATTCTATATCCTTAGTGATGCTTCTGCTGGTTCTATCAATTACTGAGAAAGTATGTTGAAGTAGCCAATTATAATTGTAGATGTCTGTTTCCTCTTTTAGTTCTCAGTGTTTGATTCATATATTTTCAAGCCCCTCTACTGGGTATATAAACATTTAGGATTGTCATGTTCTGTTATGAGCTAAACTGTGTCCTACCCCATTGTCCACCAAATTTCTGTGTTGATGTCTAACTTCAAGTACTTCAGAATGTGACTGTATTTGGAGATAGGGTGTCCTAAATGGTAATTAAGTTAAAATGAGTTCATTAGAGTGGTTCTTAATATAATGAGACTGATGTCCTTTGAAAAAGAGATAATTAGGGCACAGACACACACACAAGGGGAGGACCACGTAAAGTTAAAGGGAAAAGATGGTCATCTACAAGCCAAAGTGAGAGGCCTCAGAAGAAATCAACCCAGCTGATACCTTGATCTTGGAGTCCTAACATCTAAAACTGTGAGAAAATAAATTTCCATTGTTTAATCCTTCTTGGTTATGGTAATTTATAATGACAACCCTCGAAAAAGAAATCCCTGTATTTATGGTAAGTCAACATTATTATCATTATGAAATGTTCCTCTTACCCAGCTATCCCACTCTTTGGTATTTATCCCAAAGAACTGAAGTCAGCATACTACAGTGATACATGTGTACCCATGTTTATAGCAACATAATTCCCAATAGCCAAAGTAAGGAGCCATCGATGAATGAATGTATAAAGAAAATATGGTACACATATACACAATGGAGTTTTATTCAGCTATAGAAGAGAATGAAGTAATGTCATTTGCAGGAAAATAAATGAAACTAAAGACCAGTATGTTAATAGAAATAAGCCAAACAGAAACTGAAGGGCCATATGTTTTCCTCCATAAATGGAAGCTAGAGAGGAAGAAGGAAAAAATGGTGGTGGTGGGGAAACTCATGAAATTAAAGGGAGATCAGTGAAGTAGAACAAACACACCAGGGGGAGGGAGGAACAGAGGGATAGGGGAAATACTGGGGAATGATATTGGCCAAATTATATAGTTATATTGTATTCATGGGTGAATATGTAACAATGAATTCTATCATTATATACAACTATAATTCACCAATAAAAATGTGGAAAAAATAACATTGTTTTGTGTTGTGAACAAAGAAATGTTCTTCTTTATTTGTGGCAACAATGCTCATTCTGAAATATGCTTTGCTTTCATCCAGTTATCTCTTTATTTTGATTAGTGTATTTATTGTATGTATTTATATTATCTTACTTTTAATGCTTTCATGTCTTAAAATTATCTTTCATTTCCCTTCCCATCATGCTCATATTTTCCTCTGTCTTCTTGATCATATTGTACAGTATATTTATAATAACCTCTTTACTATATTTCTGTACTGGTTCCATTGACTCAGTTATTTCTTGACCTATTTATACTTATTTTAGTTTCTGTTTTGGCTAGTTATTGGTTAAATTTTTTTGTTTCTTTATCATGGATGCTTGGATCCATGATCCATGTTTGAATGCTTGGTGTTTGAATTTGTATTGCTGAATTGCTGAATTTTATTGTTTTCATTTAAATACTGCTGTGTTTTATCCTGATTTGCTGTTAAGTTGTTTGGAATCAGTTGGATCTTTAGGAATTTTTCTTTTCAGCCCTGTTGTGGAAGTCAGGATCATTCTTTAGTCTAGCACCAACTGAGCTCACCCCTGAGGAGGAGCTTGTCTGCTCTGGCTGGAGAAGCCCCAGTTATTGCAATATGTGTAGGGACTTGTGGAATTTATCCTCCTACTCTTTTCTGTTGGTTCTTTTCCTGTCACACATGTGTTTCTTCACTCAGCCAAAGACTCTTGAGGACTCTTTGCAGAAGTCATAAGTTCCTCCTCTTGTATATCCCTCCTGTTTTGGTTTTCTGTATTATAACTTCAAGCTCCTGTGGTCTTTTGAACACCAGGCTCTGTCTTTTGGTTGCAAGGAAACTGCTGGGCTTTGATTGGATCTCTTTCTCCTGCACTGAAGCCTGAAACTGCCTCCAAACTGTGAACTGGTATAGTTGTAGTGTTCATTTTATTTGTTTCTCTTCTGTGTTTAATATCTGAAAATTGAGGTCTCATACATTTTGTCGAGGTTTTCAGTAGTTGAAGGTGAAAGGATAAATATAGTTCTTATTGAGGTGGGGTGGGGGGCAGAAGGACAGTCACTGTAGGTAAAGAATAATTGGGTTGGATGTGGAAGATGGGGGCTGGTTCAGAAAGGAAAGAAAATAAGATGCTAATACCTTCAGGACAATTCCACCTTTTCCTCCAACCTGTTGTCAAGGTTATGTGCCTCCAGGAAATTTTTCCCCTTGCAGGGAGTTGTAGGAGTTGTAAGTGAATGTCCCCTGGGCCACTCCATTCCTGCCAGTATCCTTGGAAGTCTCCCTCCTTTCCCACATTTGACCCACCATGTGGGTCCTGTAGGCAGGAAGGGGAGGAGAGAGCATGAGAACCAAGAAAATCTAAAATGTATAAAAGGGCAGGATACCCCCCACAACTAGCTGTGGGGCCCCTTCTCTTCAGAGAAGTCTCTCTCTGTTCTATCTTTTAAATAAAACTTGCTTTCTATGCTTGCTTTGGCGTTTCTTGGGTGTTCAGTCTTCACACCAGGGGAAATGGAACTTGGCCCTGATTCTCATCACTGATATCACTATTACTCTTTTTTAACACCTTTATTTATTTTTGTTCATGCTATTAATCATTCAGAATGGTGGGATTCATTGTCACATACTGGTACATGCGTATAACATTATTTTATCAATTTCACTCTCCAGTAACTCCCCTTCCCCTTTCCTCCTCCCTTCCTATAATTTCCTTCTACTTTCATGAGTCATCCCCCCTTTTATCTTCTTCTCACTAGTTTCCACAAATGAGAGGAAACATGTGATACTTGTCTTTCTGTGTTGAGCTTGTTTCATTTAACATGATGCTTTCTAATTCTTCAACTAACATCGTTTTGTTCTTTATGTCTGAATAAAATTCTATTGAGGTATATATATATATATATATCACATCTTCTTTATCCATGTCTGATGATGGACACCAAAGCTAATTTCATTTAACTTAACTATTGTGAATTGTGTTGCAATAAATGTTGATATGCATGTATCTCTAAACTATGCTGACTTTATTTTGGATAAATACTAAGGAATGGTATAGCTGAATCATATAGTAGCTTTATTTTGAGTTTTTGAGGAACCTCCATACTGATTTCCATAGTGACTGTTCTAATTTATATTCCCCAGAAGAGTGGATGAGTTTATTTTCCCCTAATCATTGCCATCATTTATTGTTGCTTGTATTCTTGATGGCTGCCATTCTGACTGGCATGAGATAGAGGATCAGTGTAGTATTTTTTTTCCTTTTTTTCATTTGTTCTTTTTAGTGATATATAACAGTAGAGTATATTTTGACATATTTATATAAACATGGAATACATCTTCACCTCATTAGGATCCCAGTCTTGTGGTTGTACATGATGTGGAGATTCACTGTGGTGTATTTGTATATGTACTTAAGAAAGTTATGTCAGATATTTGTGTTTCCCTAATGGCTAAAGATGTTGAATATTTTTTCATATACTTATTGGCCATTTGTAATTCTTTTTTGAAAAGATGTTGGAACTTTAAAAAATTTAATCCTAAAAAACTAAGAATCTCTTTCAAAGTCCATCCCTATTTTTTAAAATATTTTCTTAGTTGTTGATGGACTTTTATTTAATTCATTACTTATATGTGGTGGTGAGATTTGAACCCAGTGCCTCAAACATGCTAGGCAAGCGCTCTGTCACTGAGCCACCACACCAGCCCAATCCCCATTCTTAAGAGGAAATTAAAATGTTAAGTACAGCGGGGCGGATTTGGAACCAAATTATTAACTCGCTGCTATGGAAATATAAATATGCCAACGAATGGCCAGAGCCAGATGGAAGTGGTAGGCTTTATTAGAAATTGCGCTCCCAGGCGAGATCCCAGCCCTCCCGGATGAAAGTGGGGGGTGGGAGAGCCGGAAAAAAAATCGCATGAGTCTTTGGCTGCTCAGGGTTTTTTTTACAGGGGAAGGGACTAGGGGGTCCTGCCCAGGAAAGGTGGACCAAGGTGAACATCAGGGTCAGCAGGTCTCCTTCTGATTGGTCACCTCTGGCGCTCTGCCTGGCCCTTTGTGCTTGCAGCTAGTTGTTAGGTGCTTTTTCTGCTTCCTTCCCTGTAGCTGCTTAAGTTCAACCTAACAAAAAGTCTAAACATAAAATGCGCAAAGTGCTTTCTCCCAAATTATATTCTTGTTTTGCCTAGTCCCGGCACTATGGCATTTTTCTCCTGTCTAATTAATGCCTCTTTAGCAGCTGTAGCGTGAAACATCTTACATAGGACATGGTACCACTCTTTGGCACATCTAGAAATTTACCTTAATCTCAAGTCTCTCACATATCCAACCTTCTAAGGAACTGTCAGGATAGAGGTCTACTAAGTGAAACATTTATAGTCTAAGTATAAACTGCCCTATGTACATGTGGTTTTCAAGTAAAACAATGTTTCCAGTACTAAGCACATACTCTAGAATCTGAACTCAGTATCTGGCTAATAACAGCAAATTATCATAGCGATGGGGGGAATCATATAAACAGAGCACAGAATTTGTGTGTGTGTGTGTGTGTGTGTGTGTGTGTGTGTGAGAGAGAGAGAGAGAGAGAGAGAGAGATACAGAGAGAGACAGACATTGATTAATTTGCACCCATTGTCTATTCTACTATCCTTAAATTTAAAATTCAAATGGAATAGCTCTTCTGACAAAAGACTTACACTATAATTATGCTTTGTGAGAAAAGGGGAGGGGAAAAGAAAATATGCGTAACTATGAAGCATTCCCTGTTTTAACAAAATTTCTAAGTATGAGATGGTAGGATCACCTTTTCCAGGTCTTTTAAAGATCTCTTTCCTCCATTTAGTGTCTAGTTATATGCTTTGAATTTCCAAAGAGGAAAACTGATATTGTCTCTTGAACCTTTTGGATCCTGCATTTTGTGTGACTTCTCTTGAGAATTCATGCTTTTGAGTTGAGAACTATCCCAGTAATCCCTGTAAGAGATGCTATTGGAATCCCCTTACTTGTTAAAAAAGTTGTTCTAATTAGTTATACATGACAGTAGAGTGCATTTTGACACATCATACATAAATACAGTATAACTTATCATTCTTCTGGTTGCACGTGATTTAGAATCACACCAGTCATGTAATCATATATGCATATAGGGTAATAATGTCTGATTCATTCTACTATCCTTCTTACCCCTATAGCCCCTCCCTTCCCTTCACTCACCTCAGCCTAATCCAAAGTACCTCTATTTTTCCCTAGCCCCACTCCTTTATTGTGAATTAGCATCCACATATCAGAGAAAACATTTATCCTTTGGTTTTTTGGGATTGGCTTATTTCATTTATCATGATATTCTCCAGCTCCATTCATTTACCTGCAAATGCCATAATTTCATTCTTCTTCAAGGCTAGTAATATTCCATTGTGTATTTATACCACCTTTTATTTATCCATTCATCTGTTGAAGGGCATCTAGGTTGGTTCCATAGTTTGGCTATGTGAATTGAGCTGCTATAAACATTGATGTGGTTGCATCACTGTAGTATGCCAATTTTAAGTCCTTTGGGTATAGGCCAAGGAGTAGGATAGCTGGGTCAAAGGGTGGTTGCTTTCCAAGTTTTCTGAGGAATCTCCATACTACTTTCCATAATGGTTGCAACAATCTGCAGTCCTACCAGCAATGTATGAGTGTACATTTTCCCCCACATCCTTCCCAACACTTATTGTTGTTTGAGTTCCCTTACTTTTGTGCTCCTCATTCCCTGTCTTACTTCTAACCATCAGCAGGTGCCTTTTTTCTTTTTCTTTTCTTTTCTGCTTTTTTTTTTTTTAATGCAGGAGGGCTTTCTAAGGTAGCTGGAGCCTGCTCCTTATGCTCAAGATAGGATAAAAGTGGCACAGAATCTACACCCTACAATCTGCTCTTACTCAAGGATCTGGGCAAGGTCCCTCTGAATTGTCTGTTCTTCATGGTTTCCAGTTTCCCAGTGGGAAGAAGTTCTAGCTGTCCCCAGAGTTAGCTGCTTGATACATTACATTTCCTACTTTTCTAACACTGTTTCTTGGATCACACTCAAACTACCTTTATTCAATTCCTTCTTTTAAGCGCTATTTCTAGAGAATACAAATGAAGGCACCCCTACTTTCTGTCAAGAAAGCTATTCATGGATAGTAAGAACTCGACAAGTAAAAATCACAACTGTGGGGTCCCCAAACCTCACCAAATGCAGGAGAAAAAAGAAAAACAAATACAGGATTGTGAATGCCTCCAGTTATTACTTCATATATCAGTCTTAAAGTACACTTCCCTGTATCAGCAGAGCCTGCCCTACTAAGGATTCTCCCAACTAAGATTGAGTTCCTGTTGCTCCCAGGAGGATCAGAGACATAATCACTGTTACAATTTGTATCTTAGGAAAGGCCTGCTTTGGTCCTTAAGATGAATCCTTACCCCCACTGAGATGGGGGGTAAGTCTAGAGCAAGTGATCAAGAGCATCTTCCAAGACCAGGTGTTTTTTTCTCTCCACCTGGGACTTTTCTCATGAGAAGTAAAGTTGGTTTTGAAATTTGATATTTCTGAGAGAACTTGCTTCAAATACCTAGCACCCTTCCACATACACCCATCTTCATCTGTTTCACTACCACAGGTCTGAGTCTAGAAGATTTAACTGGAATCCTGAGTCTACAAATCTTTTACCAGCTGCCTGCTGTGATGGCTGCCACTCCAATTAGTTCCCAGGAACATATGCTATAAGTCCTCTCCAGTGAAAGTGACTCCCTCATTTCAGTCAGAGCTTGGCCAACACTCAAGTGATTTCTTGTTTTGGTGAATTGGCTATAAATGAGTGAACTACCAGTCTAACTGTTTATTGGCTATAAATGAGCGACTCTCAGCCTGTTTCTACTGAAACTTCATGCCTTCTTGCCTCTGAGACCCCTGTTCTAGAGGAAAGCCTCCTGCCAGTTCGAAGAGATTTCAGGCTGTTCTTTTTAGAACAGTCACGTGAAGAAGTGGACTCTATGAGAATGAAGAAATCTTAAAAAGAGGGAATAAAAGAGCCCTCCAAATGGAAAACAAATTGATCTCTAGTGCATGAAAACCTTACCTCCTGGTCTGATTGCTTTTGAGTATTGATTATGTGAAGTCCTTAGATCCTCCTTAAGGAGGGCATAAGGTTAGAGTGGGCTACCAGACAGGGTGAAAAATCAATATTCTTTCTTGTTCCAAATATGTCAGATAAAACATGAATCGATGTTCAAAGAACCAAAGAAATGGCTGAACTGAAGAAAGACAAAGAAAATCTGGATCCTTACAGGGCATTTGAAATAAGGACAGATTTTGTTACTGGTGCTGTAGTCTGGGAACCCAGACTGAGAAGACTGAATTTAAGATAAATAGGTAAACTGATGAATCAGAGGTAAGTGAAGAACTAGAAGAGAGGTGTGAGGGTTGAAAAAAGGACAGAGACCAATGGAAGAAAGAACAATAGGAACTTCATTAAGCAGTGGTGTGAGGTACTTCAAATAAGGAGGAAATTCAAAGGTTGAATAAGAGGAAAAATAAGTAGGGAAAAGAAGATGAAAAAGGAAACAATACAGAAGAGGGAGAGAGCATCCTGTGAGGCTCCATGTGAGAAAGAGCAAGGGTGAGTGGTGAAGGAAATAAGTCAGAAATGGAGAGGAGGGACATGGCCAGAGCGGAGGTGGTGGTCTGTGGGCCACATCTGACCTGTTGCTTACTTTTGTAAATGTATTTTATTGGCACTTTTATACACCCCAAAAATGATTCTCCAGAGCCCTCAGGAGAGAAAGTCAGCCCCACCCAAGTCCCCTCCCTATAGCCCACCCCAATCCCAAGTCCCTTCCCTATAGCCTGCCCCAATCTCAAATCCCCTCCCTATAATCCCACCCCAACCCCTTCCCCTCCCCATAGCCGCACCCTAATCCTCTTCCGTACCCTATAAAAGTCGGCAACAAAAGAACTGGGGCGGGATTTCCTGGCACTCTGCTTTTAGGAGTAAGGGCGATCATTGGCTGGCCAGCTAAAATAAAGGCGTCTTTTGGCTTTACGTGATTGGCTTGGATGAATTTATTTTCTTCGGGTACAACAGCACAGAGTCAGGATCATTTGTTTACATATTATTGGCTGCATTAACATGACATTGGCAGAGCTAAGTAGTTGTGACAGAGACAGGTGACCTGCAAAGCCTAAAATATGTATTTTTACATAACAATGTTGTTGACCCCTGGACTAGAGTGAGTGAGAGTAAAGTAGGAGAAGGTCCCCACTGGTGTGAGTGTAAATAACCACCAGACAGGTCTCCTTCTGAGAGCAGACCTTGGCTGGTGGCTTTGACAAGCATGTACAAAGGCTTTCCTCAAGTTGCAACTACCTCTGTGGTGCAGCTTTTACCCCAGTTTCCCCAGGAATCACTGAAGCAGCCTCTAGCTAAGAGCATGCTCTTGGTTGGCTTTGTTGCCCTGTCCTAGCCTGCCTTCCTCACGTCCGTTCTCCAGAAGGCATTCTCCGCTCCCTGCCAATAAAACACTCGAATGCACACAAGAATCCCTTTCTCAGGTTCTGCTTTAGAGAACTTCACTTAAGATGGTACTATTCAGTGTCAAAGGATGCACCTGGCCATATTTTAAATAGAAATAAATGCAAAGCACAAAAAGGATACATCAAATTCTATCATTGTATAGAAAATATGATTATTAAAATTGTGACTTATAAAATTAAATTACAGAGTATGGTCAGAGAAGCATAGAAAAGCAATTTGCTATATCATGTTCTTCTTGGCCACAGCATTGGATTTGCTTGAACCTACAGTGGAAGCACACATGCATGTCTGAGGCCTTTTGTTATCTGAGCAGGAGCTGCTTTTTGCAAGCATCTGAGACTGGACAGGGAGCCGTTCTAACTAGCAAGGCTAGTTCAGATCACCGAAACCTTCTCTGTAGCAATGAACACATGAAGCATCTGTGTCCCCACGCAACCAAAAAAACGCCTTGGCACTGAAGCAGCAAAGAGACCTTTGTCCTATCATCAATATATTATTTCTACTATTCCTCTTCATTATTCTGAGTACCCTGGGAAACAGAATACTCTACACATTCCATTTATGGCTTCATGTGCTGTGGAAGCCACCCCCCACCAAAAAAAAAAAAAAAAAAAAAAAAGAAAATAGAAAGGGATTCATAGACCACAGCAGTGTTTTCTTCAGCTCTGTGAAGTTTCTCCCCTCTCTGGCATGTCCTAGGATAACAGCCAGTAATACACACAGCCGAGAGGCAGGAGGTGGAGTTAATGTAAAGCAAGCTTTTAGCACTATTGGTAAAGTAGCCATGGGATCTTTGGAAGAAACAGCAGGCTCTAAAATTAAAAACATTGTCTTCAGGGCTGCTCAGCCTGAAATGCTTTCTATTTTTTTGTAACCACGAACCTGTTTCAAAAATTCTATAAATCCTCAAGGTTCAGTTCTAAAGGGCTACTTTCTTTACACAAAATTAGCATGATTTACATGTGTTTTTCATCTACTATGCCTACTTTCTCATCTAAAACTGTCAACTGGTAACAAGGACTATGTCTAGAAGGAAGAATTATCTAACTTCATTTATATATTTAACAATCACACTTTTAACTAGGAGTGAGTGACCCTGAAGGCCTTGGTCATAATTGGGAAAATGCTGAGGCACTGATGATCATGCTGTGGGCTGGTGTGCATCAGCAGGCCATTTAGCTAGCTGGTAAACCTTCTTGCATCCCGGTGGGACTCAACTGTCCCCTATGCATTAGCCCTCAAGGAGAACTCTGCCAAAGGGAAAAAAAACAAAAAAAGCCCACTTAAATTCTTTGCGAAAAATATCACCCCAATAAATTAGCTCCTTGTGATGGTGAAGACAAGGAGAAGTTAGAAGCAGTTTTAAAACCAGAGAGATCATAGGTTAAAATCAGCAAAATGTGGCATTTGCCCCACTGCTCTTTCCATCCCGTGGGAGATACTGCAAGTTGATCATTCATCCTTTTCTGCTAAGTTCAGCTCTGGCCTCATCTTCTTTTCAGCCTAACTCTCTAGGCAGTCCCCATCAGCACATCAGAGTTGACACTTAACATGTTATCTGCTAACCATCCTTTGCCTTAGTCCAAAGTAATTCTTTCAAGTCACCTTTTATCTTTTTTTCTTTCTTTTTTTTTTTGCATGGCCTTGTTCCAATTTTCTGACTTCATCCTGTTCTTCCCCAGGTTTTGGTATAGCTATATTTTGATGGCATACATTTTTCAGTCGATTTTTGTTTATAAAAGACTACAGCAACTATGACTATAGCGTGGTTATTAAATTCTGGAAGTTGGCACATACAAACTCCTCAGGATATGTGATCATGTGTCATTAGGCATTAAATAATTCTGAATGGTTGAGTTTGCTTGTTGTCTGAGCCAATTTTTGCTCTCTCAAGTATGGTTTTGAATAAACACTCTTGCAGTAGAGTCATGTTGCATGTATTTGATATTAAAGTATTTTTTTGTCCTATGAATTTCTGACAATCTTTAGCTCAACTCTATAAATACTATTCTTCAAAACATGTTTCCTGTTAAAAGTAGTTGCAAACATATGCTAATTGATCTACACAGTTGGTGCAAATTATTCTTAAATGAATGAACTGAGATCTTGTTCACATGTAAATTGTTATTATTTAGTCTAAGGCTTGTATTTTATCAAAATTCTTGCACCCATGAGGTCCTGGGTAGATACTTATTCACCTACTGTTATCTGTGACTCTGGACAAGGTCAAAAGAAAGTGATGGTCCTTGGCAGAATTCAACAATCTGTATTTAATTTATCCCAAATGATTTGTAGCTAGTATTCTATCCTTGAGCAGAGCAAGTCTACTATATGCGCTCTATGGAACAAGAAAGTGATTCATAAAATTTCAATGAGTGCTTGGTTAACTCTACAATGGCTCAGCAAGTACAAAACAAAACTTTAGTGAATGCTAACCTAGCATTTATTTCAGTGGTTGAGGAAATGCCTGGGAAACTCATGCTTGACTCTATGCAAATGCAGCTTAAAGTCAGGAGGGTGAACAGTCATTTTATTGAAGTGTTAGGAGCTAAAGGCTTATCTGTCATCATTGAACCATACATTTGTGAAGTAAATAATATGCTATGGATTTATTTATGTGTGGAAAGATTAGGCAGTCTCCAGACAGAAATCTTGCAAATGGCAGACTCCACTATGTTGAGTATTGATCCCTTTGCTAGTTCTCTAACAAATGAAAAAATATGGAAATCTCTGACTTCTTTCAACGTAATTGAATAATCACTCTATACTGGGCACTGTTGATTGAAATGAAACAAAAATGATACTTTTGCAACACATATTAAGATGTGATATTTCAGGGAAGATCTCTCCTGCTCAAATATACATTATTTAAGAGAGATTTATCTAATGTATCATATGTAGCAGACATTGTATCAGGTGCTCACAACATAAAGTGTGCAAGAAAAGATAAAAGATGGGACAGATGATTTATTTGCAGGACCTGGCCAGGTCTAAGTGATCAGGAAAAGCCTGGAGCTGACATCTGAAGGAGGAGGAGCAGGAGATAACTGGCTAAATAGTGAATGCATTTCAGGGAAGAGCTCAGTCTTAGTAAGAACTGAGCTCAGTGGTAGCAAAGAGTATGAAACCAAAGAGGTTATGGAAGAAACCAGCCCAGGTCACTGTGCCTGAGCTCAGGGGAGAGTATGAGAAGAAGCTCTGATGGGAACAGGGACTGCCTTATGGCACCATGTCAGACATGCCAAATGTTATAGTATTTAAGAGCCACAGGAGGTGGTCATTAAATTGTTCTCTGTGACCCACAAGAATCTCATTTCGACAAGATCACTCAGACTTTTTAGTGTTGAAGAAAGATTGAAAGGCAGTGAGAGTACAAAGAGGAGAGTGGTTGAGCAGCTATAGTGGAAAACCAGGGAAGAAGTGATGCCAGTTCTGACTGGGATGATCCAAAGTATCAAAACCACTATCAATCTCTCTTCTGATTTAAGGGAAAATAAAGTTCCTGAAAAAAAAAAATGTTTGTTTGAGAGGCAGATGGTCATTTAGCACTTGACCTTGCAACTAGCAGAAAGGTTTGGCAGAGGGGTTCTGGCAAAGAGGCTGGCCCAGAGAATGTGTCCTAGGTTAGCAATGGTGGAACCCAGAATATCTTTTTGAAGTTGTGGTTTGACAAGTGTGGAAAGTAAATGTTGGCAGTTGGGAGTTAGCAGAGGATCCTCAGAACCCCACCTGGTAGCACAGTGCTACTCTGAACAAAAGAAAGGATATAGTAAGCCGAGAAAGCTAGCCCTGTGTCTTTTCTAAGTTGTTCAATGACTACTCTGCCATGTGTTCCATATGTATGTGGGGAGGGACTCAGATGGCTGTATTTAGGCTCCCTTGTTGAGACTTCAGTCAACTATGTTTTAGTATGTAGCTAAGGTCATAAACACCCTGATTCAGCAAGTACATTCAAGGTCATAAATATCTGCTTGTGGGCATGTGCTTGCTCATTTATGTGATCTGTTAGCACTGGCCTTCTTTCTTTGATCTGAAAGTGAACAAAAAGCCTGGGAAGGACTCAGGGGGTACTGCCATGTCCAAATTAAGCACATCTACTAGCCGAACTGTGCCTTGCATCTTTTTCCACCTGCTGGGATCCTGAATCTGTTTTCCAGGGACAATGTACTTTACACTATTTCTCCTGGTAAGTACAACTGAACACCTTTAGTGGTTCATGCTATTTTTATTTTTTATTTTTTAAAAGTTGAATTACTTTTAATTGAGAAATAATTACATATGTGTGGTACAATGGAGATGTTTTGATATTTGTATGCATTGTGGAAAGATTATATTAGGTTAGTTAACATATCTTCCACCTCATGTATGTATTTCTGGTTAGAATATTAAATGTGCATTCTTTTAGCAATTTTGAAATATACTATAGATAAGTATTAACTATGGTCACCATGCTGTGCAATAGATTTTGAAAATTCATCTCTTCTGTCTAACTGAAACCTTAAACCATTTGGTGAACATCCCCCACTGTCCCTGCCCCTGTCCCCCAGACCCTGGTACCCACTGTTTTACTCTCTGCTTCTGTAAGTTCAGCTTTTTGGATCCCACATATAAGTGAGATCATGAGGTAATTGGGTTTCTGTGCCTGGCATATTCACTTAGCATTAAGGCTAGACATGTTTTATAAAGCAAACATCACATTATAAAGGACAGGGAACGCAGGCAGACAGACTTGGGAGCTCGAGAATGATGTGATTATGAGTTCCCTGAGTTTTCTTTTTGCCTCATAGATAGACTTGCACTGAAGATGACCTGGAATAGTCATACACAAATAAAAAGCAAAACAAAACAAACCCAAGCCCAGAAAAGCCTGTTCTTGGGCCTGGCAAGGAGCAGTCTAGAAAGGCAGAAAACCTTCAGATAATAATTATTATACTCTTGTCAAAGTGTGGTTCCTGGGCCAGCAGCATCAGGATCATCTGGGAAATAGTTAGAAATACAAATTTTCAGCCCCACAGCCCTTTTACTGAATCAGACTTTTTCTTTTAAAGAATATTTTAAATTTAGAGACAGTTGCTGAGGTTGGCTTTGAACTCACAATCCTCCTGCCTCAGCCTCCTGAGTCTCTGAGATCAAGACATGCACCACCTAGCCCAGCCTGAATTAGATTCTTGAATTGGAGCCCAGCAGTCTTCCTTAAGGAGTTGTGCAGGAGATTCTGAAGCATGTTGAGATTTGGGAACCACTAACTTAGTACAGCTGTTCTTTTCTTTAAATAAAAAAATTGAAACCAGGGGCTGCTTGATTTGTCCCAAATGATAGTTTCTGAGGAGTCTAGACTTTGTTCTAGATTTGCCTGGGATGCATCTTCTAGTGCTAAGGAGAACAGAAAAAAATTAAAACACATGCATTAAATGTTAGCAAGTGTTATTGTGTGTACTGAGTGTTTAGTGCTTGGCACGTGGTAGGTCTTAGATGGTTATTTATGGATTCTTGAACAAAATGTAAGTCTTTCATTCAACTATGGTTTCAGAGAGGATGCTGAAAGAAAAGAATCTTTTGGAAACCATCAAATCAGTATCTGCAAAACCTGTACCAGTGAAGATGGCTGCTGTACTTAAGTGGATTGTGCAATGTTCTCTCAAGTTCCTGGTTTCCTTTTTGCAGCCTCCATGAGGACTTATAAATGCCTACCCCCAAGTCATGGCAGTGTTTCTCTGCTCTGCCCTATCACCTTATTCTGATGGAGGAATGAAGAGAGTCTAGATTCCTGTGGTTCAAGCACTAACTCTACTCTCCAGGGTAGTTGAAATGCGCATTTTCAAAAGTAGAGCAGTTCATAATTGTTCTTCCACTGGGCCTGAACCCCAACCCACTGAGTGATTATATTTACATCATTAAACCTTTGATTTAATTGGACTAGAGCAAAGCATAGATGTTTGCTGCTTGGAAAATAAACATTTATATATTATCTTAATATTTATCTCAACTGTCACAGTTATAATGACTTGGAGACTAAATAGGGTTTTTAAAATTTATTTTAAAAGTCATGGCTGCTAGGATGGGCTGATGGAGGCCATCTGAATTCAGTGTTTTTACAAGTAGTCTTTTAATAACTCTCTACAATCCTAGTTATGAGGAGATCTCACAGGTGACTGTAATTATGGTAGTGCAATTAGGCATTCTGACCCTGTAGATGTAAGGAGGACCTAAGGCTGCTTTAGTTGCTTCTGAAGTCTGCTATTTTATATTTTGTAAAGCTGGTTGGAAACAGCAATAAAGCTCTATTTTAAAGACTTTTTCAAGCCACTTGGTTCAACAGATGAAGAGGTATGACAAGTGGGTAGGTATCTGAAAATTCTACAGTAACATCCTATTCTATTTCTCATCATTAAAGCCAACACATACAAAATCTGGAAGAAGAAAGGAAGTGGTAGCACAAGGTGGGCGTTTTCTGAAGGGAACAGACAAACATATTTGAACATTTGCTTTGTGGTGGCTTCCTAATGCTATTTGCATATCCACTATGACAAACCACTCAGCTCAAAAAACAATAGGAACTGGACATTGGTTTAGATCAGTAGTTCTGAAAGTGTGGTGCCTGGACTAGCAGCCTTAGCATTACTTGGGAACATGCGGAAATGCACATTCTCAGGCCATCTCTCAGACCTACTCAGTCAGAAACTATGGGGTTGGAACGCAGAAATCTGTATTTTGACAAGTCCCCCAGGTGATTCTGATGTATACTAGTTTGAGAATTACTGTAGTGACTTGAAAGAAGACATATCTTTTCAAAAGGACACAGCCTCTCATTGCTGATGTGAAAAATTAGTTCAAAGACTGAGAAACCGGAACAACTGTGTAAAGGCAAAAAGGAAGTCTTTCAAGAACCAGATACACAAAGCCAATGGCACTCCTGCTGGATAAGAAGAGTGAGAAAATTCAATCAAGCAGGCTATACATCTGAAAGAACCAGAAAGCAAATAGCCTCTAGGGTGGTGCCCATCTCATCTATTTGATTCTCATCCTTGGCCTTCAACTTTCTGCAGATTATTTGTAGTTAGCAAAGTTTGTACATCTGGTTTGTGAAGTTGAAAGCAGACCTAAGTGATAGGCACCCCCACCTCTTTTCACCCTCTTTGTAGTGTTGCAGGCAGGAGATGGTAGGTACAGCTTGTGTATAATTTGTCAAGACAGGTATCTGAACTGGGGAAGAATGGCTATGGTTTGGATATGGCTTGATTGTCACTCAAGGGTTCATCTGTTGGAGTCTTGGCTCCCAAGGATTGGGGAGTGATGGTATTTTTAAGAGGTGAGACCTAGTGGGAGGTCCTTAGGTCTTGTTGGGGGTGCTGCCCTTGGAAGGGTGATCAATTGGTAGTTCTCATGAGAAGTTTGTTACAAAAGGAGCTAGTCTGCTCCTCTCCTCCTCTGCTTCTGATTGAAGATGTGATCATTTGCTCCTACCTCTACTTCCACCACGATATGATGTTATCTGCTGCCCTCACCAGAGACTGAACCAATGGAACCACCCAATCTTAAATTTTGAAACTTCAAAACTCTGAGTTAAATAAACTTTTCTTCATAAGTTGACCTCAGGTATTTTCTTATGGTGACATAAAGCTGACCCACATAATATCTACCCAAATTTATTACATGGAAGCCTTCTGGCAAGGATTTAAAGAGAAGGAAGATAGAATGGAGTAAGACTGGCTAGTAACCAATCTTTAGTCACCAGAGAGAAGGAGAGATCCTTCCTTGGTGTCCTAGACTAAATCTGCTCAGATTTGTCTCTTGATCCCTAATTCTATGGAAGAAAGGCAGTCTGTAGGTAAAAGAGGAAAGCTATTTCACTTCAAAAAAAATCCAGAGCTCTTTGAGCTAAGCAGTGTTGCTTTGGTGTTTGTAAGAAAAAGTACAAGTCATTTGGGAGAGAAGATTCATCCTTTCTCTTCTATAAGGAAAAGGGCTTTTGTTCCAGGGCATTCAGAACTCCAGAAAACACAGCCAAATCTTTTATGATTCTTGGCAGCTGAGAGTCAGTTGAGGCCCCTCAGACACTCATTGGTGCTGCCTGGGTGACCCTGGGTGACTAGTCTTATAAAGAGGAGTATGATGTAGTGAAGAGGTTTCATTTCTCTTTGTGCTTCCTTGACCATATTTGCTTGTCATTTTCAGTTATGTTATAGTTGACAGGGCTGTGTGGGTTACAGGATATGTTTGTTCATATCTTTATTTCCTCTGTTTTGCACAGTAACACCAAGGCCACAGCTCAGTATACAGGTGTTCACCTAATTACACTGATTGAGAGATCTGCTGAAAGCAAGCCTTTTAAGAATGATTTGATGCTTAACAAAGATGTGGCATGCATAAGAATTACAAACAAGCTGAGACTATTGACTTGGCCAAATATATCTAACCATCCTGTAGCTAACAGTTAGTGCTGAGAAACTAGAGGAAGACTCTAGGATTGTTAAAGTTAGGAGGAACAACTGGAGATATATTTTTTAATGAGACTCTGCCTTAGTTTCCCACTTATGATTTCTGCTTAAAAATCTTGCCAAGACCCAGGCCTTGTCATGAATGGCAGTGGGTGTCTGGGCTCCTTGAACCTCATCTACCTTCCACTGCCTTCCTTCCTTGGCCTCTTCTCTGCCTACAACACATCCCAATACCACCTCTGACCTTCATGCCCTCCCACTAGTGTGGCTCCCTCGTTTGGGTGGCTTTCTGAGAAACAGTCGCTGCCTTTTTAATGGCAAACACAAATGCTTGTTTCTCGTGGTGTTCGCTGCCTTGGCAGGAGTCTCTGGCAACTGACAACTGCCCAGCTCTCTGCTACACTTGCTTTGCCTTTGGTGCCATCAGGTGCCCTTCTCTAAGTTCCTTAGGTAAGATTTAGTCTAACTGTCAGCCCTACCATGCTAGCCTGGTGAGCAAATTCCTGGTCTTTCTCTGATACCATTGATACTCAGATCAAAACGTGCGCATGTTGAATGTGCTAAATGGGATGGAGGCAATTCATCAAAACCCAAACACTAGCAATGTTCCTAAGAGTGTAGTGCTGTCTGTGGACACCAGCTTCAGAAGGTCTGGGAAGTAATTAACAAAGCAAATTTCTGGGCCCTAATTTTTTGGATTCTGTAAGTCTAGGATGCAGTTTTCATTTTTGTGTACACCTTTCCATTTTGGAAGCCACACTTTCACATTTGGTTCTTAATTTTAGCTAAAAGTCCCAGGGTGGAGGTGAGAGGTGGGGAAGCCTGGAGGTGTATTAATAGATATAATGTGTGGGTCCATCACACATGGAAATGAAAATTTCTGACTGTAGGGACTAGATATTGGTATTTTAAAAAGCCTCTGAGTGAATCTAGAGTGTGGCCAGACTTGGAAACAACTGCTTAGTGTAGATGATTCAATATATGTAGTTTCCAAAATCTGAAATGCAAAACTGCTTTAATGAAGTTATTTCTCTTTCACCACGTTGCTTAAGAAACGGCCTGACTGTAGGTCATGTTAAAATGCACTCCTTCTGTGTCTTGCTATGGAATAATTTTTCTTTTGCTTTTTTCTTGATGCCTTGGTTTTTTATTTTTATTTTTTTTGATTAAGTGAGGAGAGGGAAGAGATATAAAGCTGACTTTGCAAGTTGATGGTCCACAGTTGAAATCGGCCTATGGGTATGCTTTATTGTGTCTATACAGTATATTTTAAAACATTTAAATCAATAGTTAAACACTGGGATGTTTTCAAATAAAAATTCAGACTTGCCACATGAAGAAAAAGCGGAAGTTTTCATCAACCCCAGGCCACCTTCCACAGATGACAACTGGGTAGTGCTGAGCAGCAACTGCTTGGGAAGGGGCTGAGTAGTGCTGGCCCCATCAACCCTTCTGTGTCCCATTTATGGCTGGCCCCTCAAGTGTTTATGTTTGTGACTTTCAGGATAAAGGAAAGGATTTAGTCAGCCAACATTTGGGCACCTACTAAGTGTGAGACACTCTATGGTCAATGGTTTTCTTTTTCTCACACAAACCTATGAAATATGACTTGTCCTTTTTACAGGGAAGACTGAGGCTCTGCTGGACTGAGCAAGGCTACTCAGGGACTCGGTCAGAATCCCAGTTCCATTGTGTGTGTTGCCCAAGCTTCTCTGGACCCTCCTGCTTGCAAGAACTGCAGGAATTCTGACTTGCTTCTATCACCTCTGAGATTAGAGAGGTAGAACATTTGGAGGCACCTGAGAGGTATTTTGCATTCCATTAAGGCTTTGTCACCTGGATTAGGGAGTTCAGAAATCAGCCAGTAAATTCAGGGAGGGCTTTGGTCTAATTAGGTTGAAGAGTGAAGGCAGAAGCTTTTCGGGCAATTTAAGACAGATTTGCAATCCTATCAAGTGGATGCAATCATGTATGTAACCTGAACACTTCTAGGAGAGTTAATAACTTCTCAGGCACCTCAGGGAACGAAGGGGAAGAACATTTGTTCAAAGCAGCTGGTTATCTGAGCAACTTTTTGTGAAACAGTCTTGTGTGGAGTGAGTCCCTGTTCACAACCCAACAGCAGTCACTTTGGCTTCTGGTGGTCTAGATACCACATTTTTATAGTATAAATATTAGTATAGTATAGTATAAATATTTTACCATTTTGTTGAATGGCACTTTTATGTTCTTTGTGTGGCTTTTTCTTCTTTTCATGAACAGATATGTATTGATCTAAGCAATATATTCAAAACTTCAAAGAACAAGATCATAGGAAAATATATAGTCACCTTTTTATTTGTTCTTTTTAGATATACATGACAGTAGAGTATAGTTTGACATATTTATACAAACATGGAGTGTATCTTATTCTAATTAGGATCCCAGTCTAGTGGATTTATATGATGTGGAGATTTATTGTGGTATATTTATGTATGTACGTACGAAAGTTGTGTTGGATTCATTCCACGTCTTTCCTGTTCCTATTCTCTTCCCCTCCCTTCATTTCTCTTTGTCTAATCCACTGGTGCAAGCACCAAATTCCCCCATTTGAGGGCCTAAGGATGGCCGCCAGTCACTTCAACCCATTGTGACAAGATCCAGAACAATCTCTAATCTTCATATCCACTCTAGAGAGAGGTCAGTCCCAGCATTGGAGAGTTACCCAAGCCAATATGGAAAATGGGGGCTGACGCAGATAACTAGGATCAGAAGAACTGAGCAAATGGGCCTCTCCAGCAGCACAACCCACCCAGCTGGCCTCATTTCAATGATCTAGAGCAATGCCCTTGGAAGTAGAATAGCCAGTTCTTCCTTAATTATCCATGCATTCATTGAAAACCCTTCTTTGTGTGGTTTTCAATGATGTCTTGGGGTCATAATTATACCTTTAGAAATGAATCTCCAGTGAAGATATATTAGTGGAAAGATTGTTTCTATTTACATTTCAGGAACACATCTCCTGCATAATCAAAGCTTGTAATCATTTTCTTATCTGCAGTGCTTTCAGGGTCACTAAAAATGGGTTGAAGGGAAGGCAAATGATGAGGTATTCAGAGTCTAGAAAGCTTTCCATTACTCAAGTATATTTTGTTGACTGGTAAGCAAGGGGAGAGCAGACTGAAGACTACTTTGTGCTTTATTGTGAATTGCTGCACTCTGATCAGCTCTTTACAGGGAACCATAGTCAGTCCCAGCCATGAAGGGAGAATTGGCTATTCTAACTCCAAGGGCATTGTTCTAGACCATTGAAATGAGGTCAGCTGGGTGGGTTGTGCTGCTCGAGAGGTCCATTTGCTCAGTTGGTCTGATCCTAGTTTTCTCTATTAGCCTCCATTTTCCATATTAGCTTGGATAACTCTCCAATGCTGGGACTGACCCCTCTCTAGAGTGGATATGGAGATTATAGATTCTGTTCTGGATTTTGTCACAGTGGGTTGGAGTGACTGGCTGCCATCCTTAGGCTCTCAAATGGGGGAATTTGATGCTTGCAGTCTCTTGAAAGGAAGTCCCCTGCACCTGAGACACGGCTTTCTGGCATCTATTCACAGAAGTGCCTATAGGACTGTATTGGCTAGAGGCTTTACTTTTGGTTAAGGTTGATTCAGTAACTGATGACTCTCAAAAACAGTGGTTTTGTGAGCATAGTGATAATGGTTTGAAGAACTGGCAACATTCTGGTCAGTATTCAAATACAGATCTACTGGCCTTGCTGTGCATCTTCACACATGCTGCTCTGAGCCTCAATTTCCTCACCTTAAAATGAGTCAATATCAAATTGAGGTAGGAATATTAGAGGATTAATTGAGAATGTGTATCAACTGCTGTCTTGGAGGCTGGTACACATGTGCTCAATGAATAGAACTTCTTTCTAATGAAGGAACATTGTCAAGTAGCCTTAATCTCTCATTGGTCAGGTATTAGAAGATCCATGAATATTCAGAATATAATCCCTTCCAGAGATCACCATCAGCAGGAGTCAAGGTACTGTCTTCCCTGAAAACAGGCTCATCATTCTGCAGCCCACTGTTTATCAGGGGCCAGGTGTTCACTTGAGCTTGGAGTGAGACAACGTTCTCAGCAGTTCACTATCCACAGAGTCAGAAGGGGTCAGCATCCTGCAGACACTGCTTGATGGTTGCTATAGTTTGAATGAGTCTCCTCCAAAATTCAGATGTTGCTAATATATTAAGAGGTGGGGACTTAGGAGATAATTAAGCCATGAGGGATCCTCCTCCATGAGATTATCAAAAATCTTCATGGCAGTTTTAGGCTAACTCATCCTTCTGTCACGTGAGGATGCAGCATGATAAGACTTTGGTACTTTGCCCTTGGATTTCCTAGTCTTTAGAACTGTGGGAAAATACATTTATTTTCCTTATAGATTATGTCTTAGTTTCAGGCATTCTGTTATGGCAGAATGGGATGACCTAAGACAGTATGTATCTAGAGTAAGCCCAAATTCAATAAAAATTACCCTTTGGAAGTGTGTACTTCCTTCAGTAGGAGTGAATTAGGAGTCCAGGACTATTTTTGTTCCTGGAAAAGATTCTGTTATGGTTTAGATATGTTTCCCAAAAGCTCATGTATGAGACAATGCCAGAAGGCTTAGAGGTGAAATTATTGGGTTATGAGAGCCTTAACCTAAATGGGTGTGTTAATACACTAATAGGGATTAAATGGGTGGTAACTCTAGGCAGATTGGAGCATGCGCTCGTTCTCTCTCTCTCTCTCTCTCTTTCTCTCTCTCTTATCTATCTCTCTCTCTCCCTTTCTCCCTCCCTCCTTCCTGGTAGCCATGTTCTGAGCGGCTTTCCTCCACTACACTTTTCTGCCATGATATTCTGCCTAACCTTGGGACCATAACAATGGAGTTGGCCATCTATGAACTGAGATCTCTTATCTCATGATCCCCAAATAAATTTTTCCTCCTCCTCAATTGTTCTTCTCAGGTTTTTTGTTCACAGCAGCGAAAAAGCTGACTAAAACAGCTTCCTCCTCAGCCCCATCTCAATATTTAGTTTCTCTTACATTTTATGCCTTGAGACCAGCAACACAAACCTCATTACACTCTTTATCCCATTAATCACAAGATGTTCAGGATTCTTAGGTCATCCATTGTCCCTCACTATTTAACTCCATCACCTTCTTTGACCCATCTCCTTTGCTTTACCATCTCTTAAAACTCTTCCACTTTGTCCCCAGAAACATGAGATCAATTGTGATCCCAATGCCCTTTACCCAAAGCTTCTTCTGAACATGTTCTCTTCATTCTAATGCTCAAACTGAAAACTGCTCCTCTTGCTAAATTCTCTGTAGTCTTTCCATGGAAGGTGTTTTCTGTCTTCCATACTATCAAGGAGTCTGGAGGTCAGAAAGGTGTATACTTACTCCTCAGATGCTCCTCTACATCAATCTTTTCCTCTGCAAACCATTTAGCTTTTAACCTCATAGAATTGGACTAGACCTCCTGATACCCCTCTTTGTTGCAGTTGTTTACTAACTGTTTCCTCTCATTCTTTGGTTATTTTAGCTCCCTGTTAGCTCTTTAATGCTACTCCTATTATAGTTTTTGGTTATGTAATATTTATGCTCTTTCCAGCACCCTGGTTTTATAGACTGATCCTTTAAAGATATAAGTCAGATCACATTGCTATTTGCTGAAAATCCTCCAATGACTTCTTACTTCATTTACGGAACATGATCACACAGAGTCTCATAAGTCATAGAAAATTTTCATATTTTTGTTAATGCGGTTTCTTTTAACCAGCTACAAAGACCTCCCTGCTATCCATTGGGCACTCCATGAACTGTCATGCCTCCAAGGTTTTCACACTAGACTATAAACTTCATGAAGGCAGGAGCTTTGTCTGTTTTTTATCCTCAATTCCTAGAAGAGTGTCTGGTACTTAATAGTTAACGAATAATTACTATTGACACATTGCTACAGGTAAAAGCCTTGTTCTTTATACCTGATATTCATCCATTCATTAAATAGCCAGTTTAATTTGAAAATAAAATCCCTCCACCTAGTTGGGCACAGTGGTGCAGGCCTGTAATCCCAGTGGCTCAGGAGACTGAGACGTGAGGCGCTAAGCAACTCAGTGAGACCTCATCTCTAAATAAAATACAAAATAGGGCTGAGGATGTGGTTCAGTGATCCAGTGCCCCTGAATTCAATCCCCCATAACCCCCCCCCAAAAAATCCCTTCAACTACAAAGTAATGAACCAGTCTTGATGGGAAAATCACACTTACATACCTTCATTCATACTTCCAGCTTCTTTCTATTCATTCCCAAGGAGGAAGCAACCTGAGGACTATCTCATTGCTTTTTCCAAATGTAGATAGTCATAAACTAGATCTATACCTAACACCAGCATGTTTTGGCACAATAAGATGGTCAAGTACCACTGCCTAAGCGCAGGGTCAAGTGGGAGAAGTTTGGTCTTGTGATTTCCTCTGTTAGCATGGATTGCTGTCTTAGAGTCCTCATCTTCTTTAGGTGCTTTGCCCATAGGGTCCTCTGGATCCCTATCATGGCAAAGAAGAGCTTGTCTTCTACTAAGGTTATAAATAGAGCTCAGTATAACTATATTAGAAGTGACAATTTGAAACTTAAATTGTGTTTGGTAATGTCTTTGGGACCAACCTTGTTTAAGATTATTTTAGTTTTAAGTGGAAGTCATGAAGGTTGATTCATTGCCCAGGTGTAGAGGAGATGATAAGGGAGAGAGAATTCATGGCCTCAGAATTCTTAGGACTGAAGCCAAGTATACTTATAAGTGTTTCTGACCACATTTCTAATCCCCTTTAGGAAAGGAAGGGATAAGGACTTCATGAATCAGTACTTTCGAAAGCTGGCTAACTCCTGCCCTCCACAAAGCTACATAAACACCAGTCAGGTGGAAGACGTAGTGACAGCACATACAATATAGACACAGCTGAATGCAGTAACGGAGGCTCAGGATGACAGGTGACTTGTGGGTGAATTCGACTTAAGTTTTTTTTTTTTCAAATAACAACTTGGCAAGTTGTAGACATTGCTGTAGCCTGTGTCTGAACTCCACTGAGATCTTTAGTCTCCTTCTACACATTTCTGATCTTTTTGAGGAAGACTGGAGGTGAAGTAGGGAGAAACAAAGTCTTGGGAGAAGAGATTAAAGGAGAGGGGAGATGACTTAAATTTTTACTTTGAGTCTGATTTATTTATCTCTGGATGTTGTATAGATAAGCTGAAGACATACAAGCACACACAGAACATCACAAAGTATTTTTTTATTCCATAAAAAAGTCATTCTGGGTTAACATTGGCAATTACAAGCAACTACTGCTTCCCCCCGCTCCCACTCACCTTCTAATGTAAAGTTATATAAGGACAAACAGCCTGTTCTTTCCATTTCTCTTTGTATGATAACTTTGTTCTATGATTTATAGACCTTTTCATTTAAGGGATATGAAGTAGAACTAATATAATCTGAGTCAATACACAGAAACTGTCTTTACCTTTAACAATTCTATGAAATGTATCCTTAAGAAATAACTAAACAATAGCTTTGCAAATTTTCTTGGAATTACATGAAGAACAATTTTATAATACAATTTTTTTATAATCTCCAAACATATTTACTGTATTTTCAATAAGTTGTGTTTCAGCATCCTAAGAGATTATTGTCTAATACTTTACAGATATGGTATTAATGAAGAAGTTGAAAAAATAAAACTCATCATCAGCTTAACAGTCAAAATCAATCCTGTTTTGAAACTAATGTGATTAAATACAATATGATGTGTGAACTCAGATTGTTTTCTTGACTTGCCAGATTAAATTTTAGATAGCCGACAATATTGCATAGTTATTTATTTTGGAATTGTTCTGTACTTGATGTAGCTAGCACAATGTGAGCATTTTCAAAATGGAATATTCATAGTTGGGAATTAAGTCTCAATAGATGCAGATTACATTTTTAACCCTTTTGGCTTAATGTGAAGAAAATATGAAGTTGTGGTATTTTTAATATTCCTTTATTTTTAAATGAATCCCCTCAAAAGGAATTTCTAGTGAATTATAATTAGATAAAGTGAGGAGAAATCGCTGTATTAGAAGATTAGAAAATTCAAGGTTACATAAAAAATTGAATTGCCCTACTTTAGTTCAAATTCTAGAAGTTGTCTACTGAGATCTTGCTCTGTAGATGGAAACACGAAATGGTTCTGGTTCAGTTAATGCCCTGTTAGAGTGAATTATGAGAGGTCTAGACATGATTTAGTGAGTCAGAGCTGCTGCTTTGAGTTCTGAGAATGGTGAATGTAGTCAGAAAACATCAGAAATAATCACAAAATATGACCCCATAAATCTCAAAACATTTCACTGAAAAACACGTCCAAACAACAATGCTCACACATAGTAGTGTTTCATGTTAAGGAGGCAAAGGTTCCTTCAGATCTTCAATTGAACCACTTTCCTAAGCTTGAGTGGCAGATAATCCATGGCCAACTCTACTTTACCTAAAATAACAGACACTGTGATCACATCAACATTTTATGTATAATGAATTCTTAAAGTTAGGGCATGACCCCATGGTTAGAAAGAATCTCACACAGGATTCAGTAGAATGAACAGTGGTTAAAAAGATTTTCCTTGATTAATTACAAATTAACCTGCCTAGAGATCCTCATGTTCACAAATGGTATTTAAAAAACAATAATTTTAGATTAATAAAACTTTCCCCCTATAATTTTATTTTCTTTAAATATCAAACAATGACATGTTCTCCACAGAAACTAAAAGCTCCAGTTCTGGATGTCTTAGAAACCTTTCTGACTTTCTCACAGGCATGTGTTTCCTATGTGTTTTCTTTATTAACATCTGCCTTACTTCTTTGTGTGTAAACTACATGAGGGCAGGGATCTTGGCTTCTTTTCATTGATATTGCATTTGTAGTGATTGCATAAGCCATAGTCAACATATAGATATCTGTTGACTGAATAATGAGAGAATGGATCTGATCCACAGTCTTGAGGGTCTGTATGATCTACAAGGGTAGACAGAAGCCATGTTAATTAATTCCTACAAGGTAACAGAAACAAGTGTACAGAATACACTAGAGAAACAACCTCAAATTCTGAGAGGCTTATTTCAAGGAGTGATCAAGTGATAAAGGAAAATGCACTAAATATATCTCTTGTACTTGTGACCAGTCATTTTAGAACACCAGTTGATGCAAGAGTAGCCATGTGTCCTTATCTGAATTTAGTAGGTCTTAAATGTGCAAGTGACAGGACATATAACTCAAACGAGCCTTTAACAAAAGAAATACAAACCCACTTGTAGTACAAATAGTTAGATATTTGACATGATCCTTCCATTGAAAACAAATAAAAATGCTGGATTAATTTTTTTTTAAATTCTTTAAAATGTATTAAAGACATGCCAAGGTAAAAATGGGGCACCTTTCTTGGTAAAGCTGAGACTCAAGACATTCTTCAGAGTAAGGAAGACCTGGAATTGTATCTGATCTATATATCTACTCCCAGAGTACTCAAAGCAAATTCATCTTTGTGCTGAGCAGAGCTGGGAGGTAAGACACTGACTTAGAAGTTTGAGTAATATGTTGGGTGGCTCCCAACTGAATTGTCAACTTAAATTTGCATCACTTTGGTGGTTCATCAGATATGTAGAGATTGGTAGAAGAAAATCCAAGTCTTTAGAGGAGTATACTCTTACCCAAGACCCTGAAACAAATTTTACAAAATAATTTCTAACTTAAATGACAGTCTTACACAGAAGGAAAATAAGGAACCATCTTAATTTTTGTTCTCACTGTTACTAACTCTAAGATAAGGACTTGAAGTAATATAGCTTATTCAGAAAATGCAAATGATGCTAATTGGTAAGCAAAGAAATGATACAAGGAAGCCCAAAGTGGGCAATTAGAATTCAATAAATTCATGAGGAAACTATGGGAAATGGTGTAAAATCAGTAATCCGTCTGAAAGGTGAGGGCACTTACTTTTATATGCCAATTCCGATTATTTTTATTGGTTGATAATGTGGCCATTATCATAAATTCCATGGCATTTCTAGGTAGCCATGTACATGGATGGCAGAGCTTGTCGTGGTTCAAACAGAACAAAACAAAACAACAACAAAACAACAACAACAAAACAACAACAACAAAACAACAAAAAACCAGCAGTTAGGTATAAAGCACAGAGTGCAGATGCTGGCAGTTGAGAGTTAGCCAGAGCATACTGAAAGTTTAAGAGGTATGACACAGGAATAGACAGCATCTGGTACAGGAACAAGAGCAGAAACACATCTACAAAAATTAAAGATATTGCAATTATTAGGTACTGATTATAAAACCATAACATGATTAAAAGACAAATTTCAATCTAATGATGGAACAGGGAACTTAAAAAAGTGGTAAAGAACCAAAGAGAACTTTTGGAACTTGAGGAAATAAATAATATAGTAATCTAAATTAAAAACTCAGTGGGTGATAAATAGAATTGATTTAAAAATAAACCACAGTAGATGGGCCTCAAATCAGATGAAACTCAAGTGAGTAGAGTCTTAGTGAATTGAAATATAGGAGGCTATGCAGAGTGAAACAGACAAAAAGATTGGAATTGGATATGAGGGCCATAGAGCCTTATTGCACAGAATGAAAAAGTATAACATACTTCTCAGCAGGGTCCCAAAAGGATAAGAGAGACAGAGTAAAGAAGAGTTGATAGTTAAAGGATCACAGTTGATAGTTTCCCAGAACTGATGAGAAATTCCACTCCAAAGACACATATCACTCAAAAAATCTGAAGCAGGATGAAAAAAAGAAACTCAGATCTCAAAGTGCAATGAGCCTGAAGAAAACTAAAGACAAACAGAAAATATTAAAATATTAAAAGCTACCATGAAGAAAAGAGTACTTCTTATGAGTGGCAATTGGTAGGCTATCTTCACAATGACAATGGAAGTCAGAATTCCATGGAATGTGATCCTTAATAAGTTAAAAAAATTGTCAGCTAAAAAAAATAATCTTATACCTTGAGAAATACCTTTCAAGAATGAAGGAGAAATAAATTTTCAGAAAAGCAAAAACCTGGTCAGCTCATTACCAGCAGGCATTAAAAAACTTTTGAAAGTCAGAAGGACTAAATGATAAAAAAAAGGACCTAATATTGAGAGTTTGATGTATAAGAAGTAATTCAGAACAAAAAAGTAGTAAATATGTTGGTAAATTTATATTGATTATGAAACTGTTGTTGAGTGGGGTTAAAATATAGAATTAAGGGACATGATTACACTAACGTGGAAGTCAAGAGTAAGTCAATGGAGTCAAAATCTTCAAAGGGAGGGGAAAAGCTACAGATTAATTTTACTATGATAAGACAATGTTATAACTTTTAGGTTACCAGTAGAAGAATAGAAATTTTGAAAAGACTACCCAAACAATAAATGGGCTAAGGAACTGAGCAGACGCTTTACAGAAGAAGATGCACAGGCAATTAACAAATATATGAAAAAGTATTCAACATCTCTAGTAATTACAGAAATGCAAATTAAAACCACACTAAGATTTTATCTAACACCAATTAGAATGACTGTTATTAAGAACACAAGCTATAATAATATGCGTTGGTGTGGATGTGGGGAACAAGGCACACTCATACATTGCTGGTGAGTTGCAAATTGGTGCAGCCACTCTGGAAAGCAGTATGAAGATTCCTCAGAAAACTTGGAATGGACCCATCTTTTGACCCAGTTTTCTCCCTCCTCCGTTTATACCTAAAGGACTTAAAATCAGCATACTACAGTGCAGCAGCCACTTATGTTTATAGTGGCTCAATTCACAATAGCTAGATTGTGGAACCAACCTAGATGCCCTTCAATAGATGAATGGATAAAGAAACTGTGGTATCTATACACAATGGAATATTATTCAGCCATAAAGAAGAATAAAATTCTGGCATTTGCAGTAAATGGAATTGGAGACTATCATGCTAAGTGAAATAAGCCAAACCCAGAAAACCAAAGGTTGAATGTTTTCCCTGATAAGGGGATGATGATACATAGTGGGGGAGGAGGCTGGGGGATAAGAGAAGAGTGGAAGGACTTTGGATTATGTAGAGGGAAATGAGAGGGGGGAGAAGGTGGGGTTAGGAAAGATAGTGGAATGAGACAGACATCATTACCCTATGTACATGTATGATTACACGAATGGGGTGAATCTACATTGTGTACAACCATAGAAACAAAAAGTTGCACCCTATTTGTGTACAGTGAATCAAAATGCAGTGTGTAAAATACAAAAATAAAAAAGGAAAAAAAAAAGAAAAGACTAAACTAGTTGAAGAAAAAATGGAGACAGAAAAATCAATTTAAGAGAAAGCAAGAAAAAAAAAGTGAGAAAGCAAGAAAAAAAGTGATATGGAAAGGGCAGAACAAACAGTGGTTCATGACACTGCTGTTTTTATAGAAAGTTTATAATTAATGCAGTTCTGTATAACTGAAGTGCAAGAAAATTTAAAAAATTAAAAATGAAACAGCAGAACCAAGCTAACAAAATTGAGAAAATTAAAATAATAATGGTAAGGGTAACCATTACCACAATACAAAACAAATAAAACAAAAAATTTAAATTAATTTCCTTACTTTATAACTAATGTTGCTAAAGTTTTTCCCAAAAGAGAAAGCATAAATAACAGTATCAGAAATGATAAACTGGATACCACTTGAGATCTTCTAGCTCCTAAGAGATTAATTAGAAAAAGTGTGAAAAGCTCTATGTAATGACTTTGGAAATTTAGAAAAATGAGATTTTAAATGAAAGAGCAACTTACCAAATAAGACACATGAAGAAATAGAAACCCAAATAGTTACCTAATGATTAAAGGAATTGCAATCATAATTAAGATCAGAGAAAAATTCCAATATGGATTTATCATTGAATTTTATCAACCATTCCAGAAGTATTTTCAATCTAAAACTCAAGAACTGACAAGTGTGATACTGTTCTCAATTTATACTGTCAGAATAACCTTGATATCACCTATTGTGTATGAGAAAAAAATTTAATGAAGAGAAATACAAACTCATGAGAATAATAAAAGCAAATAGAAATATCCAAAAGAAATACATAATAATGAATTAGGCTTAAGCTACTGTTAATTCAGCATTTTTTTTTATATTTTTTTATTTACTTATTGATTCATTGAACACAAATGGAGTACAGCTATTGTTTCACTGGTTGTACACAAAGTAGAGTCACACCATCTGTGCGTTCATGCATGTACACAGGGCAATGGTATCTGTCACACACTCTGTTATTAATTTTACCCCCCACCCGCCCCCTCCCCTCCCTTCCCTCTATGCTAGCTATCTTTCCTCCATTCTTGCCATCTTTCCCCCCCACATTATGCATCATCGTTCATTTATCAGAGAGACCATTTGGCTTTTGGATTTTTGGGATTGGCTGATAATTCAGCATTTTTATCAGATGTGTTTTGTGCACTCTTTCAAATCCTCTTGGTCTACCTTTACTTCAACCATTATTAGGGAGACCAGGTCCACACTAGCTTCAACCATATTTGCATGGATACAACCTGACAGCACCTCACCTTAGCCATGGACATTTTCTCTTGGTTACTTCCTGATATTTTGAACCTCAATTCACATTCTTAATGGAACCTACTGGCACCAAGGCCTGTACAACAGGAAAATGTGAGGAAGTTAATGTTCTTTGAGTACCGTTTTTATTTCCAGTGCAGGTGCAAGCACTCATTAGGGGACCAAAAGAATAGGGTTGACAGACTATTGTGTCACTTTTCATCCCTTAGTTGGGATGTTCTGAGATCATAAGGCTCCTCAGAATGCCAAATGGTATTGAACATCAGCTACATTTACAAGGGACCAACTTGCGAATGCCTGGTTGCATAGACTGTTCCTCCTCTTTTTCATTCCTGCTTTCTTTCCAAGCAAATACCTATGCATAATGTTTTGTCTCAGGCACTATTTCAAATAAAATAAAATAAAATAAACCCAAAATACTAATGTAATTTGTTACATTAACAGATTAAAGGAGAAAATAATTATATGACCATCTCAATAGATATAGAAAGATATTTTCATTGAATTCAGCATCTGTCCATAATAAAAACTTTGAAAACCTGTGAGTAATAACAATAGAGTAAAGGTAACCCACAGAATGAGAAATATTTAAAAATAAAAGATCTGATAGGGGACTAATATCCAGGATACAGAACTTTTAAAACACAACCACACAAAACAAACTGATCTGATTGAAAAATGGGAAAGGGGCTTCTTTTCTCTAAAGCAAATATACAAATGACTAGTAAGAATATGAAAAGATTCTCAACATAACTAATCATTAGGGAAATGCAAATAAACGTTATACTGAACTACTACTTCATACCTATTAAGTCAGCTTCTATCTAAAAAGTAAAACACAATGAAACAAAACAACCCAGAAGATAAATTACAAGTATTGCTAAAGATGCAGAGAGAGACTGGGCAAGGTGTCGCATGCCTGTAATCCCAGTGGCTCGGGAGGCTGAGGCAGGAGGATCACGAGTTCAAAGCCAGCCTCAGCAATTTAGCGAGGCCCTAAGAAACTCAATGAGACCCTGTCTCTAAATAAAATACAAAATAGGGCTGGGGATGTGGCCCAGGGGGGGTGTGTCCCCCTGATTCAAAACCCCAGTCCGGGCTAAAAGAAAAAAAAAAAAAAGATACAGATAAAGTAAAACTTTTAGTGGCTGGGGATATAGCTCATTTGATAGAGTGCATGCCTGGCAAGCACAAGGCCCTGGGTTCAATCCCCAGCACCACAAAAAAAAAAAAAAAAAGAGAAAAAAAGAAAGTGAAACTTTTGTGCACTGTTGATGGGAACATAAAATGGTTTTTCAAAAAATCAGAAATAAGTTACTATATGGTTTATCAATTTCACTCTTTTGAATATGTCCAAAAGAACTGAAAGCAGGGCCTCAAAAACTCTGTATATCAATGTTCATGGTAGCATTACTCATAAGAGTTAAAATGTGGAAGTAACCAAGCTGTTCATAGAGAGATGAAGAAAAAGCAAAATTTGGTATATACATTCAATGGAATATCATTCAACCTCTAAAAAGGTAGAAATTCTGACATATACTATAACATGGATGCAGTCATAAAAAGATAAATTCTGATGTACAACTAATTAGAACAAATTTGAAAAATTAATTTAAAAAAAGACAAATCTGTATGATTCCACTTACATGAGGTCTTCAGAGCAGTCAAAATCAGAGACAGAAAGTGGAGTGATGGTTGGCAGATGGCAAAGGGAATAGGGAATTATTGTTAGTAGGTACAGTGTTTCAGTTTGCAAGGTGAAAAGAATTCTGGAGATGGATGGTGGCGATTGTTGCACACATTAGGAATGTATTTAATACCACTCAAGTGGATGCTGAAAAATGGCCAGGATGGTAAATTTTATGTTATACACATTTTGCCACAATAAAAATATGGGATAAAAAACCAAAAACCCTTATGAATTGGAGGAACTTCCTTACCCTGACTAACAAATATATTTGGTGGGGGAATATTGAAAACTTTTCCTTTGATACTGAGGAGAGCCTTTTCTTGCTTGTAATTCCATAGTACACTGAGAGAATATAAATCATTTTAGGTATTTCAACAGAGGAAATTAAATGTAAGGAAATGATTATAAAGGTGCCAGAAGAGCTGAGAAACGAAGAGGGGAATGCTGTATCTTATCAGAGATGATCAAAAACAGACTGTGGCTGGAGGGATATGGTAGTGGATCCTGTGACCAGAGCTCAGGTGCAGAAGCCCTCAGACGGGAGCTACAGCCATGATAGTGTGAAGACCACAGGGAAGGGATATGCCTGGTGTGAGCTGCAAAGAAAAGCATAGCTGCTGTCTGATGCTGCCCTGAACTGGGTGACAAAGGCATGCCTGGTTTATCCATTTCTTCCACATTCTAATCTTCCTCCAGTACCACCCCCACTTCCATTATACCCAAATGGAAATCAGAGGACAGGGAATCTGTGATGTAATCTGTAATTTTTTTTTTTTTCTGTTGGGGTATACAGCAATGTGAAGGATGGATAGAAGATCTGGAAGGCAAACAAAAACTATTTAGTACCAAGGAAAAATGGTTATCACAGCAACCAGCAAGTGTTTACCTCTAGGTGGGGAGGGGAGAAGCACCCTTGTCTTCTGAGGCACTGGCAGCGTTCTCCCTGTTGTCTTCATGTTTGGGTTCATTGGTGATTACTTTACACTTGTCTTTTAAACTCATATCCACAGTATTTTAGGTTCTCTTTTGAGTGTATGAATTATTTCATAGAAAAAGCATAAGAGAAAATTCCTAGACTTACATAACTGAAAAATTCAGAGCATGGACTGACTTTAAGCATCTTTTATTCAGAGGCTCAAATGCTGCTGACAAGGCTCATCTCTATCATTCCATTTCATCCTCTGGGTGGCTGCAGAAATCTATCATCTCTCCATACTGATTCTCCTTTCCTTTTCCCAAGAAACCTCAGCATATATTTCATCGTCTCATTCTATATCACGTGGTGTCTCAAAGACAATCGAGGGGACCAACAGGAGAGAGGAATCACTTTCATGCAAATTTCATTAGCTGAGACTGGAGGAAGGGCGACTCCTGCAAAGGAATCTGCTCTGGTGGAGAGAAGTATGGAGGCACATCCCAAGTGATCATTGCACTTCAAGTGATTATATCCACCCAACTCCTGGGTTAGTGGTTTCTCATATTTGATGTAATTCCTACTAGGACCTAGAGAGAAACAGAAAATGAGGGAGATAGAAATTGAGCTCTCAGTAGAGTTGTTTTTCTGTTCTGAATCCCAACAAGTTATTCTTAAATTAGACTCACTAGTAGATTCTAGGAAATATTATCACATGATTTCTTAAGTTGCAGGGTTTCTCTAGGTTGCGTATTTCCCTGTCCTCACCCCCACCACCCGAAGAGGCCACTATATCTGACTCCAAAAGGCAGAAGTGATAAAAGTTATCTCTGAGAGAGGATTAGGTGATGAGTGTTGGTGACCATTGTGTGTCACAAAGACAGCGTAGACTCCATGCTGGGGGTTTGTTGCATGTGTAAATTATAATTTCTGATGCATGAAACATCTTTAATCCCTTTGAATAAATGAGGCATATATGCCCTTTACTTCTACATCTTAATATGTTTATAAACTTTTGAAACATAATATTGAATATATTTTTTGATTGTGCATTTAATTATTGAACACACTTAATTCAGCTCCTAGGTATGATGAACACAGAAAAGTCGTGCCCAAGTCCCACTTCAAGAAAGAACTCACCACCTTAGCTGCTGGGGTGCTGTCCGCAGACTGTTTTCAGCTGTTAGCCTTCAGGGATTGCCTCAGCCACAGTGCCCATGGTTATGTCTCTGTAGGGTAGCATGGTGGTTCATTTTTATGTGTCATCTTGGCTAGACCATGGTGCCCAGATATTTGGTTTGACATTATTCTACATGTTTCTGTGAAAGTGTTTTTTAAATGAAATGAACATTTAAATCAGTAGACTTGGAGTAAAGCAGATTATTCTCCATTGTTTAGGTAGAACTTACCAATCACTTGAATGCCTCAAAAGAAAAAGACTAAGTTCCTTGAAAGAAGGGCAATTCTGCTTGAAAACTGTTTTTGGACTTGAACTGCAACTCTTCTCTGATTCTCCAACCTGCTGTCTTTTTGTAGATTTGAGACCTGCTATCACCCTTAATCAAGTGACTCAATTTTATATATATATATATATACATATATATATATATATATTAGAATATGCATGCACATATGTATTCTGTTGGGTCTGCCTGAATAATACAGTTGGCCTACATTTGACTAATCAGGATGAGAATGTAAGGGCCAGCCAATTTAGGCCAGCGTAAGATAACTGGTAGATTATTCAACCTCCTGGGTTTCCTCCATAACTCCAGTTGGCTGAGGCTATTGGGCCTGGGTTGTGGTTCAACTTCTCCCTCTGCCTATGTCAGATTCCTTTTCTTTCCTTCTACTTGTGTTGATACCAAGGACATGCCCTAAGAAACATATTGAATACTAAACTACAAACCAGAGCCTCCCTCTTGGAGAGTCCAACTTACAACAAAAGTGGAATGTATGAGGAAAATATGATATATTACGGGGACCTTCCCATTCTCCCTGAAAGGAACTATTACAAATTTTAGAAGGAAGGTACAAAGGACAAAATAATTGAAATCTGAGAGGTAAAGCAAGATGTAAAGACAATTTTCTCCTTAGCCAGCTACCCCTGAATTTTGAGGAAAGAAAAGAGTTTGGTCAGGCACTGAGAAAGAGAAGTACTAGACTATCCTAGTGAGATACCATATCAAACATGTCTCCATTAGAAGATGGGATGGAGTTGTCATAAAATCATGGGAAGAAAATGGTAAATATTAAATGTAGTTATGATTCCTTCTAGCTGAAATTGGTATAAACTTTCCTAGAAGGATGATTGTCAATTTCTCATCACATCTACATCTTTTCCCTTCTTTTCTCCCTTTCCTAACACAGTGGGAACTAATTCAAGTTATGTGTTCAGATAGTAATCTTACCTTTTATCACCTATGGCATGTGCTTTTTTTAAGCTTACTTATATCCTGTGATCATACCACTAAGTCTAGTCAATTACTCAGAAACAATTTAAAGATAGGGCAACTCAATTTTGCTTATGTGGCAGTGTTTAGGTCCCCAAGCAGCCCACAGACTTTGGCTGTTGTTGACTATTTTTGTAAGAAAACTCAGGTTTCTCTTTTGGGTATTCTTTGTCAAGTGTTTATCTCTGTAGATGTAGTCCTCTTTGTCTATGTGATATAGAAATGAAATATATGGTGAGCTAGTTTGGCAAAAATTTAGTGAAAATATCATCCTTTCTGAAAATTGAACACAAGTTGTGTTTCTTGCTGCTCTAGACTCACCGAAAAGGAATGGAAGCTTTCCCTAATTTCCCTTTTGGGGAATGATATCTGAGTCTTTATCCTCCAGCCCCATCTAGCTCCCTTCTTTTACCCCACCCCAAACCACGGCAGGGAGAACCCAGATTTTGGGAACAATGGCTTTGTTCTCTTTAGTATTTGTTCTCTCTTAATATTTTTGCCTCTCTTTAAAAGATGCATTGATATTTAGGCTGTGGGGAGAAAAGTCAGAAAGTTGTTATCTTCAGAGGCAGAGATTTTTGTGCTGTTGACTGGAAGGATGGAAAGAAGCATGAGAGAACTTTCTGGGATGATAAAAATGCTCTATATTTTGATCGGGGTGATATCCACATGACAGCGTACAGACATAAAATGTCACTGAACTAATAGTGAATATATCCTATAAAGAATGTCAGAGGACATGTCTTAGAAGCTATAATCATCAGAAAATATTTATCTGTTGAGTAGTGAAGTTCAAAAGAAGATTGCTATCAATCCCTCACTGAATGGAAAGGGAAAGGGGAAAAAAAAAAAAAAGAAAATCAAATACAGTTTATTTTCTTCCCTTTTTCTGGGTTTACTTCCAACAGTCTGGTCTTTCCATTGTCAGCTTGGCAATGTGAAGGGATAAATGTTGTTCTTAGTAGTTAAGAAAGACAAGTCAGAAATCAGTCCAACAGACAGATTGAAACTCTGTGCTCATTTTTGTCTTTGAACTCATTCCAAGGAGATTTCTAATTTTTCTCGTTTGTAGCTTGAGGCCATTTAGACCAGCCATTCCACATTCATATTCATCAGTGAGTTTGGCTTTTCCTGGGTATTGGCCAGTTCCTTCTTCTAAGCCCCTGTTTATAATGGCTCTGTTGCACTACTTTGCTGACTTCCAGTGCTCTGTCAATGTCAAGTTCCTCAGTACCTGGCCCAGCTTGCTTATATTCTTAATGCGTGAGATCTGTTTGTTCTGGCCAGTGGTCAACTTTTTAGGCATATTTGAGGTTTTTTGATTGGATTCTAGTCTAGTAGGCGTGGGTATGGATGCAATTTACTAAAATCTTACCTGGGTTGAGTGACTTTGGCTTTCAGAAATCTGCTGTTTTTTGTCAAGATTAGAGAGAAGTCATTACAGATGAGAAGTAGACACTCTCAAGAGGCCTTTGTTGGACAGCCTCAGCTTGTCATTGGTACAATGCCTTGGGAAATGGACTTCAAGACTCTAATGCCTGTATGTTGGAGGTTTATTGGAACATACTCTTGGGAACAACACCTATAAAGGAGTAAGAAAAACAGTATTGGTGGAGGAATAAATTGAACAATGATACAGTCATTGCAATACTGGTTTCCATCAAGGACTGGAGTTCTATAGCTGGGATGACTTTTCAGAGAAAGTTCCAAACTATGTCAAAGAGATGAGGCCATTATACTGTTATGTGGGTCATCTGGGAAAGGAGCATAACACTGACCAAACCACATTTCTTTAGCTGAGGGAAACTGCCCAAGTGAACAGAGTTGTGAGCCTATCATAGCAAATGCACTTCCAGTGGCTGGAAAATGGGTTCTTTGATCTCCATCCACCAGGGTCCATTCTTTGTGCCACTTAGATCCGCTTACTTTCTATAGTAATTTGACACCATCCCATTCTAGAAATCCCTCATCCTTTGTTAGCATGTCTGCTGATATAGGTAGTTTAACTAACGGGTATCCCAGGCCCTAATCCATGGATAACAGAAGATGACTTTCTTGATTACTCAGAGGCCCGAAGTAAAAAAATTAAAAGATAAAAAGGGCTGGGAGTGGTGGCACATACCTGTAATCCCAGTGGCTTGGAAGCCTCAGGCAGGAGGATTGAGAGTTCAAAGCCAGCCTCAGAAAAAGCAAGGTGTTAAGCAACTCGGTGAGACCCTGTCTCTAAATAAATTACAGACTAGGTCTGGTGATGTGGCTCAGTGGTTGAGTGCCCATGAGAGTTCAATCCCTGGCACCCTCCACCACAAAAAAAAAAAAAAAAAAATGCTCAGGAGAAATAGATCTGGGGAATATCCAAAATTCATTTTAGAGTTTGCTTTGCAGGGTCATTTACTTGGGAAACAGACTCTGAGCCATTGGAATTTGCATGCAGTATGTTTATTTGCATCTATAGATCCACACTTTTAAGGGGAAAAAAAAATCAATGCAGAATGGGCCAAGGAAGAAACTGATAGGAATGCAGTTGGAAGTGCAGCTTCTGATAATTTTGTGGGGAACTTGAAAATTAAGAATGATACTCTGATATTTCCCAATTTAGGTAAAAGGGTCAGGTTTTTATACCCATGTATTAACCAGTTGCTGAATGGTACTTGCCCTAGGAGGAAAAATAACATTTGTAGATTTTTTAAAATCAAGAGTAATGCTTGGAAAGGGATATAAATGTTAGTTGTTTGTAGCCAACATGTCTTGTGGCTGGGGAAGTGAGTGTGTTAGTCCTGAGGGGGCTTTGGCCACTGCTACAAGGCTCACTGAAAATTGAAGTATTCCAGAGCAGCAAGGAGTAGTGCTGTAAGGGTTGAAGAGTGTCTCTACTCTTTCTGTGATTTTGGATTCTCAGACCTGGAAGAGGATCATACTATAAAGTTCTGTAGATAAATTAGTAGACTTGAGCCTGTTGGAAAATAGCACCTTAGAGGCAGCTGGATCATAAGTGTTGGGCTACCTGTACTTCTATGGGCTGGGTATTAAGTATCTTGACAGTCTTAATGCCCCTATGTATAAGCTTGTCATACAGAAAATGAAGCTGCCAGCAGAGTGGGACCACACTGAACACAAATGGCCAGATGATTTTGCAAAACTCAATGGATCAATAGAGTTAGACAGCAAGGTCTTACCCCATGGTGGTCAAACAGCTGTTGTTCCTGAAAGTTCTACCCTGGGCCATTGGGCTATATTCTATTATCGCTTAGGATTTTATATAAATTTGTGAATCTAGCTCAAGAGTCCCATGTACCAAAATTGATGAAAAGTTTAATATCATTCATTTAAGGAATCAAATCATAGTGAAGCCATATGGTATTACTTCTAATTTGAAGGTGGTGGAATTTTTTTACCCTTATTACATCGATAGAGTACTGTACTAGATTCCATTGTTCAAAATATTTTCTTCTTTATCCTAAGGAAGGAGTTGATGTCAGGTTTGGATTACATGGATTACAATGAACTAAAACAGACAATGAGTGCAAATGAGTATCACTTCTGAATAGAGGCTTAAAGAGTAATTACATAGTCTGCTTAAATAAGGAATATTGCAGTTAAGGGCTGCTTTATTAACCTAGCCCTTGACATAAAGACTCATGGGGGAAAGTTACAGTTGACCTATGATGAGGATGCAAAGTGATTAAGAAATAAACTTCCGCTATTGGAAAGCCCTGAAAATTTTGAGGAACTGTTTGTTATCACAGCATATTTCAACACAGAATGACTGATATTGTCAAAATTTATAGGTTTCCTTTTGTATATACTCTATTTGAAGACTTGATTTGTTTACTTAAAAATGACTAAGTGGCACCATGTTATAGTAATTCTCTGGTAGGAATACTGCTAAAGTATAATTTGCTTTAGAAATTTCATTCCTATTATCTGGTCATTTTTAGTGTATCATTTTGTTTTCATTTTCATGACACCAGCAAAGGCATGGAGAAGAAAAGAAGACAGGGAAGGACACAGGGAAGATAGACTGTCAATAATCCCTGATTCCAGGTTGAGGGGAGGTGGAGATAGCAGTACCTCTATAATGAAAAGGAATAAAAAAATCTTTTTTAACTTTCAATTTGTATTTTTGGAAGACATATGTTATTGATTCTTTTGAAAGCAATTCCACGATGTTCTATAATTTGGGTAGAATCACAGGGGAAAACTGAACGTCTTTCTTGCACTTTTCCACACTCAAAGATAGCACACATTTGCTTGACCCAGATGTACATATGCACATTTGGTGAAATTAAGCTTTCATTTCCATCATCGAACTTCAACTTCATACTTAAAATAGTAACAAAAGACAAAAGTTAGTTTTAGTTATTTTAAAGATGCTTTTCTGTGTATTTGTCTAAATAATTTCTTTTAGTTTTTGCAGGGGGAGGGGATGGGGATTCTTACTGACCTACATTGATTAAATTTTATACAAATAGAAAAAGTCCACCAACAATTTTTTATATAACTCTTAAAAATAATAGCTACCATTTAAAATATGCTTTTATGTGTAAAACTGTGCTAAGTATGTTACATGATTCATATGTAATAATAAGAGAATTGATAACCTCACCTATAAAATGAGGCTTTGCAGACTAAACTGGTTGGTTTGTTGAGACAGGAAGTGGTTAAGTGAAAATGCATGTGGAGGGCACAGCTTCATGTCTGGCAAAGATGAAATGGGAAGAAATGATAGCTTATATGTGCCCTAATATAACACTTCTTCACTCCAAATGATGCAAGTTTTTATCTTCAGTTTTCCCATCTTTAGTATGGAGAAAATACCAAAGAAAATTGGTGAAGGTTGATATTTTGGGACACAAATCTATGCATTCTCCATAACACCTGAGTTCTTCTCCTTTTTCTTTTGCTTGATGTTCCAGCAGCACCTGGCCACTCTTTTTTCTTTGTAATTATATTGTGGAAGCAAGATTCTAAAATGACCTGAAGACTCTGTCCCTTACCCCCGCCCCCCACACCCTATAATTAGCCTCTTGATTGGGGGTGGGACCTATGAAAATAGGATAGAATTCCCATGATTAGCTTACTCATCCCTCAACTTTGAGTTAATCAAAAGGGAAATTGTTAGATGAGGGCCTGACCTATTCAGGGGTAGTTTAGTCTCATTTGAGTATCTCTTAGAATATCATAGGCTGGGTGGCTTAAGAACAGCAGAAATTTATTTCTCACAATTCTGTGGCTGTGAATTCCAACATCAGGGTGTGGGCAGAGTCAGTGTCTGGTGAGGTTCAGCACAGAATGCCATCAACGTCCTCACCTGGCAGAAGGGGCAGGCAGTTCCCTGGTATTCCTTTCATGAGACACTAGTCCCATTCGTGAGGGCTCTGTTCTTAGAAACGAATCACTCACCAAAGGTCCCCACATCCTAATACCATCATGTTGGGGATTCGTTACAATGTAATAATTTAGCAGAGGTGTAAACATTTGGTCCATGGCAAAGGGAGTCCTTTAAATGAGGGTGGGGCATTGGAGAGTCAAGTTTTCTGCTGGTTTTGAAGAGGCAAACTGCCAGACTGAGGAGGGCAACATGGCCAACATCTAATAGAAGACTCTAGGAACTGAAGTGGTCCTCTACCAGCAAAAAACAAAACAAACCAACAAACAAGAAACAACCTAGAGTCTCCATCATACCGTCAGGAGGAAATGAACACTTTCAGCAACCCAAGAGAGCTTGAAAGAGGGTGTTCCCTTAGTCAGGCCTCTGGATGTGGTTGCATCTGCCTAACACCTTGATTTCTACTTTAAGAGGCCCTGAGTAGAAGAAGGACTGAGCTATGACATGCCTGGCTCCTGACTCACAGATGCTGTGAGATAATAACTTGGTTGTTTGGGGAAGCTGTGTGTAGTTCTTTGTTTTGTCGTAATAGAAAAATGATATAAGAGGAGACACATGCCACTGAGCATGAGATGTAACCTCCTGAGTAACTGCTGAGGAATCAGACAACACAACTGAAGTGTAGGGGTGTTACTGATCCACAGGGTCAACACTGGCCAATGAAATTAAATAAAAGATGGGAGGATGGTGAGCATAAATTCCCAACTTCAGTGAGCCACTATTATGGTTCTGTTCTGGAATGTCCTCCAAAACTCTTGTTTTGACGGTTTAGTGTTCAAGGCATCAATGTCCAGAGGTGGGATTTTCATAGGAAATGATTGAATCATCAAGGTTCCAACCTTCTCATGGATTATTAATCTTTCCATGGATAAACTTTTCAATGGATAAATAATCTGAAAGGACTGCTAGAAGTTAGTACAACTACAGGTGGCTGGGGCATGGTCACTGGGGGTGTTCCCTGGTGGACCGTATCTTGTCCTGCCCTCTTCCACCCTCCCACTCCCCAGCTTTCTGATTGCCATCAGCTGAGCAGTGTTTCTTTGTCCTGACCTTCCACTATGATGTACTGCCTCACTCTAGGCTCAGCAATGGAGCCTGCTGACTGTGGACTAAAACCTCTGAAACCATGAGCCAAAATAAACCTTTCCCTCTCTAAGTTGTTCTTTTCAGGTATTTTGGTCACAGGGACAAAAAACTGCATAACATACTCACTGTTTTTGTGGAACCTTTCTAAAGATACCCTACGTGTCAAAGGAAAACACCCTACCTACTTAACTTGGTTTGTCTTTTTCCAGCCTATTGTGAGTTGTAGATACATTTGTATGATACCACATCACATTTTGCTTATTTCTTTCCTCTCCAAACTTGCTACTTTGGTCTTGAACCTTTGATCCTTCCTGCAAAAGTTTGGCTTTCTGATGGATCTGAACTCAGTCACATAAAAATTAAGTGCAGATTCAGAATTTGAATCTAAATCTGACTCTAAAGCATAAATTTATTTCAGTATACCTATTTCATTTTCAAGAAATTACATTTAAAACATGAAAAAAAATTCCTGATAGAGGCAGCGTACAATTTTTCTTTCAACAACCACTACAGGAAGACATGGAGTAGGGATTTCAGACTCTGTTGTTATTCAAAATAGAGGTGATATAACTGTTATAAGGAACAATTTCTGGCTCTTTCAGTATGTTCAATTAACCACAGATACATCTGGAAATAAAGAATTCTGCAGCATAAGTGATGTTCATATATATAATGTTCATCGCTTATGGACGGTCTTGGGCAATAGAATTATAAAAGTCATTTGCTTTTCTCATGGTGAGGAAAGAATTTCAGGCATGTCCTTACTTTTCATATTTTTAGAGTTGTCAATACATTCCCTAAACTTGGAATTTTGCCTTGAACTATTTCCGAAATGCTCTTTTTGTTGAGCAGCGTTCAATGAGCCTGAGGCAGAGTTTTAGGCAAATAAACAAAAAAGCAATACCAAAGTGCATGTTTAACTCTGAGTTTTATTGGTAAATGAAAATATTCTTTTCAGATTACTTAATATGTTCAGTGCATTAGGGCCTAACAGGGTGGGCTCACATCTGTTGCACAAATAATAGATGCCAGAGAATACATAAATTCTTGTTTCTAATTTATTTTTCTACTAATGAACTTGTGGATAAGAAACTTGATGATTGTAGCTATGAGATTAAAAACATTGGAGATATTTGTCCTTTGGGATCTGTTGCAGATTTCTTGGGGACATACAAACTGCTCAGTTTGAAACTTTTCCCAATAATCTGAGTTGAGTCCTTTGGTAGTCACACACATATCTCTGCTGATCTCTGAATTGCAGATGCCTAAGAAGTAAATCCTGCCTGAAGTTTGGACAGACATCTTGCCTCAGGAATTTGAAGTTGAGATGGAGACCATTAATGAGGTGGGGCTCATCTCTTAACTAGAAGGTAATTGCCTTCTCCCTGTTGTGTGGAAGGAAGCTTAAAAAGCTCAGCTAATTTTTTGTTGTATTTTCCATTCTCCTTTGCTGCTTTATAGAAATATATTATGAAGAGGGAATGCCAACAAGGATGACTTTTGTTTTCCTTTCTATTTTTTTATTTACTTATTGATTCATTGAACACAAATGGAGTACAGCTATTGTTTCACTGGTTGTACACAAAGTAGAGTCACACCATCTGTGCGTTCATGCATGTGTACACAGGGCAATGGTATCTGTCACACACTCTGTTATTAATTTTACCCCCCACCCACCCCCACCCCTCCCTTCCCTCTATGCTATCTATCCTTCCTCCATTCTTGCCATCTTTCCCCCCCACATTATGCATCATCATTCATTTATCAGAGAGACCATTCGGCTTTTGGATTTTTTGTTTTCCTTTCTTGATCCATTCTTCATCCTTATCTTCCCTGCTTTGTTTCTCCATCATCTGATTCAACAACTCCTGTGCCCACCAGCTTCCAGTGGGTTTGGCCAATGGGGTGGAGGGATCAGTAGGTGATCAAAAGGCAGGAAGAGAGGTTGGGGTGTTTATTCTTTGGCCTCTTCCAGCTTGGACTGCAGATTTGCAGTGTCTGTATTTCTATGTTAAGGTCACAGATTCTGCAGAGTGGTTTTTCTCTTTTGGCTATAATGAGAGATCTCACTAACTTGCAATGAATGCACCCCAGGCTGAGCACAGGGCAGGCTATATTGCCACCTTTAGGCCTAGAGGAACAAGAGGAGGGAGCCTAACTTTGCCTTGCTGCTTCCCTTAACTCTGCCCTTAATGCATTCAAAGTAGGCTAATTATGCTTTTTGAGAGTGCCATATGCCTCCTGCTGGATCATGCCTGATCAGTTTGACTGTGCTCCTGAAGTCCTAATCCCTTCCTGGGTCCCCATTGTGGAATATATCTATGACTTTATAATAAATTTCTGTTTTAGTTCAATTTGTCTTAAAACCAAAAAACCCTGATTAACCATGGTTCACTGAGTTATACTTACATATAGAGTACACAGGTAGACCTGGACAACGTTTCAAAACAGGATAGGACACTTCACCAATAAGTCAAACACACTCTTGCTATGTACAAGGTACTGTGATATGTAATGCAAATCAACTTTATATTTAAATTAACCATGCTTTTCCTCACAATTAAGTGTGGAGATACAGGGAAGTAGGTTGCAAAGATGCAGATATAGTACAAAAGTGTATGAAGAGAACCAGACAGGAAAGCCAAATGCAATGAAGATCAAAGGGGGAAGGAATCTGGTGATACAGAGAGAAAGGAAGTGCATCTCTGTAGAAGCAGTTTGGTTTGAGCTTGGCCTCAAGGAAGGGTAGATTTGTATGAGTCATGGGTAACAAGCAGTTGAAATTTTCTAGCAGGAGGCAAAGTGTCAGCAATTGCATGCAACCAATTTGATAAGAATGAAGAAACAGACATTAATATCTCATGTACATATGTGACTGCATGATCAATGTGATCCTATAAAATGTACACTCAGGAAAATGAGAAATTATACTCCATTTATGTATGATTTATCAAAATGCATAAATTCATTCTATTGTCATGTATGACTAATTAGAGCAAATTAAAAAAATTAAAAAATCAATTAAAAAAAGAGAAACAATAGGTAAGATAATATAGGGCCATATTAATGGGTGAATACCAAACCTCCTGGAAATACAACACTTTTGCTTACCAGACTAGAGAAATCTTTCCCTTTCTAGGCAATGGGGGATTGATTAGAAAAGAGTTTTGAACAGAGCTGTGAAATGGGTTTGATTTGAAACAAGACTACTTGATCTGCTGGATGAACCACTTGATCTCAGGTAGAGTAAGAATAAATGTCTCAGCAGGAAGTGGCAAGGTCTCCAGATGATACTGGGGATGGTATGTGTTCTGCTAGGTAACTGGTAACTGGACCCATATGTTCCTCTCACTGGTAAAGCTATTTCCTCCCCTTGTATCAGCTTGAGTCTTTCTGACTCCCATTATTAGATGATTACTTGTGTGCTCCTGCTTTCCTCTCCCATCTTCTCTATAAATAAACAGACCTGTGGAGCTCTGTGCCTCTCTTCTGAAGCCCACCTCCTGGTACATCTAACTATGTTTGTCCTGGTACTCCTCTCTGTGGGATGGTGGGAAATTGGAATCAACTGCTTTCTCTGATTACAGGCATACATTAGTAAACTGTTATATCTGTGCTGCATGCCATTTTTGCTATTTGATTCTGTTCTGGGCTTGATGATTTTTGTGCTCTAGGATAATTAATCTGTTCTACCCACTGCTGCTTGATAAGGATGGAGACAGATAAGAAGATCAGTTAAAGGCTGGGCAAGTGGTACTAACATCCCAGAGAGTCTTGGGAAGAGGTAGAGACATATTCAAGCAGAAGCTACAGGATTTGGTAGCTGATGGTAGGAGGTATATAGGATGTACCATGATATTGAACCTAGATTATTAGGATAATGGTATTGTCATTCAAATAACTATGGAAAATTGCCGGGCGTGGTGGCGCACGCCTGTAATCCAAGCGACTTGGGAGGCTGAGTCAGGAGGATCGCGAGTTCAAAGCCAGCCTCAGCAACTTGGTGAGGCCCTGAGCAACTCAGTGAGACCCTGTCTCTAAATAAAATACAAAATAGGACTGGGGGTGTGGCTCAGTGGTGCAGTGCCCCTGGGTTCAATCTCTGGTTCCAAAAAAAAAAAAAAAAGTCAAACAAACTAACTATGGGAAATTGGATTAAAACAGGATATATGGGAACCAGTATGGATTTTGAAGTTAGGTTTGGAATATGTACAATGTAGAAACTGATGGTAAAACTGAGAAGAATTCTTGAAAAGAGCTAGAAATGTTATTCAGCAAAGAGGCCAGGGTTAGATGCTACAAATGTATTTGAAGTTGATGTTTTAAAGAAGGCCGTTGGTTCAAAATCTGAACAAGGATGCTAAAATCCTTGATGCTAAAATGTTTAATAGCATTATCTAGCTGAAACAAATAATGGAAAACAAATCCCTATGCACGGTACTAAATAAGCAAAGTTGGGAAGGGGTATCAAGTGCCTTGTGGATCTTTTGTTCTTTGCTCCTTATTTTTCCTAGGGAGTGAAAAAGTAGTCACATGAATAGAAGCACTCCCAAAGAGAGCTTTCATGCTCCATTCAACATGAACATATTCTTTGCGATTTCCCGTGACCTTCTCCTAATCCCTTCACACACCCTGGTGAATAGACCTCAGGAGAAATGAACTCATTAAAGTATGTAGGTTCATAATGAGATAATAAATAATGCAGCAATCCCACTCCAATAAAGATACTCTGTTGACTTTGGCATTTACCTAAAAATCTTCAGAGAAGAACCTTCTGGGCATTGTTTTGGCAAGATTTAGTAGATTTCTGTCTTACCTGAAAGGCATTTAAAATAAAAATGGTTGTTATTCTAAATTGATTGATTTCCTTACAGATATTTCAAGGATGTTTCAGCAAAAGTTATAACCAAATTCATCTGGTGGCCCTGGGTGCATCTGTGGAATTCTTATAGCCCCACAGGTCATAATATCAACAATGACCTTTCATTGTCAACAACACCTTTCATTGCTCTCAGTGCTATGCGCCTTTAAGTTTATATGAACAATGAAGTTTCTATAACATTGGGAGACTATGTCATATATTCAAGGTTTTTTCCTGCTTTACGTTTCTGGTTTCTAGAGACAGGTCCAAAGTCATACAGTAAGTGATCGTCCTAGCCACTTCCTTATCCAGCATGGGGAGGGAAGAAGCCTGACTAACAAAAACATGGCTGATATGGGAATCAGAGAGATCAGGTATTAATACAGTCCCAGTACCAATGACTAGTTGTGGGTAAGTCATTGAGACTTTCGGTTTATTTTTACAGATGTTCAAAGTCAGTCTCAAATACTATAGTTTATATGGTTATCTCAGGGAGCTTCATCCACCAGGTACCTAGGTAGTTCCCTTGAGGAGAAATCTTTATTTGCCTGTCTTCTTGTCTTTTGTTTCTTATTGGTTCTCAAGGGGAGCTATCTCTCTTCCGTGACTCTCCCATCAACAACTATTCAGGGAGTTGGATGTATGCTGCACCCTGTGATATTTCGTCTGCATATAGAAGTACACAGGCAACCTTGCATAGGCAGGATGCTGACTAAGAGAGAAGGAAGCAGTTGAGGGAATCTATACTCAGGGAATATATTCTCTATTGAAAAATCAACTTCTAAATTCACAGGTTTGACAGAAGAACCTCCAATTTGGTGCTCTTTCCTCAATGACTCCAGAGTGGATTTTTATCTACGTTATCTCTCTTACTTGCTTGACTAAGACTGTCACCCACTTTCTTCTATCCCATGCATGTCTTCTTTTGGATTCATTGAACTCTGCAAAGGAAGAAACTGAATTGTTTTTATGAAGGTCATGCTTATAATCTCCTCTGAGTTCAGGTGTGTCCTTCACTGTAAGCATATACAAAAATTTTTATCTGTTCTGCTAATTCTTAAGTTACCCAAGGGAAGAACCATTCATCATTCTTTTTGGATTTCTCAAAGAACCCAGCAACTTGTTGGTTACTGGATGAATAAATAGACACTGGTTACATATCACCTGTCTGCAGCCTGTGGTAAGATTTTCTTCTCACTTCTGCCTTGTACTTTAGGGAATTGTTTAGTTGTTACTTCAACCAAAAATGATTTTTTCCTGCCAGATTTTATTACATGAGATATCCTTCATTTGAGTATTCATGGCAATTTTTTTTTGAAAATCTAATTGCAGCCTGAGATACTTTACCTCACAACCTAGTTAAATGTGCACATTAGTCTTATATTTATTCATTCGATAAACTTTGGAAACTTAACTATGTCTATGATGGGGGTTACATTAGTGAGATGATATAGTCATTGTCTTCAAGGAGCTCATGATCTAGGGTAGTGACTCATAAACCAGTCCATCCATCAGACATTACCATATTGTCATGCTCAAGCTGTAGTATTAACAAAAGGAAAACAAGGGAGTCTTTAGGTAGTTTTCACAGAAGAGATCATGTTCAGGTTTAAAAGTGAGAGGTGAACGAATGCTCAGATTATGTGTGTATGTGTATGTGTGTGTGTGTGCACAAATGCACGTGCAGAATGAACTGGGGTTTAAAGATTAGCAATTTAGGGTCAGTTCCAAGCATACTGCAAGGGTGCACTGATGAAGATTGCTGAAGCATAGGACACAAAAAGGGAGAGAACTGAAAGATCAGATTGTGTAGGAGAGCTGGGGCCAGAGCATGACAGACTACTGTCTGTCCGTGGCACACTAGGAACCACCAAAATAACATAAACAGAAGTGGGAATCTTCATTTTGTTGACTTAGGACCTCATTTCCTTAACAAGACCCCTAAACTACAAGAAATAAAATCAAGAATCAATAAGTGGGGTGGATTCAAACTAAAAAGCTTCTCAGCAAAGGAAATAATCAGTAATGTGATGAGAAAGTCTACAGAATGGGAGAAAATCTTTATCACATACACCTCAGATAGAGCACTATTCTCCAGGAAATATAAAGAACTCAAAAAAACTTAACACCAAAAAACCCCCTAATAACCCAGTCAATAAATGGGCTAAGGAACTGAGCAGACACGTCACAGAAGAAGATGTATAATTGCTCATCAAATATATGAAAAAATGTTCAATGTCTCTAGCAATTAGAGAAATGCAAATCAAAACTAAGATTTCATCTCACTCCAGTCAGAATGGCAATTATCAAGAATACAAGCAACCATAGGTGTTGGCAAGGATGTGGGGGAAAATGTACACTCCTACATTGCTGGTGGGACTGCAAATTGGTGCAACCACTCTGGAAAGCAGTATGGAGATTCCTTAGAAAACTTGAAATGGAATCACCATTTGACCCAGCTATTCCACTCTTCAGTCTATACCCAAAGGACTTAAAATTAGCATATTGCAGTGATACAACATCAATGCTTATAGCAACTTACTTCACAATTAGAACCAACCTAGATGCCCTTCAATAGATGAATGGATAAAGAAAATATGGTATATATACAGAATGGAATATTACTCAGCCTTAAAGAAGAATGAAATTATGGCATTTGCAGGTAAATGGGTGAAACTAGAGAATATCATGCTAGGTGAAATAAGCCAATCCCCAAGAAACCAAAGGCCAAATGGTTTTTCTACTATGTGGATGTTGATCCATAGTGGTGTTGGGGAGGCAAGGGAAAAATGGAGAAACTTCAGATTGGGCAGAGGGGAGTATGGGGAAGAGAAAGGAGCGGGTATGGGGATGGGGATGGGAAAGATGGTGGAATGAGATAGACATTATTACTCTATGTACATGTAAGATTACATGAATGGTGTGACTCTGCATCATGTATAACTGGAGAAATGAAAAGTTATGCTTCATTTGTGTATGAGTTGAAAAGTGTTCTGCTGTCATGTATAACTAATTGGAACAAATAAAAAAAAAAGTTCTCTTCCACAACCCTTTAAAAAGAAAAAAAAGGTTACTTAACAGCCTCAGTTAAAAAAAAAAAAAAGAAAAGAAAAGAAAAAAAAAGATGTGGGAAATGTGGGAACACAAGCCACTTGAGTGTCCAAAATATGTTTTAGGCACTTTTTTTACATTTCTTTCATGATGCCTAGGAGAACTGCTTAGACATAGCAGACACTTGGTGAATTTTGGATAAATGAAGCTTTCTTAGTTCTGGCGCACCACTTAAAAGTCATAGAATTTTAGCAGCATTCACAACAAGACAATGTTGAGAATTCTTTGTTCCTGGGGACAAACTTCTGAAGTATGACCTTGCATTTCATATGACTTTTGTTCTTCAAAAATTGCTGCTGAATAATACTTTTTGTCAATTAGTTGGAATTGCATTTGGTTAATGGCATATGTAATTAGCCATCTTATCTTGCTCGGAAGGGCACCTAACAAGAGGTAAAATGAGCTATTTTCAATGGTTGTAAAATTACTCAGCCACAGAGAAGGAGGTCTAGACCCTTTAAGGACTCAGAGGAAATGGAGCTCAAACTAAAAAGAAAAAAGAGCCATCACGAATGGAAACTATTCCATAGAAGGAGAGAAAATTCAATTCAGAACTTTTTGGAATGTATTGTTATATATGTTAAATTTTCAAGAATTGATTAACTTTATCATATTCCCACATCCCATGTTTTTCCTTTTCCCATTACGATTAATACTCAACCAAAGAAAATCATTTCTTGTAGTCTCATGAATCTATTGTTTACCTTATCAAAACAAAAATAAGCTAGATAGTAATTAAAATTAACAACCAGCTACATAAAGTACAAGTATTAATAGAAAAGCTAACATTGATTTTGAGCTTACCATTGACCAGGTATTGTTTAAAGTTCTCTAAATGTATTTCCATGTAATCCTTGTAAAGACTCTATGAATAACAAAGTGGTACTGAGACAGTCTTAACATTAGCAAGGAAATAATTATTTTCTCTACTTTTTTGATTAACATCTAGACTTGTGCTGCACATTACAGCAGCCATTAGCCACATTTGATTTTTTAAATCAAAATGAATTAAAAATTAAATAAAATTCAAAAATTCAGTTCCTCACCTCAGCTACATTCATTTTATTACAACTGTTTAATAACCATGGGTGGCAGGTGGCTACCATTTTGGACTGGAACAGACATGGGATACTTCCATAACCACAGAGATTTCTGTTAGAGCTGTTCTAGAAAGACCTGACAAGTACTTTTAGAGAATTCAGTATATTTAATGTTAGAAAAGAACTGAGGGGTCATTTTGTTCGATCTATTCATTTTCTGTTGGAAAACTATTTGCCAAATCCAACTATTTGCCCTTAAGGGATTGGCTTAAGATTACATAGTTTATAAATGAGAGAGACAGGATATAAACCTATACATCTTTATCCATGGCATGGATCAATCTATCAGACCTGTCTCTATTAAAGCACAACAGGAAGAGGGCAGTGAGGACCTGGCACTAACCATATACTTGGTCACAAATGCTTCTGTTATTTTAAATTCCAGGAGGAGTGTAGTATGGTATGACTAAGGTCAATTCAGCTCTGAAGGTCACAGGTTAGAGTTCACTCTTGTGGATACCACATTAATACTCAGGTAAAAAAAGGAACACATGGAGCCAGAGAATGGCCTATTTTATGGGTGAGAATAAGAGATGGAGGAAGCAAAATTGAAACTCTATTCCTTGCTTCAAGGCTTAGGGACATTGGAAGACTTCAGTGACCCCTGCTTTTTCTTTTATGGCAATCTAGTCATAACATTTGCTCAGCACCTCTGAGGGTGGCTTGTACCAAAACTGTGGGTGGGAGCTGATGCCTGGGAATATGTTAGAAAGTTTCTGATTGGTATTTTCATTGTAACACTCTTTGATTTAAAAAAAAAATTAAATCTATCCATCTTCTGCTGTTGGACTTCAGTGGGGATGGGAAAGATGGTGGAATGAGATAGACGTTATTACTCTATGTACATGTAAGATTACATGAATGGTGTGACTCTGCGTCATGTATAACCAGAGAAATGAAAAGTTGTGCTTCATTTGTGTATGAGTCGAAAAGTGTTTAGCTGTCATGTATAACTAATTGGAACAACAACAAAAAACTCCTCTTCCACAACCCTTTAAAAAAAAAAAAAAGGTTACTTAACAGCCTCAGTAACCACTTAACAGCCTCAGTAACCACTGCTTACTTGGGTCTCTGTCTTGCAGATGGCAGATTGTGGAACTTCTCAACCTCTAAAATTTAATGACCCAGTCCTTCACAGTAAATCTCTTTGTATACACCTTTATATATCCTATTGGTTTTAATTCTCTGGAGGACCCCGATTACACATGGAACTGTTTATAGTATTCCTCTATAAATTTTTACTACTTTAAGTTCTATAGTTGCATCTCCTTTTCATTCATGATTTTATTAATTTTTTTTTCTCTCAGTCCAACTAAATATTTATCAATTAATTGTACTTTTCAAAAACTAATTTTTGATACTCTGTATTTTTCTCACTTTCATTTAAATAATTTCCTTTGTAATCTTTATTTTTTTTTTCTTCCTTCTATTTGATATAGGTTTACATTGCTTTCCTTTTTCCAATGTCTTACAGTGGACTCTCAGGCTGCTGATTTGAAATCTATTATTTTGTAATATAGTTGTGTGCAACATAAATGTCCCCTCTAAGCACTGCTTAATTTCATTTGTTTTGTGCATTTACATCAGCCTCAAATCTGATTACATATAGAAACTTTAGTGTAGGTCTCTTCTTCCCTTTATGTATTAATGTCATATATATGGCATCTTTCTGTTAGAAGTTCAATGTAATTTCATAAGTAGTTATATGTAACCTCACATTTTTGATTCAATTGAAAGATTAGAGGAAGATTTGTCCATACAGTCTGTGATCTTTATCCATGTACATACTTCTTCCTGTGATTCTTATTTCTTCGTGTGGATTTGAGTTGTCATTTGAATCATTTCCTTTTGGAATGAACAACTTTCTTTTATGTTTCTTAGAAGACTGGTGTTTTGGCAACGAAGTGTCTATCTTGTTTATTTGGAAACACTTTTATTGAACATTGATGTTTAAAAATTTAAAAACATCAGTACACTACATTTTCAGAGCTGCTTTGGGTTTACAGAAAAAAGTGAACACAAACTACATGTAATTTCTTTTCTCTCTGCCCTAAATTTTCTCAGTTCTTAGCATCTTGCTTTGATATAGTACGTTTGTTATAATTCGTGAACCAATATCCATCAATATTCATTTATATATTAACAGAAGTCCATAATTTACTTTAGGGGGTCACACTTGTGTCATACAGCTTTATAGGTTTTGCCAAATGTGTCATATCATGTACCCACTATTATACTAGCATATAAAGTAGTTTCGCTGTCTTACAAATCATCTTTGCTAAATCCATTAATTCCTACACCCTTCACCTCACCTTAGCAACCACTAATTCTTTTGCTATCTTTGTTTTTTCCTTCCAGAGTGTTGTATAATTAAAATCATACAGTACAGAGCCTTTTAAGACTGTCTGCTTCACTTAACATCTACTTAAATTTCCTCCATCTCTACATGGCTTTATAGTTCATTTCTTTTTTACATCAGTGCATCCCTGTAGTTTATTCATATATGTATATAGGAAAGTTTGGGTAGAGTCATTTTGCCATTCTTCCCTTTTGCCATTCCTCCTCCCTCTCCATCAATCCCTTTCCTCTACTCCAATTATCACTCTTTTAATGCTGAATAATATTTCATTGTCTGGTGTACTTCAGTTTATCCATTTGCCTACTGAAGGACACCCTGATGGTGTCCAAGTTTTGGCAATTATGAATAAAATTGCTATAAATATTTGTTTGCAGATTTTTATGTGAATGTTTTCAACTGATTTGGATAAATACTTAGCATAATTGCTGAACAGTATGGCAGGACTGTGTTGAGCTTTGTGAAAAACTGGTTTTCAAAGTGGCTATACTATTTTGCAGTTCTATTGGCAATGAATGAGAATCCCTCATATTCTTGTCAAACATTTGCTTTCATCCATGCTTTGAGTCTTAGTCCTTACAGCAGACGAGCAGAGTCATCTCATTGTTTTAATTTGCAATTGCCTAATTACATCTAGCATTGAACACTTTTCATATGCTTGTTTGTCTTTATATGTTTTCTTCTTTTCTTGTGGTGCTGGGGATTGAACCCAGGACCTTGTGCATGCGAGGCAAGCACTCTACCAACTGAGCCATATCTCCAACCCATGTCTTTATGTTTTCTTTGGTGAGATTTCAGTTCAGATATTTTGCCCTTTTAATTAGGTTTTTTGTTTTCTAATTGTTGAGTTTTAAGAGTTCTTTATATATTTTTAGATACAAGTGCTTTATCAGGTGAATGTCTTGCAAACATTTTCCTCCAGTTTGGGTTTGTCTTCTCATTTTTTAACAGTGTCTTAGATAATGCAAAAAAATTAATTTGAATGAAGTACATCTTAATAGTTTTATTTCATGAATTATGCTTTTGTATCATATCTACAAAGTCAGTGCAAAACATAAGGCCATGTAGATTTTATTCAATTTGATATTCTAGAAAGTTTTGTACTTTCATATTTTCTATTTAAGTGTACCATTCATTTTGAGTTAGTATTTGTGAAAGGTATAAGCTTAGAGTCTAGATTATGCTTTGTTTTTAAGACATGAGAATGTTCAATTTCCAGGCTCTCTCTTGTGTTACATGGATATATTTGTCTATTCTTTCACTAACACCACACTTGATAACTGTAGTTTCATAGTAAGTGTAGAAATCAGGTAATCTTAGTCATTTAGCTTTGTTATTTATTATCATGTTGGTCATTTCTTCTCCATATAAACCTAGCAATCAGTTTATCAATATCCACAAAGTAACTTGCTAGGATTTTAATTGGATTTACATTAAATCTATATAACAAGCTAGGAAGAACTGATGTCTTAACAATACTGAGTCTTCCTATCCATGAGCATGGGATATTTTCTCATTATTTTAAATCCTTGATTTTCATTACCACAGTTTTATAATTTTATTAGTAGAGACACTTTATATTTTGCTGGATTTATACATAAGTATTTCTTTTCTGGTGCTAGTTTTAATGTACTGTGTTTTGAATTTCAAATTCCAATCTTTCATTGCTGGTACATATGAGAGGAATTGACTTTTGTCTATTACTTTTGAATCTTACAAGTGAATATGTTCATTTATTCATTCTAGGATGATTTTTGTTAAGTTTTTGGAATTTCCTTCATAGAGAATCATGTCATTTTTGTATAAAGATAATTTCACTTTTTCTTCACAGTCCATATACTTTCTTTTCTTTTCTTGCCATATTGCTTTAGATAGGACTTTCAGGAAAATATTGAATAGGAGCTGTGATAGGCAACATCTGCATTTTCTAAGGATAATTTTACTGAGTATGGCATTATTGATTAACATATATCTTCATTTAGCACTTTGAATGTATCATCTTATTGTCTCTGGCTTCCATTTCTTCCACTGAGAAGTTAGCTCCTAATTTTATTGAGAAGGCCTTCTATGTGGCAAATTCTTTTTCTCTTGTTACTTAAAATTTTCTCTGTCTTTTAACATTCTGACTCTAATATGTCTCAACTTTGGACATTTTTCATTTATTCTGTTTTGATTTTGCCCATCTAGTATGTACGAATTTGTGTTTTCTATTGGGTTTGGAAAGTTTTCAATTATTATTTCTTAGAATTTTTTTCTTGCTCATTTCTCTCTCCCACTTTTGTTGGTGTACTTAGTGATGTGCTACATTTCTGTGATGCTCTTCATTTTTCTTTAGTTTTCTTTCTGTTCTTCATGTTGCATAATCTTAATTGATTCACTTTGAAGTTCACTAATTTTTTCCTGCCACCTCAAGTCTACATCTAATTTCTATAGCAAAATTTTCATTCCAGTTATTGCATTTCAATAAAAGATGTCCAGTTTTTTAAAAATGATTTTTGTCTTTTCTATGTTCTGTTTCATAAGGTTATCATGTTTCGCCCCACCTTTAAGCATTATTTCTTATAATTCTTTGAACATATTTTTAATGACTATTCTCTAGTCTTTTTCTGTTAAAGCTGACACCTGATAATTCTCAAAGTCCACTTCTATTGCTTTATTATTCTTCTGTGTGGGTAAAGCTCTCCTGTTGCTTGGTGGGTCTTAATTTCCAGTTTAGATCTAGACATTTTAGATAATATTTTGTAACAACTCTGGATAGGTATTTCCCCACTTCTCCTCCTCTGTGCCTTGTTGTTGTTTGCCGTTTTTGCTTGCTAACTTGCTTAGTTACTTGTATTATTTAACTGACATTTATTTTACCAAAAGTGTGCAGATTTAAATGTTTCTAGAAGGTACAACCTTGGTTGGGCCTGTACACAATCTGATTTCCTCATTTCCTGCCCTAGGTTTTAGCCAGTTTCTTTAAAAATGTCTATCTCATATCCCTGTTGAGCTTTTACCTAGTTTTCCTCTACTGGTTTTACACCCAGCTGTTAGCCTGTAATATTTGCTGATTGTTCTAATGTTTTCAAAAATACCCTGGAGCATAAATTGTTCCACAGTCTGAGTCAATTAAATCTTGGTCATTTTGCAGAGGTAGTCTTTGAAGCTCATTCCAGCCCCCAAGAGGCCTCTTCTCAGCTGTCTCTTTCCCTGATTCTCTGTGCTAAACTATTTGGTTGACCATTTTGCTTATTACTATCCTGGAGCTTCCACGAATTTACCAATTGATTAAATTGCTTACCATCAAAGTCATCATCAATTTTGACATCGAACTTGGCTCAAACTTCCCTGGCTCTGTTCTAAATAAGGTAGATTCCCTTAGGGAAAGCCTTTGATCTCTGCATTGCTCTTGTCCACCTCTCCCCATAGTAGAAATTTTGTTCCATTACTCTTGGGGGTAGGGGTTAGAGCTTATGTCTCTCAGAATGACAGCTCCTCCTATAGAAGCAGGTCCATAGGTGGGAGTCATAGTCCTGGCCTTCTTGGTTTGCCTCTTCTTGCATGGGAATGTCAATCATATGAGGGATTTGGTATAATCTAAGAGCTCAATTTTTTTTGTTTTTTGCCACACTCAGAATAGATTTTCTACCCTTAGAGTGAAGGCTGAGTGGAAGAAGGGAGCCCCAGACCTCCCTGCTCATGTGTTAGGAAAGAGCTCCTGGAGAAAAATGCTGGTGGCCTTGGACTAGGAACCTGGGTGGGGAAGAGGGATTCCCTTCTTCTTGGATGCAGGCACCCAGAATAGAGCTTCTGTAACACAGAGCCAGGGACACAGAGTGGGGCAAAGGGATCTGTAATGGTGCGAATACCACAGAGTCTCACTGTTTTCTAGAGATTTAACTGTTCTAAAGGCATACCCTAAATGTAAAAAGACTTAATAAAATCAAATCCAGAAATCTAAAATTTAAAAGCAACAACAACTACAATCTCAACAATCACTTATGGTTATTTTCTTAGAAGTCTGCAGAATTCTTTCATGACACTGTCATTGAAGACATCTTGCTATTTTTGCTTTCTTTACATTATAATTTCATGTTTTCTTTCCTTATAAGCTTTCTAATTCTTTTCTTATGGATCAGGAGAACAGTCTGTGCCTACCTTGAACTTACTCAATATTCAGGCATCTCTAAAACATTTGGTGGACTGTGAGGACATGCCTCCAAGGATTGTGTTTGCCAGAAAAAAATGAAGCCCCCACTGCCCTCTCCACCAGGAAGTCTCCCTGGAGGACTAATTAAATGATTAAGTCCCAGGGCAGGTGGAGGATGGCTAGGACTCAGATCTGAGAGGGTGAAATAAAGTTGGAAGAAAGGGAATCCCTCTGGAAAGTGTGAAAATTGTGTTCACATTCAAGATTCCAATGGGCTTCCTGGGGGTTTCAAAAAGTTGGAGGCAGGGATGCCTTAGGAACCGCTGGGTACTATCTCTTCCCCCTCACGATGCTGATATGGACTTATTTACATAGAATTTAGTTTAAGAACTGGTGGATTCTGATGTCAGGAGGTGCTCCCTCAAGTGGAATCATGGAGATCATTAGTCATTTGTGATTTCTCCTTGGAAGAAAACGTCTGACTTTCCACACTGCTTAGCTTTCTGATGTAAGACATTTGTCACATATACAGTGCTACTGATACTTTGCAGCCCAGAGTCATTTGGTGTGGATGGTTGTATGAATTTCTGTGAACTTTTCAGGTAGTATTGAAGGGGAGCTTCAAGATCAGGACACACAGATCTGAACTGGGTGGAAAGAAAACAGTGATGGTTTATTAGGTCATCTCTGTTGTGGCCATTGCCATTGCACGATGAAATTAAATGTTCACCAACATTAGGCATTAAGAGCAGAGGTGGCTTTGGCATCTCCAGGGCTTTAGCAGTGCTCATTAGCTTCCCTGGTGGGTAGTCTGCCAATGGCTGATCGTTTTTCTGGCAAGATCTGAGGGCAGAAGTTAGCAACCATGTGGCTTTGCACAGGCTTTCCAGCTAACTAATAGTAATGACTTATAATAAAAGCTTTTTGAAAGCTCACTATGTGCCAGTAAACACTTTGCAATACCATTGGGAAATGAGGCTTTTTATTAACCTCATTTTACAAATGAGAAAACTGAGACACAAAGAAGTTGGGAGGCTTGCACATAGTGCATGGTCTAGCAACTGGAAAAGGAGGGAGTCTACTCCCAAGTTGGCACTGTTGGCTGATATTCTATACTTCCTCTGCTGAGGTTTGTAGAAGGAAGGATATATGACTCTGGGGAGATAATAGAATGCAAGTTCCAGGGAAAATTGCCTTAGTACTTAGAATGATCTCAGTTCTCATTTTTTTTTATACTCCAGGCCAGAGTATCCTTGGGAAACTGTTCACACTTGTTAGTGGTTTCCTTTTTACTTCTACTGTTTAATCATAAAGAATATAGGATTTAATAGAGACAGTTCACATTGTTTTCAAATTGCCATGCTTGTTGTGAGAATTAAAAAACATATTTTCTGTAATCACACATTTATGGATCTAATCTAATATCAAAAGGAAGCTGACAGAAAAATTAGGCAATTTCTGTTGCTATGATCCTCATATACACTGAAAGAAAGATTATCCACACTATATACTTATGTTCTTTATAACATTTCTACTATTTTGCTTATCCACCTTTGAAGTGAATTGCTACATTTTTCTACATTTTATTGTCCACAAATAATCTATAACCTGTCTTATAGTATTATAAAGACTTTATTTGCATGTTTTCTGAGGAGATGCACTTACCATTGTTTACCATATAATCCTCTTATTTGGAGAGATTCAGAAAGAAATATTTGCTCTATACCATCTGCTCAAGTAACTTATTGACACCCTTTTGAACTGAAAGTTCCAAGTATGTTGCCAGTCCAGATTTTTCTTCTATGCACTAGACTTATGAATCAGTTACCACCTGGATACTTCTGACTGCAATACTGCCTGTGGTGAATGCTGTGATGTGTTGTTCAGAACCCTGTTTAGGAATAAAGTATCTCAGCTATGAGAGTGTTCACAGCTGCCAAGTCATCAGTCCCCTTCAGGGATTGGCTTGACTGAAGAAAGTCACTTCAATCTCATGCCCCTTTCCTGGGGCATCCTCCTTCTAACGAACAATAAAGGGTCTAAACACCTCTCTCATTCAATGGGGACAAACCAGAGAGTAGTTCCATTTTCAGAGTTCCTCACTGGGTTGGCTGGGACTTCTGTTGAGACTGCATTGCTGCCCAACACCTTCCTCTGGCCAATCCTGCTAAATTTCCATTTGCTTTGTCATGAGATGATTCCAAGAGCACTTTCTAACAAGACTCCTGCATTTTGATCTCCACCACCTAGTCAACTTTCCAGGAAACCCAATTTGTGATTCTAACAGGTATCTTAAATATTGCATATGTGAAATTTAACACAGGTTTTGGGGAAAAGATAAGGACTTTATTGTATTTCCCAAGTTAGATAATGGCATTTATTCAAACATGAAGCTAGAGAATTTGGAGTTCTTCTAGACTTTCTTTTTCTTCATTATTATTATTATTACTATTATTATTTTGTCTGTTGGTCCTCTTAAATTCATTTCTAAGTGTTCTCTTCTCTCCATTCCCACTGCTGCTGCTATGAATCAAGCCTCTATTTTTTCACTTGACAAGAACAGCAGACTTTTAACTTATGTCTAGATTGCTTACTTATTATTCACTTATTGGTATCCTGCTACATCTTCTTGACACTCAATATTCCCATACTTGCCAAAGGTGTTTAAAGGAAGCACCTGCAACTCTCTGCCTGGTGGCTTTCTCTGGCCTCTGGAGACTGCAAAGTTTTTGCCAGGGGCAGCCCTCCACCCTTGGAAAATGAGGATTGGGGGATAAATACTCTGATAGGTGTTTTCTGCATGGTCTCCCAGATGTCTCCTTAGGATTTGAACTTTGTTGACTGTGGTTATAACCTTTTCAATTACATATCCTTGACACTGTTCCCTTCTGTGTTCTACCTCCTCAGTCCTTTATCAGTACTTTCTGGTATCCTCTACCCAGCAAACTGGTTTCTTAGGAACTTGCCTTAGTCTGGGTTGCCCCAGAAGCAGGTCCTGAGACAAGGATTTGAATGCAGGAAGAGTTATCTGATAAAATAAAAATGTGATCATTTTGTTGTCGAATTTAAAAATTTAGGCTGCCAAAGGATGAAGCTCAAAGTCCTTTGCAAGATGTGCAAGGCCTTCGGATTTATGGCAGGATCTTTGCTACTCCACTGAGCTGGCAGACCTGGGTCACGCCACTCCTAAATAATCCAGAGTCATCTTGCACTCACATAGAAGGTGGGCCTCAAGTTTCCAGGTCTAGCTGGACCAGACTAAGCACAAGACACACTGAGAGTTTGAATAGTCAAAACAAAATTTCATTGGCCAAGAAATAAACTTTCTTATTCTAGACATACAAAAATGTGGGCTTCTCAGTAACACCTCACTGATATATTTTCCCTTCTTCATCCTATTTTGATGAGATTTGAACTAAAATATCTCAATTTTGCACAGTTGAATATTTCTTACATAATGAAGACCATGAAATTTCAGAGCTCATAGGAAAACTAGGGTGGGAAAACAGGCGTTTCTTGTTTGTGCCTTTAACTTGGCCACTAGGGTCCAGATGGAAATGAAAACCAAAGCTAATTTTATTACCTTTGAAAACAAGGCCAAGTGAGAAATATAGGAGTGGTATTTGGCTTGGTAAAGTGGCTTGAGATACAAGGGAGACCAAGTTTGAAAACAAGCCAAATGCAGTTAAAAATTATGAATCTCTGCCCAAAGCCTTATGCTGATCTGTTATTTAATCCTGCACACACTTTAAGGAGTCTCCACTTAACACGTAACACGATGGCCTTAAATCGAATGTCTTATCCTGCAGTCACAAATGTAAATACCATTTCCCCAGGGATCACTTTCTGACTCCATAGTCTGTGTTTTAGTGTATCCTGGAGTTTTCTTTGTAACCATTGCAGTGATTTATAATTGTTTCTTTGAGTTCCATCTCCCTCACTGAACGACAAGCTCCAGGAGGATGTGGATCCTACCTATGTGGTTTACCACGGTATCGTTAGTACCCAGCAGTGAGCCTGACACATGATGAGAACTCTAAATATGGGTTGAATAAATGAATAATCAAAACAGAATTGATACCACATCTGCTTTCCCATACTTATTTTCTTTGCAGTGCAGCATACTTTCAACAGATTGAGGCAAAGATACTACAAAGTGTCTTTGTAAAGGTAGTGCTTAATTACATATTAATTGGCAACTCTAAAGTAAGCAAACATTGAGCACTCTGACCAGATCTGAAGGTATTGGTGACTTTTTTTTTCTTCTAATGTATGCCACCCTTCATGGACTGTGGGGTCGGAGGAGCTTGCATTAGGAATTCACCCACAGAGAGAATGCTGGACCTGGGCTGTCCAATGAAGGATTTTGCACACAAGCTAAATTAAGTCTTTGAATGGCTATCTAGAACCACTTAATCCTCTCTCACCCCCTTTTTTTTCTAAATCCCTGGCTTAGCCCATAAGAAAATTTTATGACAATTCTAGCCCATGACAATGATTAGCCTTGTGACTTGGTCTTCAGGCTGCTTCTGTGGCTATGAGGTGGCTATTACAAAATGCATGTAGACTACATCTGACCAAAGAAAATGACATTTTTTTCCCTATATGCTCTTTGATTTTTAATTAGGAAAAGCTTTCCCAGAAGTTCCCTGTAAGAACTTCCTCTCAAGGAACTCTGGCTAAGTCGGGTCACATGCATAGTGGGAAGGGGATTGGGAAAACACAGGTCTGGCATTTACAACTTCTTCCCTGGGTCTTCTCATGAGAGTTCTGTCTTCTATTAGAGAGTAGCTCAGGCATAGATAAAGGTGTATTCCACAATCACCTCTCAGTGGAATGAATGTACCAACTCCCAAGTTATTTTTAAAAACCTTGATTGCATATGGGTTTTCACAAGAGTTGAAGGGAGATTTGATAATTTAAATGATTTATTGATAAAAACAAACAAAACTTGTCCCTAATATCTGTCTCTAGCATGCCCTAAAATTTTCTCTAAAACATGTTGTGTTAATTCCATTTCTTTCCTTTTTTTTTTCTTGTGAATGACAATTCCAAAGCTATGCCTCTCAGTTGAGAGAAAAGGCTGAAAAAGTACCTAAGAAGTAGACTGAAGGTCCACCAGTGAAATGCTGTCTGCCCTCCTCCTACCCTCCATACAACTGGGATTCTTGGAATTTCCTGAATATATCATGTGGTTCTTGCCTTTGCTCCCCTTAGCCTATTAATAAAATCTTACCAAATTTTTACAGAAGAGACATCAGAACTGGGCCTTAAATTCCTCCAATATTCTCTCTTCTCTCATTACCCTTCTTTCTTCCACAATCCATATCATTATAGTTGTGTCCCTATTTTCCTCACAACAGACCATCTCAAATATTATACGATAGGCTCTCTTATTTATGATGGTACTTTAATGATGTAGTATCCAGTGTACAATCTATGTTTGGTGCAGATTCTCCCTCTTCCCTGCATCCATGCCCTTTGCAATATAACTTGGAGTTTCAACTTACTAATGGGAGGAGTGGCAATTTCCTTACCCCTTGAAATGGCGTGAGAGCCACCTGTGCTCTGCTCTGAGTAACTTTGTGATGAATGAACAGTAGTTTTCAGGCTATATCTAAACCTAAGTTCCTCCATTCTATAAAGCAGTAGTTTGCCATGAGTTACCTCACTTTGAGTGTAAGTGCTGGGATAGAATGATTCTGTACCATGTCTATACAAGTAAACAATCACCAACTGTCTAGAACAACTGTGAGGCATAAACTGATTAGTAAATTAATTGTGCTAATAAAAATGGCCATCTGTGAGTTTATCAAACTAAATCAGAAACACATGGGTGCATTGGCCTATCAGGCTCCTGAGTTTACCAAACACTCTAGATACCAAACAAATTAATCTGAGATCCATAAAAGGAGGAAAGAAGCACCCAAAAGTAGACACGGTGGCACACTGACCCCATCACCTGGTCATTCATCTCAGTCCTTGCCAAGGAAAATCACCTTAGCAACAAACCTCCATTTCTGTCCCCAGGCGTCAGCACAGCATGGTTTTTCCTGCCCTTAATGACCAAGGTCCATTCCAAGCTGACACTTCAGACTGACCTTCTGAAACTGCCATTGTCTGGACTCTGGCCTAGAAATAAGTTCCTGCACTTCAACAGCTCTGTGCCCTGAACAAGTTTCTTTGGCTGGTTTGTAATCTTATCTGACCACCTTACACTGACTCATTGCATTCATATCTGTTCTCTGCCGTTTCTCTCAGTTTAGCCTCCTGAACTCCTGTGGCTGCCTTCACCATTTCTTCACTTTTCTGTGATGTGACTTTAGTGTTATAGATAATAGTGGTTAAGATTGGAATAAAAACTTGTGAGATTGCCAAACTTGTGATTATCAGGTGACCCATGAATATTTGGTGAATTTCAAGTGCTGCAAGTGTTGTATCTTGTGAATTTTTTGTTATCCAATAAATTCTGAAGTTGTTGAAAGACCCAAATATGTTTGGTCTACATTAATAGCATAGCTCAGTCCCCAAAACAGGCTGACTTGTGGCTTGCCACATTTGTTAGCCAAACAAAAGAGATGGTATGTTAATTTGAATCCAGCTCCAGTAGGCCTGGTATATTTCTTTTCTCATTAGCCTGGGAATATTTTCACAACATCATAGGGTTAGGGGGCACTGATCCCAGGAAGAGAAGAGCTGAGGCTAACTTAGAGAAGCTGGTAGTCAGTAGGCCCAAATCAAGTGGGAGAGCCATGTCAAGAGTAGTAGAACTGCCACTCAAATTATAGCTGATTTGAATTCCAATGGTTTCATAAGTCCATTGGAAACCAGAAAAGAAGGCCCATTCAACCTATGAACACATGAACAATATAAAAAAAGATACTTTAGGTCACTATATTTTTGGATCACTTACTACACAGCAATAATTTACTGATACATGCTCAGAAGTTTGTTGCATTATAAGCACCTTTTGTAATTGAATGAACATTTTTGTCCTTGGCAAATAAGCCTCTAATAAGTACCTGGTCAAAATTCTTCATGGTAAAATTGCTACAGATAGTGAACAATCTAGCTCCAAATAAGGAACAAATCAATAAGAAGATAACCTTTAAAAAATAAATGGAAACATTATCTCTGAAGCATACTAGCTATGAAAACAAGATTTTAAAAAAGTCCAAGTACAAAGTCATTTAATACTAAGTATTTTTCTTTCTTGAATAAAAATTTTGATGTGCCTAGAGAGAGTGTAGTAATAATATTCAATGGTCAATTTTATTCAAATATCTTCCAAGCACTCCTTTATTGTTATGCTAATTAAACAATTCATAAATAAAATATCAAGTTGAGATGTATTTGGCAACTGTGGTCTATTAAGGAATAGATTTCATAACTTTTCCCAGTTGGCTGAGATCTTAATACCGCATGGTTCTCTGCCAGGCTATGGTGTTTATTCTCATGTTAAAGTAAGAGGCATTTGCCAAGAATCCTGATTTTGCTATGTGTTCATGCAACCCTAAACAAGTCATCATGGAGTCTCAGCACTCTGTACATTAACAGGGAGCTCAGAGCTTCCTCCTGCAGAACTTCCTATTTTATGCTACTGGATCAGAATGCTAACCTGAACTAGGAATACAAAAGTTAATTTTAGATTCTAACATTTGAAACCAGTTAGAAGCTAAACAGTAATTGATGTACTGTTATTTGCTCTTCAATGCCTGGCAAAAATCAGCTTTGAGTGCAACTATAATTAAGATGAGCCATAAACAAATTTAGTAAAGGGGCCAAGAGGTGGTCTCATGCCCAATTCCATTGTGGCAGGGTAAGGTCAATGGGAGGTTTAAACGGGCATGGGGTTGCCCTGCTTGTGTTAGAATTCAATGAGAAGCAAGCTCCTAAGCAGTGGTTCTGCCTGAAGCTGGGTTTGTGGATTCAGAGGAGAAAACTGCTGCAGCTGAGGCCTGGGAGTGGAGAGTGAAACCAGGAGCACTCACAGTTGAAGGTGATATTATTGTGATATTATTGTAATATTTCTTCAAAATGGCTCCTCAGAGCCTGGCTTTCCCCTGAATGCTAGAGAGTGAAAACTCAGTTAATAATGCTTACGGAATAGTAGGTACTTTTGGGGTATATGTGTTTGGAGGGAAGGGGCAAAGAAAGAAAGGATACCACCTTATCCTTACTCAGAACTTTACTGTCTTTTTGCAGTGCGAAGGGGATTTGAAGAATAGCAAATACTTGAATGCCTCTGTGCCCCCTGCCTTACATATATCTTCAAAGCTGACGCCCACTTCCTCCCCTGGGTTAAACAGTAGACAGGATGGACAGAAATGCTGAGAAGTCAGATAACATGCCCAAGGTTACACAGCTAATAAGTCATAAAGCCAGGATTCAAAACCAGGTATGTTTCTGAAACTCATGTTCTTTCCACTCAAAATACCACAGAAAAGCTAGAAGAGTAATTTTTGAGACTCAAGTACTGTGTCTGATCTGAAAAAAGTGTGAAACCTACATATTATGTAGCTGCTTTTCCAGGACAGATTGCCTACCGCCAGAAGGACAATTTACTGAAGGCCAGGTAGGTGTGGCAGGTCTTTGTTTAGTACAATGATAGCCTATGTCCTTTTATGGCAAAATAACATTTTTATTTTAAAAAACCCTGCATGTTAGCTCGCAATATTAGAGATGCATGGGTGTTCAAGGGGAGAAATGTAGGAATATTTAAAATTTGCAGCTTTATGGAGCCTAAAAGGGTAATCTATTTAAAGATAGGAAAAACCAAATTATTTTTCTTGCAGACTATTTAACATGCTACTTCTGACACCAGATACATGGGGGTTCTGCAGCAGGTACCAGCTGAGTGTCCTCTAATTCAATTCAGTTCTAACACTTCCTCTCTGGAGATGAGTCAGCACAGGTTGAGGGCTCAGTCACATCAGACTGCCCCTTACTTCCAATGCCATTCACAAGTCCCAGATTGCCATCAACCAGCTGTAAAGAGGGAATCTCATGACTCCCTCAAGTTTTATTACTGTGCTAGAATAGTTCACAAAACTCAGGGAAACACTTATTTCCAGTTTATTAATAAAAGATGTAAAAGAGGATGCAGATGGACAGATTAAGAGCTACATGAGGCAAGGGCTGGAAGTGTTCCCAGCATAGTAACTTCTTTCTTGTGGAGTCCTGGTGCATCATCCTAAGCACCTGATGTGTTCGCCTACTTGGAAGCTCTCTGAACTCTGTCCTTTGGGTCTTTCTGAAGGCTTTATTACATGGGTACAATCCCTTGCACCACTGACCACTGTGATTGTCAACTCTCAGCCCTTCTTCCCTCCCCAGAGGCTGAGAGATGGGAAACTCTCAACCCTTTAGTCATGCCTTGATCTTTCCAAAGATTTCAAGAGTTTTAGGAACTCTGTGCCAGGAAACTGGACAAAGATCCATTACATTTCACAGTATCATAGGTAGATTCTCCCTTGAGAAATAATTAGGCCCAATCTTATCAATCTGGGGTATCATTGTCTAACATATAAATGATGATATATGTAACTATTGAAGGCAAAATTTCCAAGCAGAGGGTGCTTTCATGGCCTCCCTAGGAGACCATTCTAGGGCAAAGAGGATTAATAATAATAAATTTTTTGTTTCATGTAGCTTATGAAAACTTAAAACTGCTTTCAGATAAGATCTCATTTTAAAACAAGCATCTTTATTGAGATAACTCAAATGCCATAAAATCTACCCATTTAAAATACAGAATTCAAAGGTGTTAGTATATTCACAGTTATTCAATCATCATTACAAAAAGTTTAAAACATTTTCATTGAACTAAAAATAAATCCTGTATCAGATTTTAAAATATGTTATTTAGTTGATGAATATTTGAATTATTTTCATTTTTGGCTATTATGAACAATGTTACTATGGACATTTGAGTTCAGGTTTGTGTCGACATATATTTTCATTGTTCTAGTGATGTACCTAGGAGTGAAATTGCAGGATTGTTTGGTAACTGTTTAAAAACATTAAGGAACTGCCAAGCTATTTTTCCTAATTGTTTCACCATTTTATGTGAACATTGTGTAGAGCCTGAAACCCTTGTTCCTTGCCAGTCTCATCAGATGGGGTGCCAAGCTCTTGGACTTCCCAGCCTCCAGAACTGAGACAACAAACTTATTTCCTTTGTGAATTACCCAGTCTGTGGTATTCGGCAGGACCAACAGAAAACAAAGTCTAAGAAGATATTTTGGAGAAGTCGACATCCAAAAGCAATTATAGGGTTCTTCCTTGAGAAGGCACATCAAAGTTCTGGTTCCACTGTGAAGACAGGCAATCATCAGAACTGGCCCTTCTGACATGTAGGGATATGTATATTCAGAGGTGGGGCAGGGAAAATAGTATGGCAAAAGTTAATGACATAATTTGAGCAAAAGAATGACTTTCTCTTTTTTACCTTGCTGTGGGAATTAGGGCATAGAAATGTATGCAAAGTATCTGACCTGGTAGATATTCAATAAGGAATAGTTTTTAAGTTACAAATTCAATAAAATTGAGATTGATATCCTCATATTTTATGATAAAAGCTGTATTTTATGTATAGTAAAATCTAACCAAAATCAAACATGCTTACTTTTATCTGATGGGATTTCAGATTGATGAAATGTTATCACCAATATTCTATTTCTGAACCCAGAGGAGGGTTACCATTCGTTTGTAGAAAAAAAGCAAAGAGGATCTAAATATCTACAAATATCAGACCCAGGGATGGATTGGGACAAAGTAAATGCACAGTGGAAATCTATTGATTATTTATTCCACACTTTACTCAGTCAAGCTGTCAGTACTATGGAATATGAGCTTCCCTATAATGGTCCATCTTGGCATGGTTCTAGTGGGTTTGGAAGAACTGCTTCTGATGAAACATGTATTATACTCCAGGAGCTACTATTTTCTTTATGGATCTAAATAAACTCTTGAAAGTGTATGTAGTTACATTTTACATGAAAATGAGTAATATCTTTGTACATTTCCCTCTATTTGAGTAATTTAATTATAAAAAGTTTCACCTTTCTATTTAGACCTAAATACTGTTAACTTGGCATGCAGAAAACCATCTTCAAAATTTTTGAAGATTATCAGATAAACATTCAATTTTAACAATAATGTTTGTCAAAATGATTATTTACTATAGTTTACAGTATTCATTCCCTTTGGTAAATGAAAAGTCAGCGGGTGACAAGAGCCCTACTTTACTGTACAAAATGGCCCACGTCATAATAGATATTCCTAGTGAGATCATTGTGATGTCGTTATATTTTAAAATAGCAATAACAAAAATCCTAAAGTATTAAACTGAAAACTATTTCAATGCATTGAATTCTAGTTAGGAAACACTACATCAACTTATTCATATATTAGAAGGAAAATCAAACACATCTAGATTTTGAGGACTATTTTAGGCATAGTCCTCATATGTTTAAGAGATTTAGAGGGGAAAGCACCTTAGAGAATAAAGATGAGACAGAAGCCTTCCTACTGAGATAGTTCTGACACCTAGGAAAGGAGAGAGGCTGGGAAGGAATCTTAGATTGAAATTCAACTCTGAAAAATACTTGCCCAGGCTGGAGTAGATCCTATGATGTACCAGTTCTTTGGGTTAAAATAGATGAAGTTCAGAAATATTACTAATTTGTAAATGGTCACCTTTAAATGGTCTGAACAAATTGTCTCTCACTGTATATTTCAAATTATCTATTTCATATATAATTCATCTATAATACACATTTAATAAAAGGAATGAAATAGTGGGGATCATTTAATAAGTGAACCAGGCAAAAGTGAAAATGCAGACACACAGGTGACCTTCTTTCCATCCCCCATGTGTGTATTTTTACTGGGAACCTCTTATGCATAATAATTCAATGGTTTCTGGATGTCCCTGAGCTGAAACAACTGGCTCTACCCAGGTCAGCTTTGTGTAGTGCAGCTTCATTGGATCTCACCTCCTGTTTCTTATCCTGGTTTGCCTGATGCACAATATGGGATATAAAGGACACCTCCTTGGCACTTCGGTAAGTGCACTCTTGCAAGCATAATCCAGAAGAGTAGTGTCTGGGTTGTACCTTGAGCAATAAAGAAAGGGAATTGGTTCTTAAATGACACCTTTCTTGATCACTGGGTGGGTAGTCCTTAAAGTTGCATGAGTTCAAGTACTAGTTGTCTATAGCACTAGCTAACATGCCTTTCTATTTCATTCACCTACTTTCTTGTTTCATGCTCTTGTTGCCAAGCCCTACTTCATGGGACCATATTTACTAACAATGTTCTGCACTCGGGTTAACACAGGCCTCATCTTAAGGCAAAGACAGCTTCATCTAATGGTAGTGTAATTTTGATTTACAGGGCGACAGCTATGTTTATTTTGGTGAAATCTTTATGGAAAATATTGGATACTTAGAAAAAGAAATGGAGAAAGAGCATCACAAATATACTGGGATGAACCTCTTTCTATAAATGTGTGTCTGTTATTGACCACCGTTTTCTTTCCGTGTTCACACTCTTGTCATGTGGGGGATCTGCCCTATGTTCAGAATTGTCTGACTTTGTAGGAATATTATTCTTTGTGATCTTTTAAATTAGTCATGTTCATAAGATTTACTTTTACCAGTGAATTGTGGGTAGAAGTGATAAGTATCAGGCAAAAAATTTATGAGGCAAAGCGTGATTTTCTGACCTCTTGCCACCGTGATTATGCATCAATGATGAACAGATCCTACCTGTTGAACTGCATGGACATATTGCATTAGCAAGAAATAAGCTTTGTCATGTCAAACCAGGGATGCTTTTGCAGTTGTTTGCTGAGATTTATAGGTCAGAATGGGGTGGACCAGGTTATTGGGCAGTGACAAGCATGCATATGGACACACCACACACATGCACTATGAAGTAAGTGTTACTGTAAGGATAAAGGCAAAACAATAAAATGTTGATAATCATGTAGCACCTAAGGAAGTGAGATTCTTAACTGTAAAATGAGATCACAATAGTATCTAAGGCTTAGACAAGTAACCACATGCCCAACTTATAATAACTGGTAAGTGGAAAAGCCAGAGTTCAAACTTCAAAACCTGATTTCTGATCTCTAGACCAGTGTTCCTTGGTGTGATTGTACACAGATAGTGATTACTGGTGTTTTGTATTTTTAATTACTTCTCATGTATGTCACAAAATGTAACATGGATTGTAAAGAACTATATAACTGATATACAACGTATCCCATTAACACTTAGCTGATATTAATAAACTATATCATGCTAAAATGGATTGCATTTAAGAACACAAGTATGAAGAACTTAATATGTGAAAATAAATGACAACTTCTCTTTATTGTTGTTATAATTCACCAATGTTTTCTACAATAGTGCATAAATAATTTGTTAGTCAATTTTTCATCACTATAATAACAAAAACCTGAGATAATGATCTTCTAAAGAGAAAAAGGCTATTTTGTCCCACAATTTTGGAGGTTTCAGTGCATCCTCAGTTGACCCTGTTGCTTCTGGGTTGTAGAGAGGTAGCACATTATAAAAGGTACAGGTGGCCGAGCAGAACTCCTCCCCTCATGGCAAGGAAGTGAGAGGGGAAGGAGCTGGGATTCCACCCTTCTCTTCTCTTCCCCCTTCTCTCTTCTCTGCCCCCAACAAACTGAAGACCTTCCATTAGGTCCCAACTTTTGAAGGTTGGCATAACCTCCCAATAGTGCCCCTCTGGGGAACAAGCTTTTAAATATGGACCTTTAGGAGACATTACAGATACAAATGGCAGCACAATTCATAAAGAAATGGAAGCAAATGAAGTAATGACAAACTGAGAATAAACTAACTCAAAATAATATTGAATATGAAGTACTTAATGATACATTGTAAATATAAAAAATGAATATATACTTAAGTGATTTGGCTAATGTAATGATTTCCTTTAGCAACTGAGGAAGATAAGAATTTCAAAGTTAATTTTATTGGATGGAACCACAAAGAAGTGTTATTAAATTGTTATGAAACTCTTAGAGCTTTTGCCTGGTTTTTTAACCAATCTAGCAAAATAAATGTGTTTTTCCAGGAAAAGTGTAAAATAAAAGATTCTAGTACAAAGATTGATTAATTGCCACTAAGGCAGAAAAGAAACCAAAACATCAAAAGCATCATTCAAAGTTATAATATTTATAGAAAATACAAATACAATACCCACTCTTTCTGAGAAGCATGTAAAAATACCCATAAAGTTGAAAAATAAAGCTCATAGAGAAAGGACACACTACAGGCACAATTTCTTTATTAAGGGGAAATTTGGGGCATTGCCTTATATGAATGGCACACAAAGTGGAAAAGCAATTACTGTCGCTTACATGCTGGCAGATAATTTTCTTTTATAGTTGGACAAAACAGATTCAACATCTATGTGGCACCATGAGGAAGAAGTGCCAGGCATGGCTTTTTGTCTCGTTTATCACCGAAAACTCATTTCATGAGCTGCAATATCAAGGAGAAATCTTTTCAATAATAACTAAGTAAAAAAAAAAAAAGTGCACTGAGATCAGTACTGTCAGAACACCAGTTATGAGTACAACAGAGAAGAGCATTGCACAGGAGGTTGCACTTGAGTCAGATCCACACACCACACTGGTCATAGCCAACAGCCATGGATCGATGTGGTGTATGAAGGATTATCTCCAGTTGCTTCATCAGAACAGTACTCTACCCTTTTAAGTCCATGTCCCAACTGATATCACATGGCACACTCAAAATAGGGTGATTCAAGGAGGGGTTATCTACAGGGGAGTTATTTAGAAATATGTAGTAGGCAACCACAAGGGATGTTACATCAAACCAGGGTTTGGGAGGAGCTAACCCATCACACTGTCTTCACTTCTTTTGTAGACAAAACAGACTTATATAATGACTACAAAAATATTGTTCACATGGACCTAAGGAGTGTACGAAGATTCCTGTGTCATGTGATTTCTGCATCATTTCTGATTCTAGCAATGGCTATGGAACATTTTCACGTTGACTCTGATCTGACTGGCACCACTATCACCTCTCCCCAGACTTGCACTGCGAAGTTCTTGCATCCTGGTTGGGTCTTCTGATGGCATTATTGTGGGGCCCTGAGAGTCCACTCACAGGCTCATCTCAGAAGGAGTTACTACCTTCAGGAATAGTCATGGACCAATCGGGTAATGGAAACCAATGGATTTTCATACCTTGGTGAAACAGCTCTGAGATACACCACACATAACTCTGCCAAATATTAACAGCAGTCACCTACAGCAGTAAGTCCACTCCACCATTCATCTTATTGACTATACTTCCTGTCCTATTTTAGGATAGGTACAGGTACACTATCCTGAAGGGAAGATCAGAAACTTTCCCTAAGAAAGGAGCATATTTCCTGATCTCTGTGCCACTGGACATCTAACTTCATGCATGTCCGGGAAGGACAAATCAGACTTTTTGGAGGCATAGTTGTGCCCTGCTAGGCCCAGACATCGACACGTAAAGTCGAGGTGGTCCTGCACATACAGTGATGAGCTTCAAGCCTAGGTAAGGCGATTTCAAGCATATGTTTATGTTACGTTGGGTAATTTGATGTGTAATGTGGCTGCAATGTACAGTTGTCCACTTCAGGCCCATTTATTTTCCTCAGTCCACAAAAATTCTCACTTGCTATCCTCAAGATTCTCCAGGAAAGTAGTGCCTGCTTCAGAAATACTGTTGAGCTTAGTGCTGCAGAATCAAAATAGGAGTTAATGTCCTAATATTTCTTGGAGTTGTGCTAACAGGTTTTTAAAACACTCCTAAAGCTCATCCTGTAGGAGCTGACCTGCTTTTCTTCTTCTCTAAGCAGCTTTTAGTATCTTGTGTTTATCTTCACACAGTGAATTTTCAACATGGATAATTCCTTATTAAGGTCTTTAGTTGTGGAATAATTTTTTTCTAGTGTTTTTGATAATTTATTCCCCCTTTGCTTTTATTTTTCTGAAACCCTTGCTATCCATAGGAATAATCCTAAAGATTCAATACCCATGTCTCAAGTTTTCTGTATTTTAGGTGTAGATTCCAGAAGGTTTTTAAATGCAGTTTTAAAAGATAATATATTTAATTTTCTGGGGGCATATATTTTAGGTAGAAAATAAGAGGACTTTTAAAGATTAGACATTTTATTTGGTTCATGTTATGAATATCTAATTTGAAACATAACGGGGATCTTTTTGTTTATTTACTTTACATCTGTGCATCTTAACAGGCAAGTTTGATCTACTTTGTTTTGTTAGGATTACTGGTATGTTTAGATATCACTAAAAACTTATTTTGTATTATCTTTATTATTTTTTCTGTTTTTCTTCTTTGCCCTCTCTTTGCTTTATGAAATTATATTTCCTTCCCCTCACTGATATAAACATTTAAAATAGACATCTAAAATTGAATTTTATAATGAAGTCTATATTATACAGTGTACAATTAGTGTGCTAGTATGCTGGTGTTTGCTTCTTGAGAAGAGACAAAAGCTCCTGAGCTCACCCCTTTGTCTTTTCTATTAATTCTCACAAACTTAATTTTACCTTTCAAATAATAATAGTTCAGTTAATCATTACATTTATCAGTATGTTACTTAGTTTTTTGCTCACTATTTTTTTGTATTTCATTTCTTCTTGTCTTCTTGCTGTGGCATTTATTGAGTAGAATTTGCTTTCCACAAATCCTTGTTGAAAGGAGAGCTTAGTTTTTCAATGTATGAAAATGCCAATCATGCCCTTACTCTTTTTTTTTTTTTTTTTTAGTACTAGAGATTGAACTCAAGGGCACTCAACCACTGAGTCATATCTCCAGGCCTATTTTTGCATTTTATGTAGAGACAGGGTCTCACTGAGTTGCTTAGGCCTTGCTTTTGCTGAGGCTGGCTTTGAACTTGTGATCCTCTTGCCTCAGCCTCTTGAGCTGCTGGGATTACAGGCATGTGCCACCGCACCTGGCAATGCCCTTACTCTTGAGAGAGGAAATCTAGCTGGGTTAAAGTTTTTATATATTTTCTATTGTATTTCTCTCATAACTTTGAGTATTTTAGTCTTTTTTATCCTGGAATTTATTAAAGTTGATGAGACATTTTGTCAATCTACAACACAGAGGACACAGAAAATAAAGGTCTGACAATTGGACTAAAATTATCCACAGACTATTATAAACAAAGTATACATTTTTTTCTAGATGTGGATTTAGTTCTTATTAATTCTATTCAAATCTTGATTGAAATTTTTCTAGGAATGGAGAAAAACACAGGTTTAAGATTGAAAATGCCTATCCTTGCCTTTTAAAAAGAGTTTATTTTTAGAGAGGTTTTAGGTTCATATCAAAATTGAGTGGGTTGTAGTGAGATTTCCCTTATAACCCTTGTCCCTGCACACACATAGCCTTCTATTATCAACATACTCCAATAGATTGGTATATTGTTATAATTGATGAATCCGTATAACACATTGTGATAATCCCAAGTTCATGGTTTATATTAGGGTTCACTCTTGGTGTTGTGAAGGATGACTTGGTTGCTTTCAAGTTTTAGCACTTATAAATATAGCTAAGTATCCATGTGCAGGTTTTTGTATGGACATGTTTTCAACTGCTTTGGGTAAATATTGAGGAGCTTCACTGCTACATTATTTGGTAAGAGTATGTTTAATTTTTCCAAGAAGTCACCAGACTGTCTTTCCAAATGGCTGTAGCATTTTGTGTCCTCACCACTAATGAGTAAGAATTCCTGTTGGTCCATAACTTTGTCAGCATTTGGTGTTGTCTGTGTTCTGGATTTTGGCCATTCTGATAGGTAGTGGTAGCTCATTGCTGTTTTAGTTTATATTTCCCTGATAACATATGATGTGTAGCATCTTTTCATGTTTGCCATCTGTCTATCTTATTTGATAAAGTGTTAATATCTTTGGTCCATTTTTAATTGGGTTGTTTTCTTATTGTTTAGTTTTAGGAGTTTGTTGTATATTTTGGATAGCAGTTTTCTTAAATCAGTTATAGCTTTTAAAAATATTTACTCCCAATCTGTGACTTGTTTTTAATTCTCCATATAATATATTTTATAGAGCAGATATTTCAAATTTAATGAAGGCCAGCTTATTGATTATTTCTTTCATGGATCATACCTTTGGTATTGTATCTAAAAAGCCCTTACCAAACAAGTACAACAAATCCCATCAATAGGTACAACTATAATACACCAATAAAAAATGTGGAAAAAAATGAAAAAGCCCTTATCAAATCCAGAGCCATCTTGATTGTTCCTGTATTATCTTCTAAGAGCCTCACAGTTTTCACTTTACATTTATCTCTGTGATCTATTTTGAGTTAATTTTTGTGAAGGGTGAAAAGTTTTTGTCTATATCATTCTTGTATATGTCCAGTTGTTTCAGCATCATTTGTTGAAAAGTTTGTCTTTGTTCCATTGCACTGACTTTGGTCTTTTGTCAAAGATCAGTGGACTATATTTATGTGGGTCTATTTCTGGGCTCCCATTCTGTTTCTTCGATGGATTTGTTTATTCTTTTGCCCATGCCATACTGTCTTGATCACTGTAGCTTTTATAGTAAGTGTTAAAGTTGGGTAGTGTCTGCCTTCCAACTTAGTTCTTCTTATAGACATGTTTTTGAATATTGTTTCTATTTTCATCTCCTAGAACTTCTGTTGGTCATATGTTAGGGCTTTTTGAATGTTCTTTCACATATTTTCTATGTTACCTCTGACTGTTACTTGGGTAAATGTATAAGAATTAATTCACTGTTCAACTGTGTTGTGTTTGGAGCTTATCCTATGTATATGTGACTTTGATATAGTCTTAGAGAAGCACAAAGCTACTTACCAGACAAAACAATAAGAAATATCACTACAGATCATAAAAATATCCCCAAATTTGTTTAATTATAGCAGTCAGAAGTAAATGCAATCAGTATTTTAAATATCCCTTTTATTTTAAATTTCCCTTTCTTCCTACATTGTTCTTTTTGGTTTAAAATCTTGCTAACATATGTCAAGATATGATCTTTTAATTCTACTTAGAATTTAGAGAGCTTTTAAATTTTGCTTTTATTACTGCATTATAGTTTTAAATTATTGTGGGGTTCATTTGATATATTCATAAATGCATATATAATTTGCTCCATTTCAAATCAATCCCTAATACTGCCCTTTCCTCCTCCCTTTCCCTGATACCTTTTCTATATTCTATTGATCTTCCTTCTATTAATTTATTTTTTTAAATTAGGTTCATATTTATATATAAAAGTGGACATACATGCACACAGCATAATTTGATCAGTTTCACTCAGGAGTTCTTCCTTTCCATTCTTCCTCCCTTGCTCTTGGTCCCCTTCTTCTATTCCACTGTTCTCCCTTCCATTTTCATGGAATTCCCTTTTTAGAAATTCCTTATTTCTCTCTAGGTTCCCCATGTGAGAAAAGACATTCAATCTTTGACTTTCTGAGTTTGGCTTATCTCATTAGCATGATGTTCTTCAGTTCCATCCGTTCACCAGCAGATGATATAATTTCATCATTTATTATGGCTGAGTAAAACTTCATTGTGGATATGTGCAACATTTTCTTTATCCATTCATCTACTGAGGGACATTTAGGCTGGTTCCACAACATGGTTATTGTGAATTGCACTGCTGTATACATTGGTGTGCATGTATCACTTTAACATGCTGATTTTATTTTATTTTTTGGATAAATACCAAGGAGTGGGATAGCTGGATCATAAGGTGGTTCCATTCCCAGTCTTTTGAGAAATCTACATACTGATTTCCATATTTGTTGTGCTTCCAACAATAATTCATGAGTATACTTTTCTCCCCATATCCTCACCTAAATTTATTGTTATTTGGGATTTTGGTGAAGGTCATTCTAACTAGAATGAAATCTCAGTGTAGATTTATATTTGTATTTCCCTGATTGCTAAGGATGTTGAACATTTTTTCATGTATTTATTGGTCATTGCATTTCTTTTTTAAAGAAGTGTGTTTAGTTCATTAACCATTTATTGATTAGGTTATTTTATTTTTATGTTAATATTTTTTGAGTTCTTTATATTAGAGAACACTTTTAATCTCATAGGAAGGTTTTCATCTCCGAAAAGTCTTATTCATTTGTTTTACTATTGCTCTTTTTGTTTTATTATTATTTCTGAAGATGTATAATCATAGAAATGGGAAATAAAAAATAGACATCTAATATTTCCCCTCACCTTGACATTTACTTTGACCCATTTTCTCTGTTTCCAGGGAAAACTTCAAAGGTGTTTTCTGTGTCACTGATTCTATTATCTGTAGGAAGAATGCTATTCTTTTCTTCTTCTAATGCAGACTCAAATTATTCTGCATTTTAAGTTTTTTTCAATTCTTTTTTCTCATCTCACCTATTATATTTATTATAACTTTTTGTTATCATTCCTTAGGGACTGCATTTTCGTACATTTCAGTGAGGATGACAAGCATATTTCCTAAAATAACTTTCTGAGTTTTGTAGAAAATAACTTAGGAAGTTTAGTCCTCTTGAGGTTATAATGATGTATGTGTGTGTGTGTGTGTGTGTTTGCAGTATGAAGAAAACCAAAGTGAGACCTTTCTTGACTAAAGATGCATTTAAGAGGATTGTGTGGATTATATTCACCCCCACTAAAATCTTTGTCAGATTTACAATTGGAAGGGAAGCAATCTCATAGTTTTCCTATGTAATTATTAGGGTTTCAGGTTTTGTCTTTACTCTCTAAAGGCAGTAGTGCTAAAAATGTCCTATTCTACTTTCATCACTGGATTCTGGGATTTTTTTAATATTCAGAAGAATATCAACTCAGTCAGAAAAAGGAGTAAGTGAGGTGAAAAATCCACCTGGGGGAAAGCGCTGTGTTTTGTAATTGGGTTCCAACACTTCCATTTAGTGTTCTACTGTTTTCTTGGAGTTACAATTTTTGTACACTTACAGAAAGATGCAATGATGGGGGCCAAAAGCAACATAGCATGCTACTTGTATGTAATGCTTTTTGAGGTGTCTTGATGCTTAAAAGCTGGCTTCTTAATATTAGTTACATAAACCTTTTATCTGTAATCTATGGGCAAACTGAGGGGGAGGGATGAGGCATATACCTACTTCCAAGCAGAATTCTGTCTCTAAGAAGCATTTGTGCTTTTACAGATTTTTTAAGGGACATTGTAAAGAACTGTCTTCATGACTGCCAGAAATCATCATGAGTTCCATATTGCTCCTCTGAAAACTTGATGATTCTTTGTTCTTCTTATTCATCTCCTTAGAATTTTTCCACCCTGATTCAAACTAATCTCTCAAAGTGCAAGTCTTATCACTTCTCTTTTCTAAACCTCCAAAGATTATTTCTGTAGGTGATGAGTAAATCTCTTATTCTAGAATTCAATGTTTTGTATAATAGTGGAAATGTAGGCTAAAAGAATCTTTCCAGAGCTTCCCTGGCAGAGAGTGACCATCTGCGGCTGCCTGAGTCCTCAGAGCTGAGGTCCGGTTTTCCTAGCCACTGCACGGCAGCTCCTGGAGAGGTCTGACCTGAGGCGACTGGAGTCGCTGGCTCTAGGGGGGAGTTTGGACCCTTCGGCGCCATTTTGCAGCTTCCCTGGTGGAGGGCGACCATCTGCGGCTGCCTGAATCCTCAGGGCTGGGCTCGGGTTTTCTGGCACCGCTGTGCAGGGGGTCCTGGGGAGATCTGGCCTGGGGCGGCTGGAGTTGCCAGCTCCGGTGGGGAGCTTAGGGCCTTTGGTGCCATTTTACAGCGTCCCCAGCAGAAAGCAACCACCTGCCACTGCCTGAGCCCCCAAAGAGGAGTTCAGGCCCGCCTGGGCTCTCAAGCCCAGAGACTCCATCACTGAGCACAGTTCTGTGCCCCCACCCCAACTTGGTCTAGTGCCCAGGTCCACACCCTAGCCCGGGGTCTAGCACCTTGCTGTATCTGATTGTCTATCAACATCAGGCTGCCTCTGCCCAGAAGCATTGAGCATTCCCAACCTTGAGGTAGTGGGACAGCACCTTTCTTGGGTCACTGCTTGATCAAGCATTGCTCAAACATCAGGTGAGTTACTGGAAATCTGCAGGGACACTTTAAGTCTTTACAGGGAAATTGCAATCCCTCTGATTTGCACTACTAGAGGGGAAGATACACGAGCAGCATGAGAAAACACGGGAAGAAAGTGTCCCAAACAAACCTAGATGATATATCAAGAGAACCCAAAGACAGCATGGTAGAAGGAATGGCAGAAAGGGAGTTCACAATGTTCATAATTAAAATGATCCGAGAAGAGAATGATGTGACGAGGGAACAAATTCAGGCTATGAATAAACAGCTAATAGAGCAATTGCAGGAAGCAAAAAAATCATTTCAATGAAGAGATAGAAGGTTTAGAAAAAAAACAAACAGAAATCCTTGAAAGAAACAAGGAAATGAAGGAAACAAAAAACCAAGTTAAAAACTCAATAGAAAGCATAATTAACAGAATAGATCACTTGGAAGACAGAACCTCAGACAATGAAGACAAAATATTTAATCTTGAAAACAAAGTCGAACAAACAGAGAAGATGGTTATGAACCATGAACGAAACCTCCAAGAAATATGGAACATCATGAAAAGACCAAATATAAGAGTTATTGGGATTGAGGAAAGCACAGAGATACAAACCAAGGGTATGAATAATCTGTTCAATGAAATATTATCAGAAAATTTCCCAAATATGATGAATGAGATGGAAAATAAATTACAAGAGGCTTATAGGACACCAAACGCACAGAATTACGACAGATCCACACCAAGGCATATTATAATGAAAATACCTAACATACAAAACAAAGATAGAATTTTAAAGACTGCGAGAGAAAAGCATCAGATTACCTACAGGGGGAAACCAATACAGATATCAGCAGATTTCTCAGCCCAGACCCTAAAAGCAAGAAGGGCCTGGAGCAACATATTTCAAGCTCTGAAAGAAAATGGATGCCAACCAAGAATCTTATACCCACCAAAACTTACCTTCAGATTTGATGACAAAATAAAATCCTTCCATGATAAACAAAAGCATAAAGAATTCACAAAGAGAAAGACTGCCCTACAGAATATTCTCAACAAAATATTCGAAGAGGAAGAAACGAAAAATAACAATCTCAGTCAACATGGGGAGGAATTACCCTAAAGAAAGAGTCAATCAAAGGAGAAACAAAGTTAAGCTAAAAACCCCAAAAAAGCTAAAACAACAGGAAATACAAGTCATATGTCAATAATAACCCTGAATGTAAATGGCCTAAACACATCAATCAAAAGACATAGACTGGCAGATTGGATTAAAAAGAAAGACCCAACAAAATGCTGCCTTCAAGAGACTCATATCATAGAAAAACATGCCCACAGACTAAAGGTGAAAGGTTGGGAAAAAACATACCATGTACATGGACTGAGTAAAAAAGCTGGGGTTTCCATCCTCATTTCAGAGAAAGCAGACTTCAAGCCAAAGTTAGTCAGAAGGGATAAAGAAGGACATTTCATACTGCTAAAAGGAAGCATAAATCAGCAAAACATAATAATCAAATATTTTTGCACCAAACAGTGGTGCATCCATGTACATCAATCAGATCCTTCTCAACTTCAGGAGCCAAATAGACCAAAACACAATAATACTGGGGGACTTTAACACTCCTCTCTCACCATTGGACAGACCTTCCAAGCAAAAATTGAACAAAGAAACCATAGGACTCAATGACACAATCGCTAATTTAGACTTAACAGACATATATAGAATATTCCATCCATCAAAAAGCGAATACACGTTCTTCTCAGCAGCTCATGGTTCCTTCTCTAAAATAGACCATATGTTATGCCACAAAGCTACTCTTAGCAAATACAAAAACATAGAGATACTACCTTGTATACTATCAGATCATAATTGGAATGAAATTAGATATCAATGAAAAAGTTAAAAACAGAAACTACTCCAAGACCTGGAGATTAAATAATATGCTATTGAATGATGCATGGATAACAGAAGACATTAGGGGGGAAATTAAAAGATTCTTAGAGGTCAACGAGAACGAAGATACAACATATCAAAATCTCTGGGATACTATGAAAGCAGTGCTAAGAGGAAAATTCATTGCATGGAGTGCTTTTAATAAAAGAATGAAAAGTCAACAAATCAATGACCTCACATTACAGCTCAAAGCCCTAGAAAAAGAGGAACAGATCATCACTAAAAGTAGTAGAAGACAGGAAATAATTAAAATCAGAGCTGAAATCAATGAAATTGAAACAAAAGTAACAATTCAAAAAATCGACGAAACAAAAAGTTGGTTCTTTGAAAAAATAAACAAAATTTATAAACCCTTAGCCACGCTAATGAAGAGAAGGAGAGAGAAACTCCAAATTACTAAATTTCGTGATGGAAATGGAAATATTACAACAGACACAATTGAAATACAAAACATAATAAGAAGCTACTTTGAAAATTTATACTCCAACAAAATAGAAAACCTAGAAGACATCAGCTGGTTCCTAGAGACATATGAGCCACCCAAACTGAATCTGGAGGACATATACAACTTAAATAGATCAATTTCAAGCGATGAAATAGAAGAAGTCATCAAAAGCCTACCAACAAAGAAAAGTCCAGGACCAGATGGATTCACAGCTGAGTTCTACAAGACCTCCAAAGAGGAGCTCATTCCAATATTCCTCAAAGTATTTCATGAAATAGAGGAGGAGGGAACCCTTCCAAACTCATTCTATGAAGCTAATATCACCCTGATACCAAAACCAGAGAAGGACACATTGAGGAAAGAAAATTTCAGACCCATATTTCTAATGAACATAGATGCAAAAATTCTTAACAAAATTTTAGCGAATTGCATACAAAAGCATATTAAAAAGAGTGCACCACGATCAAGTGGGTTTCATCCCGGGGATGCAAGGTTGGTTCAGCATCCGGAAATCAATAAACATAATTCACCACATCAACAGACTTAAAGTCAAGAACCACATGATTATTTCAATAGATGCAGAGAAAGCATTTGATAAAATACAGCACCCCCTTCATGCTCAAAACACTAGAAAAAATAGGGATAGTGGGGACATTCCTTAACATTGTAAAGGCTATCTATGCTAAGCCCACAGCTAACATCATTCTAAATGGAGAGAAATTAAAAGCATTCCCCCTGAGAATGGGAACAAGGCATGGACGCCCTCTTTTGCCACTACTATTCAACATTGTTCTTGAAACTCTAGCCAGAGCAATTAGACAGACCAAAGAAATTAGAGGAATACGAATAGGAAAAGAAGAGCTCAAACTATCCCTATTTGCTGATGACATGATTCTCTATTTAGAAGACCCTAAGAATTCCACCAGAAAACTTCTGGAACTCATAAATGAATTCAGCAAAGTAGCAGGATATAAAATTAATGCTCATAAATCTAATGCATTTTTATTCGTAAGTGATGCATCCTCTGAGAAATTAGGAAAACTACCCCATTCACAATAACCTCAAAAAAAAAATACTTGGGAATCAATCTAATGAAAGAAGTGAAAGACCTCTACAATAAGAACTACAGAACACTAAAGAAAGAAGTTAAAGAGAATCTGAGAAGATGGAAAGATCTCCCATGTTCTTGGATAGGCAGAATTAATATTGTCAAAATGGCCATACTTCCAAAAATGCTATACAAATTCAATGCAATTCCAATTAAAATCCCAATGATGGACTTTATAGAAATAGAGCAAGCAATCATGAAATTCATTTGGAGGAATAAGAGACCCAGAATAGCTAAAGCAATCCTTAGCAAGAAGAGCGAAGCAGGGGGGTATCACAATACCAGATCTTCAACCGTACTACAGAGCAATAGTAACAAAAAACAGCATGGTATTGGCACCAAAATAGACAGGTAGATCAATGGTACAGAATAGAGGACACAGAGACAAACCCACATAAATACAGGTATCTCATACTTGACAAAGGAGCCAAAAACATGCAATGGAGAAAAGACAGCCTCTTCAACAAATGGTGCTGGGAAAATTGGAAATCCATATGCAGCAAAATGAAACTAAACCCATATCTCTCACCCTGTTCAAAACTCAACTCAAAGTGGATCAAGTACCTAGAAATTAGACCAGAGACTCTACACCTAATAGAAGAGAAAATAGGTCCAAATCTTCATCACGTTGGCCTAGGACCAGATTTCCTTAATATGACTCTCAAAGCGCAAGAAATAAAAGCAGGTATCGATGAGTCCGATAGAGTCAAAGTAAAAAGCTTTTTCTCGGCAAAGGAAACAATCAGCAATGTGAAGAGAGAGCCTTCAGAGTGGGAGAAAATCTTTGCTACACACAGGTCAGATAGAGCACTAATCTCCAGAATCTACAACGTACTCAAAAATCTTTATTCCAAGAACACTAATAACTCAATCAATAAATGGGCAAAGGAAATGAACAGACACTTTACAGAGGAAGATCTACAAGCAATCAACAGATTAATGAAAAAATGTTCAACATTCCTTGTTATAAGAGAAATGCAAATCAAAACCACCTTAAGATTTCATCTTACCCCAATTAGAATGTCTTATTAAGAATACAGGCAACAACAGGTGTTGGCGAGGATGTGGGGAAAAGGGTACACTCATACATTGCTGGTAGGATTGCAAGTTGGTGCATCCACTCTGGAAAGCAGTGTGGAGATTCCTTAGAAAACTTGGAATGGATCCACCATTTGACCCTGCTATCCCACTCCTTGGCCTATACCCAAAGGACTTAAAATCAGATTACTACAGTGATCCAGCCACATCAATGTTCATAGCTGCTCAATTCACAATAGCTAGATTGTGGAACCAACCTAGATGTCCTTCAATAGATGAATGGATAAAGAAACTGTGGTGTATATATACACAATGGAATATTATTCAGCCATAAAGAAGATTAAAATTATGGCATTTGTAGGTAAATGGATGATGTTGGAGACTGTTATGCTAAGTGAGATCGGCCAATCCCAAAAATCCAAAGGCTGAATGGTCTCTCTGATAAATGAATGATGTTGCATAATGTGGGGCGGGGGGGGGGGAATGGTGGCAAGAATGGAGGAAGGCAAGAATGGAGATAGCATAGAGGGAAGGGAGGGGTGGGGTCGGGGTAGGGGGGTAAGAATAATAACAGAATGTATGACAGATACCATTGCCCTGTGTACATGTATGAATGCACAGATGGTGTGACTCTACTTTGTGTACAACCAGAGAAACAATAGCTGTACTCCATTTGTGTTCTATGAATCAATAAGTAAATAAAAAAAAAGAATCTTTCCAGAGTACTTTTAGTTTAGAACTTATGTCCTGGTGCAGTTTGGCAACACTCATTTGAAATTATTAAGTGTTTTTATATTACTACCATAACTATCCATAACCTTCAAAACTATCTTATGAATCTTTACTATGCTTCAGCACTCATTCAGATATAATATATTATCTGGACTTCAAATAGCTGGATGTTGGTCCCTCATTTCTTTCACAATATTTACACCGTCAGTTGACTTTTGTACAGGAACTGAATTTTCAACTTTATCAGTATATCTGCATTATATTTGGTTAGTAGTAGTATTTCCCATAGGTTTCATAAATTCTATTTAGTGTTTTGTTCTTTGGCTCCAATTATACATTAGATAGTTTTAGCATCTCTATTTGGGGTTGTAACCACATAGTTTAAATGTCTGCCTTCTGTGACTGAAATGTTGTCTTTCCCTTTAACAGCAGTGCTTATATGGAAATATGTAGAAATTAATTTTCTTCTCCTTTTGTCAGTAGGTAAACTGCATTGCCTAGTATTTTTTTTTTGCAAGATTACAACTTACTAATTCTGTAGATCATGGAAAGGCCTAGAAACTAAGAATGAATAGCTCTTTATTCAATGGCTGTCTGGATTTAGCTAAAATACAAATAAAATGGCCTCAGTGTATACACTGTGACCAAAAAGAAAACATATGTAAAATCAACTTGTTGAAATAAGATTGAGGATCCTAAAGTTTTTAATGAGCAAGAGAAAGCAAATACATAGTTAACTCTAGAAATTAAGTAGACTTCTTCATTTGCTATCAAGTACTTCAAATATGACTATAAAAATTAGTGACTTGCAGGAGTAGGGGTAACAGTTTATCTGATTCAATGCCACAGAATTGTCCCCCAAATATTTCACAGAGGTAGTCATTATTTCTTTGTAGGAATAATGAAGGAATGAAGCAGGAAGGTAGTCCACCCATAGGCAGTTAGACCTTGGAAAAGGGAAGGGGGAGAGGAGAACATCATGCTATCCTGGAAGGAGATGTCAGGTCTGGAGACCATCCTGTTACTTGCTGTCCCTGACAGCCTCAACTGCAATGTCTCCTTCTTGTCTTAGCTAGGACACCTGTTACTGTTACTAACAGCATCAAACACAATGGCTCTTCCTTAGCTACCTCTACCTCTACCCTAGCAATGACTGACCACCAAATGTACCCTTACCCAAAGCACTTCCTCTCCCCAACAGATGTGCCAAACCATAAGGTTGGACCTGTCCTCTTAATTATGTAAATAAGGGATTGAAATTATGTACTTCTCTGATTGACTCATTAAACTTGGAGCTTAAAGAGCTTGCTTGTTCCATGCTAGCATCCTTTATTAGCATAGTCCCCACCAATCACCTACTCTGGACCATCAGATATGCCTGGAAAAATCCCTAGGGAAAGAGCAGCCAGTGGCAACTTCCCTCAGGACCCTCCCATACTGCAGAAGCATTTGTCTGCTTTAAATAAATCTTACTACTCAACCCTCTGCTTGTCTTTGAATCTCCTTGTCCTTTGACTTTGTGAGAGAAAAACCCACCTGACAGCCATGCTCTGTGTTACAGTAACAAGTTGTTTAGCCAGGCAAGAGAAAAGTGAATTAAGTTTAGAAAGATCACCTTGGCTGCAATGTGGAGATTGTCTGGAAAGGACGAAGTAGATGTTTCTAGACCACAGACTGTTGAAACTGTTCAAATACTTAGATCCTGAACTAAATCAAGGACTGTGAGATGGATGGTAAAGTTAAAGTAGATTAAGACAATGATTTTCATTTTGTCCCACTACTTATTTGTCATGTTTGAAGGTAATTGTCTGCAAAGTTTTAGTTTGGGAAGTTAAGGCAATGATGTTAACTGAAAGAAAAACCACATTAAGTTTGAAGAGTATTCTGTTGGGCTTATGTGCCACATTTTCTTCATCCATTCATCTGTTGATGGACACTTAGGTTAATTCTATGGCTTGGCCGTTATGAACAATGCCACAATGAAGATGAGAATGCAGTTATTTTTTCAACACATTGATTTCAAATTCTTTGGATAGATATCCAGAAGTGGGATTTCTGAGTCATGTGGTATGGTCATTAGAATAATTTTAAGTTAAGAATCCAGCTGGCATCTGCAGGGGCCAAATTGGAGAATATAAAGAAGATATGATTGGAATGGCTGCCCTTTAATATTTTACAGCTTTAATTCTCACACTGGTCTTTACCATCACCACCCTGTTTTAGCCATTTGTTTTTTGCTGCTGTGACTAAAGGATATGATCAGAACAATTGTGAAGGAGGAAAAAGTTTGAGGGTTCATGGTTTTAAAGGTCTCAGTCCACAGACAGAAGGCTCCATTCCTTCCAGTTCAAGGTGAAGCAGAACACCATGGCAGAAAAATGTGGCAGAGGGAAGCATCTCACATGATGATCAGGAAGTAGAGAGAGAGATTTCCACTTGACAGAAATAATACCCCAAAGCCACATCCCCAATGCCTCACCTCTTCTAGCCACATCCCACCTGCCTTCAGTTACCACTGAAGGTAATTATTCACTCATTGGGTTAAGAATCTCAGAAGTCTCTGAACCTTGTTGCATTGTCTCACATGTGAGCCTCTGGGGGACACCACATCCAAACTATAACAGCCTGTACGAAATGTGATATTATTCCTGGTTTACTATCATGAACAGGAAGTTGGGAGGGGCAGTTTCAGAAGCGTCTAGTTGATCTGTGGAGGAACAGCTCTCATAGTGGGAAAGACCAAAGGTCAATGTGAGGATTACTTTAACTGCCAAGTATTTAGGTTCCAATGCTGCAGCAGGTAATGGGAAATGACCACCAACTTTGTCCATGGATTAAGCAGATTCACTGTAAATTGAACTTTTGCCAAGACTCTACTTATTTCCTATTCCCTTTATTCCTCTACTCAACTGAGGATCATAATAGTGCTCTAGGTCCTTGGGTATCAGAGACATTTTGAGGGCCATATAATAGACAGTCTGAGTTGTACGAGTATTCTCCCTTCTCTAGGGTACAGTTACCTGAGTAAATGTCATTGATCTCTTTAAAAAATAGACCAGGGAAATCATTTCAGTATTTTCTTATTGTGATATTTCAGTGGTTTTTATCCTACTGACCTGGCTACCATTCTTGCCAAACTATGGGCTCAGTTTGAAAACTGACTTAATTTAAAATCCTTTGCCCAGTTCCAAGACTTATTGGTGTGATAATTCTAGACTTCCTGATCACCCATTCTTTCTTTTGATTGTAAATTTTTCATGTGACACTCTCATCAGTTGCCCTTACATTCCCCCCTCGGGAATCATTGCTTATTAATCATTTCCACAATCCTATGGGTCACATCCTCTTGGCTCTCACTGTAAGGTTACTCATTTTTGTGATAATTGAAATACCCTGACTTGTGTCAAGTGTCCTGCCAGCTGGCCTGCTTTGCTTTGGGCCCCCCTTTTTCTTGCTTCCATCAGTAAACCAAACTATGACAACCTTTCCTACTGGCAAGCATGGCTGAGCTTTCAAATGATGTTGGTGTCCCCTCATTAGCACATTTCTGATGGCCCTTAAGGTTTCTCATGCAATGTGATTTTCTACTGGGGCTTTTGATCTCATAATCATGTTCGTTGCAGCAATGTCCACTCTTAGGAGCCTTGGAATCAGTTTTTAAATATTTTATTTCACTTAAGATGAAAATTCAACCTCTGTTAGTGTTTAGATATTAGATGTCTCCTTAAAGCTCACATGTGAAACATTGCAAGAAAGTTAAGAAGTGAAATGATTGGGTTATGAGGGTCTTAACTGAATCAGTGCATAACTGAGTGGTGACTGTTGGCAGGTAGAGTGAGGCTGGAGGAGGTGGGTCCCTGAGGGCTTGCCTTTAGGGTTCGTATTTTGTCCATGGGGTATAGAACTCTGTCTCTGCTTTCTGGTAATGTCCTGAGCCACTTTCCTCCACTACATTCTTTCGCCATGATATTCTGCCTCATCTTGAGCCCAGAGTAATGGAGTCAGTCATCTATGGACTGAGACCTCTGAAATCATGAGCTGAAAAATTGTTGTCAGGACTTTTGGTCCCAGCAGCAAAAAAGCTGACTAAAACCACTTCTTATCAAATTTTTAACTATGCATCACAGTATTGTAAACTATAGGTCCAATATTGTGCAGTATATCTGAGCCTTCTACTTCTTTCCTCCACAATCTGCATGGAAACTCAGGCATCACAATTTCATTCAGCATAGATCATCATTTTCTCCAGACTCTTAGGGGTCACACTAGCAGTGATTTATGTCATCCCTTGACATTCTCATCAAGGTGTAAACCTCATATTATGAGATAGCGCTCCCCTTCTAAATCAATAAACTCTCCCTTCCCTTATCCATCTTGTGTTCTAGACCCTTTATCAAGCATTCTAAAAATCCAGGCCCACTTTGCTTCCTTAATTCTTGTCAGTTCAGTAGGGTTAATTTTTGCAGCTACTTTGAGATATCCTTACTTTCTTCCCTTATCAAGGCCAGAATGTTTCCAGCTACATTACTTTAGCCCCTGTTATTGGTCTGGTAGTGAGGAAAAAGTTGACAATAGATTCTTTTCATTGCCTTCTGAGTAACAGACCTCTGAAGTGTGTTCCCATATGAAGGGATTACTAGCTCTCTATAGGGAAAAGGGCACCCCTGCAAGTTCAAAGGTTTTTTTTTTTCCTGTTTTCACATTTTTTAATTGGTGCATCACAGTTGTATATAATGATGATATTTTTTGTTATATATTTATACATGGACACAAGATAGCAATATAATTTGGCCAATACCATTCCCTAGTACCTCCCTCCTCCCCACTCGTGCCCTTCCCTCTACTGATCTTCCTTTGATTTTCATGAGATTCCCCAGCCCATTCCCACCCTTCTTTTCCAGTTCTTTATCTTCCACATATAAGAGAAAACACATAACCCTTGAAACTTATGAGTTTGGCTTACTTTGCTTTACATAATGATCTCAAGTTCCATCCATTTTCCTGCAAATGACAGGATTTCATTTTTCCTTATGGCTGAATAAAACTCCACTGCCTTTAAATATGTTTTTCTTTTTTTTTTTAATTTGCTTATTGATTCATTGAGCACAAATGGAGTACAGCTATTGTTTCTCTGGTTGTACACAAAGTAGAATCACATCATCTGTGCATTCATACATGTACACAGGGCAATTGATGTCTGTCACACATTCTGTTAATATTCTTATCCCCCCATCCCCGACCCCACCCCTCCCTTCCCTCTATGCTATCTATCCTTCCTCCATTCTTGCCAACCTCCCCCACCCCCGCATTATGCATCATCATTCATTTACCAGAGAGACCATTCGGCCTTTGGATTTTGGGGATTGGCTGATCTCACTTAGCATAACAGTCTCCAACATCATCCATTTGCCTACAAATGCCATAATTTTATTCTTCTTTAAGGCTGAGTAATATTCCATTGTGTATATATACCACAGTTTCTTTAGCCATTCATCTATTGAAGGGCATCTAGGTTGGTTCCACAATCTAGCTATTGTGAATTGAGCAGCTATGAACATTGATGTGGCTGCATCACTGTAGTAATCTGATTTTAAGTCCTTTGGGTATAGGCCAAGGAGTGGGATAGCTGAGTCAAATGGTGGATCCATTCCAAGTTTTCTAAGGAATCTCCACACTGCTCTCCAGAGTGGCTGCACTATCTTGCACTCCCACCAGCAATGTATGAATGTACCCTTTTCCCCACATCCTTGCCAACACCTGTTGTTGCCTGTATTCTTAATAAAAGACATTCTAATTGGGGTAAGATGAAATCTTAAGGTGGTTTTGATTTGCATTTCTCTTATAACAAGGAATGTTGAATATTTTTTCACAAATCTGTTGATTGCTTGTAGATCTTCCTTTGTAAAGTGTCTGTTCATTTCCTTTGCCCATTTATTGATTGAGTTATTAGTGTTCTTGGTGTAAAGAATTTTGAGTACTTTGTAGATTCTGGAGATTAGTGCTCTATCTGACCTGTGTGTGGCAAAGA